>CM052440.1:86127894-86147299 GCA_028533085.1 Varecia variegata
GGTTAAAATGGTAAATTTTATGTTCTGTATATTTCAACACACACACACACACACACATACACACACACACACACACACACACGTGCACCGTAGTGGATGCTGCAGTGTACTGCTCAGACGCCCCCTTCAGGACCAAGATACCCATTTCCCAGGAGCGGAGTCCTTCTCTAAGAATTGGCTGAAGGGGGCTTCCTCTCCCAAGTTTACACCCCTCCCTGGGGACAGCCTGCACCCTTTGACTGGTCAATGTGGGGATATAAAAGTCTGAACCCTTTGGCCTCTACAAGGCCACCCTAGACTTAGAGCTCCCTGTAGCATTGGCCATGCCCTCTGTTCCCACTATCATCACAGTTCAAATTCTCCTGCCCAGGTCCACTCGTGGCTATTACTCCTGAGAGCCTCCCCAGTAACTGTCATGCAGGCAAATCTCTGTCTCAGAGTCTGTTTCCTGGGGAATACAACCTAAAAGAATGACTGTAGAGAAATTTATCTTTTTAAAGGTAATTTAGGGTTATAACTCCATTTCCCTTCTCCTGCTTGGTACCTGATTCTCAGTCGGTCATTTTCTGAATAGAGGCGTAAAACATGTTCCCGTTCTTGGAAGAGGCAGACTTGCATATCACTTAGAGCTTTCTGCAATTCAGCAATCTCTTCCTCCCGCTGCTGCAAATCCCATTCAAGTTTATGCTGCCAAAACCAAAAAGATAGTTGAAAAGATACTGAGTTTCAAAAGAGTATTTGTTATTAGATGTGGAGGAGTCAGTTTACGAAGAAATATTCCAAAAGTGAATGGTTTCACCAATACTGAATTCAAATACAGCAACAGGCTGTATATAGACTTGAGTTTAAAAGCTACAGGATGAGTGTGAAATTTACATTTAATGTCAAAGCTCTCATATCTTCTTTTTACAGACTATAGAACCCAAAATGCCGTATGACTCACCTGTTCCATCCACACTTTTTCAGTAATGCTTTATATTATAAGCATTATTGTGACATCCAGGAAAATAAAGATTAAAATATGATTCCTGTCTACAGAACTGAGGAATTTCATGGGGAAGGAAACATACAAACAACTGAAATAAAATAATTATTTAATGGAAGAGCACGCATGGTGAAATGGTGTGGGGGAAAGTGTGACAGGAGTGAGTATCTCTGAAGCCACTGGGACGTCAGAGACTGCCACGAGACAGCTGACACTTGCAAGACTGCAAGAGAGAGGAGCAGAGTGGGAACTCTCAGAAAAGGGAGCAGTAAATACCGCACCATGAAAGAGCCTAATATGTTTGTTAAAAAGGAAGGAAATCCTGTCTCATGCTGCAACATTGATGAACCTTTAGGACATTATGAAATAATGTGAAATAAGCCGGTCACCAAAAGAAAAATACGGTATGATTCCACTCTGTTCTAGATAGGTTCCACTCTATTTCACCAAGAACAAAAAGAGTATAGGAAGAGAGGGGAAGGTCGATGTGTGCCTGTATCACTTCACTTCAATCCTTGGGATAATAATGTTATCATGGGTAATAGGGATTAAAGTGATTATGGTTTTATTGGAATAAAAATCTAACTTTATTGAACATAGGGACAGATGGATTTTCAAATTAGTTATTTTTGCTTTTGTAAGCAATGATGATCTATGGCAAAACTTACCAAGTGGTACTATATAAAGATATTTGTCTATTCTTTGTCAATTTTAGATTTTGTTTCAATTCTATATTCATAATATATTTAAATCTATAGAGAAATACTTGTGATTGGACTATTGATGAGGGGTAATGCATGGTATATGCACTGCTTAAGCTGCTAATAGAAAATGCATCAACCTCTCTACAGCAAACTTCAAGGTACACATTTGTATTTTATGTAAAAATTCAGATTTTACTTAATCTTACATTGGTGAGAGTTGCTATCAGTAACTTAAAGGCAAGCAAATACTTTTGTGTACCACCTCTTAGTGCAATAAAAACACATATAATGTGGCATTTTCATTAGGCAAGACTTGCTTTTTACATTTCACACAAGAATTCAATATAGGCAGGTGCGGTGCCTCACACCAGTAATCCCAGCACCCTGGGAGATCAAGGTGGGGTGAGGATCACTTGAGGTCAGGACTTCAAGACCATCCTAAGCAAGAGCGAGACTCCATCTCTACTAAAAATAGAAAAACTAGCTGGGCATGGTGGCACGAGCCTGTGGTTCCAGTTCCTCGGGAGGCTGAGGCAGGAGAATCGCTTGAGCCCAGGAGTCTGAGGTTGCTGTGGGCTATGATGACGCCACTGCACTCCAGCCGGGGCAATGGAGCAAGACTGTCTCAAAAAAAAAAGGAAGAATTCAATATAACCCTTTCTTGAACAAAATGACCAGGGTAATAACAAAACTATCTTTGGAAGAAGTGTTTTAAAAGCATATTTTATTTAAATAAATCCTCCAGAAGGAAATGGAGAATTGCCTTTACTTAGAAGGTAGCTGTATAATTAGTTCTCTCTCAAATTTATCTGTATAGTGTAGCAACATTTCCTTATTGGAAACATCCATATTTCTATATCACAGTTCCCAAAAGGACTTTAAAGTCTCAAAATTCTGTGTGTCCCTTTGGCTTGCTTCCCTCTTGACTCCACCCGGGCTTCGTCAATGGGTCACCACATTGTTATCTCCGTCTTCACAAACTCTGGTTGAGACATTGCTCAGTCCCTCACTGGGATCCGCTTCAGTGTCGCAGGAGGGCTTGCCTTTCCCTCTTTCTGCATTCTTTCTCAGAGTGCGTCAGGCAGTCCCACCGTGTTTTCTGCTTGCTTTCCACACACAGCTCTACCAGTCTCGCCTCTTTTTGAACTGCCTTCTGCAGAGATGGGTGTGAAGACATTGTTCATCGTCATGGAGTAACCCTTCGCATTTAGATTTAGGGTCCTCACCAAACAATCAAATGGCTTTTCTGTGAAATGCACCTGCACATTCTTGGTGGGGGCTTGATGACTCCAGCTATATAACATGGACTTTCACAAGCGTGTCTGACTGTCCCATCCACAACGGACTGGTTGTCACTGTACACCCTGTTATGATAGGAACAACCAGAACAGCTGGCTTTTTAGTGGAAGGGCATTCTGCTTTCTTTTGTGACTTCTGCTGCATTGTGGTTTTTTTTTTTGTAATTGAGATTTTATTGGTTGTGTGGAGAATCAGTACACAGACATTTCAATTTGTACACAGTTCTTAACATACATACCAAAAATCTGAAAAGCCATGTATTGTCATTCCCTTTTAAACAGTTATTCCAATGACTTTCCAGCTTGAAATTTGGAAGCAAATTTTCCTTAAAAAGATATCAAATACCAGTATCTTCAAATGTTGATAAGCTGTTACATAAGTCCTACCAAGTCAGAATTTAATATCATACACACTACACACAAATTTTCAATCTTTCACAGCCCATTAACAAAGTTACTAGGAAAACAGGACTACTGACAACCAAAGATATTACAGAGTGCACACAATTCTGACAGGGAGAGCCACAGGCAAGGAGTGGTTTTCCTTTTTTTTCTTTTTCCTGAGACAGGGTCTTCCTCTCTTGCCCAGGCCGGAGTGCAGTGGTATCACCATAGAGCTCACTGTGGCCTCAAACTCCTGGGCTAAAGCGATTCTCCTGCCTCAGCCTTCCAAGTAGCTTAAGCTACAGACACTCGACACCACATCTGGCTAATTTTTTAATTTTTTGTGCAGATGGTGTCTCTGCTATGTTGCTCAGGCTGGTCTTGAACTAACTGGCCTCAAGAGATCCTTCCACCTCAGACTCCCAAAGTGCTGAGATTACAGATGTGAGCCACTGTGCCCAGACATGGTGTGTGGTATTAATCAGACGTGGCTTCTTTCTCTCCTGCTTCATCAGAGGCTGGACTCTCAGTTTAGTTTCTCTATTTTCTGCAGGTAAATCTTCTTTAGTTCCTTGCTTAGCCACTTTGGCCTGTTTTCCCTTTGCTCCCCTTTCACTTTTGTTTGTACTTTTTTTGTCTAAAGATTTATCCTTCACTGCTGCCTTGTTTGGCTTCATTTCCACTTTTGCAGGAGCAAGTTTAGCTGACAACCTCACCTGTCTTCTCTGGGCCCTTCCTTCACAGCCGCTTTGGCTGAGCCGACCTTCCACTCGGGAACCCTGGTGGCAGGGAGGGTGCCTGCTGGGTTTCTGAGAGCCTTTGTGCAGCTGGGCTGCCAGGCACTGCCCACCCCGCCAGCTGCGGAGCTGCTGAGTGCATGGTGCTCTTGCTTTCTGTTTCAGTCTTAGATTTTTCAGCTGTAAGGCCATCAGGTGCTCTTTTTCTAGTGGTCTTTCCCAGCAACACTGTCATCTCTTCTAGAGTTTTCTGTAGCTCTTCCAAAACTGAAGCCATGGTTAAGCTGGGTCGGGCCAAAGGCCCTAGCTATAGTGTGGCAGGGGAGTGAACAGGAAATGGCACACCCAGCGTGCTGACGATCCCCTCCTCAGCACACACCCAACCCTGTGCCAGATTGTGGCCCATCGCTGGCACTTGGCACCTCAATTCTATGATTAGTTAAAAAAAAATCCAGGCTGGGTGCAGTGCCTCACGCCTGTAATCCTAGCACTCTGGGAGGTAGGACGATTGCTTGAGCTCAGGAGTTTGAGACCAGCCTGAGCAAGAGCAAGACCCCATCTCTTAAAAAAAAAAAACGCAGAAGTATATATAGATACATATGTAATGTGATAAAAATGACATATAAATGTTACCCCCCAAAAAGCCTAATATGTTTGGACAACTGCAAGTATTTCAGTATTGCTAGAGTGAAAAGTATGAGGCACACTGGGAGGTAAGAGACCAGAGGCTGGGATACTGGTGAGTAGGATATTGTGACAGTTGTGTGAGACACGAGGGTCTGAACTGGCATCACAGCAATAGTGATAGAGGTGTGGGAATGGATTAAGCACTATGTAGGAAGCAGAATCAGTAGGACTTGCCTTATGATGAAATGCAGGGGCTGGGCAGAACTGTAGGCAATGATACTAGTAACTAATACAGAGAATAACGGAAGTGTTGAGGGATAAGGAATGGAGGGAGGGAAATGGTAGCAGTACATATGTGTGGCAGGAGAGGAAGGTAGAAAAAGATCAGCTCAGATATGGAGCTCAGGAGGAAAGTGAGTCAGGGTTAGTTATTGGAATTCACCATCCCATAGTAGTAGTATAATGTACAGACACAATGAGATTACTCACAGGAGAATCTGGAGGAAATTTGACATTTTAAGACTAAGGAAGGGAAGCTGTTAATGGAGACTGCGAAGAACTGATCAGAGAGGTTAGATAGAAACTAGCAAAGAAAAATGATACAGAAATCAAGAAAGGAAGAGAATTTTAGGAAAGGAGAAGTCGAGAGTGACAAACACCACAAAGGCCAGAAAAAGAAGGGTAAGTTTGGCAAATAGGTGGGTGGAGAGACCACAGGGGCACAGTTTCAGTAGACTGGTGAGAACAGAGATAAAACTGCAGTCAAGGAATTTCCCACTCGGTGAATGGGAAAGTCAAACTATTCTAGAAGTGTGGTTGGTGAGAAAAGAAAGAGCCATCTATCTATAGAAAAAGAGTAGCAGGGCCAGGCGTGGTGGCGCACACCTGAGTCCCAGCTACTCAGGAGGCTGAGGCAGGAGGATCACTTGAGCCCAGGAGTTTTTGAGGCTGCAGTGAGCTATGATCACACCACTGCACTTCAGCCTGGGCGACACAGTGAAACCATGTCTCAAAAAAGAAAAATCAAAAGCAAAAACCCATCTTTAGTTGTGGTTCCCCCTTTAGGTACTCTTTTTTTTTTTTAGAGTTCAATCATACCTCACTGCAGCCTTGAACTTGAACTCCTGGGCTCAAGCAATCCTCCTACCTCAGCCTCCCCAGTAGCTAGGACTAGAGGTGTGAGCCACCAGGCCAGGCTTACTTTTCCTTTAGGTTGGGAAAGAAGGTTGAATATGTTTGTATACTAAGGAGAAAAATCTAACGTCAAGGAAGAGATTAAAAATACAACAGAAAGAGGAGAGAAATGATGGAGCACAGTTTCTAAGGAGGAAAAAGGGATGAAGGCCAGAGTAAGTGTTGGATCAATCCAGCCTGAATAGGCAAAAACGACGCCTTGTTCCTGAAGCAAAAAGAAAGAGAGAGATGGATGTAGATGTGGGTGACTCTGTGTGGATGGGCAGGAAGGGAGTTCCTGTATGACAGTGGGAGCTAGGACGCAAGATGACCTGTTAAGAGAGGAAGGCTGACAAGAGGCTGCAGGCTGGAGGGAAGGTATGGCACAGATGTGGAGGGAGATGGAACTGAGTACGGATAGGTAAGAAAATTGCTGTGTAGTGGTTGAGGGTACAGCTGGATTGTTTACCATCAATTCATTCTGTAATGATTTGTGACCTTTGTAGAACAGTGGTTGTCAATCGGGAATTTTGTACACACACCCCTACTACCTCCACACACCCCCACAGAAACATCTGGAAATGTCTGGAGATCCATCCTTCCTCTCTCCCTCCCTCCCTTCCTTCCTTCTCTCTCTCTCTTTTCCTTTCCTTTCCCTTCCCTCTTTTGCCCTGCCTTTGTCCTGCCTTTGCCTTTCCTTTCCTTTCCTTCTTTCCCTTTATTTCTTTACTTTGAGGCAGAGTCTTGCTTTGTTGCCCCAGCTAGAGTGCAGTGGCATCGTTATAGTTCACAGCAACCTCAAACTCCTGGACTCAAGTGATCCCCCTGCCTCAGCCTTCCGACTAGCTGGGGCTATAGGTGCAGGCCATCATACCTGGGTCTTGCTCTTGCACAGGCTGTCTCAAATCCTGTCCTCAAGTGATTCTCTCGCCTTGGCCTCCCAGAGTGCTAGGATTACAGGTGTGAGCCACCACGCCCGGCCTGGAGACATTTCTTGATTGTCACAACAGGGGGTGTTGTGCTGATATCTAGTGGGTAGAGGCTAAGGATGAAGCCAAACATGCACAGGAGAGCCCTCACAACCAAGAATCATCCAGGCCAAAATGTCAGTAATGCTGAGGTTGAGGAATCCTGCTCCAGAGGATGAGTGGCAGAGAACTGGATTAAGCCACAGTTAGGTTTTTGCTATGCAGGTGGAGCAAAAGGATAATTGAGCAGGGGGTTGTCTGTAGACAGTTTAGTTACTACTCAAGTGCAGCATCATGAAGATTAGGTTAGAAGAGAAGGGCATGATGTCAGAAGCCAATATGCAGCACTCAGAAAACTGACAAGTCAAGAAGCTATGGATATAACAATGAAGTTAAGGAGTAGTCAGTATAAGGGGGTGAAAGAACCAGAAATATAAGAGAGGTGGAGATGTCAGAATTTAAGATTTTAGAGGTAGAGCAGTTTTGGGGGTTATGATCCAAGGAGGGTCTTAAAAGGTAGGTAGCTTGGCTAGGGAATCAAAAGAGAATATATTTAAAAATTTTTTTATCATAATTTTTTTTACAGAGACAGACCTTGCTATGTTGCCCAGCTGGTCTCGAGCCTGGCCTCAAGCGACCTGCCTGCCTTGGCCTCCCTAAGTGCTGGGATTATAGGTGTGAGCTACCATGCCAGGCAAGAAAGAATATTTTTATAAAATACCTGGTTGTGATACAAGCTAGCACTTCTAGAGCTTCTCTACTTAATGGGTAGACTTATGAGAGTCCTAAAAGGGCATCCATCATCTCTTTTATACCTGTCCTTCACAAGCTTCTTTGTAGAGTTCCAGTTTCATCAACAGCTCCTCATTTTCTGCCTCACACTCAGCCATCTTCTTTTGATAATATTCCAGAAGCTCCTGAGAAGGGCAGAGTACGGCCAGACGATCTTCGAGAGAAGGCAAGGGAGTGGACTCCACTGACTCTGCCATTCCCCTCCACTTGGTGGGACCACTGATGCCGGCGGCAACACTGTGCTTGGAGACACTTGTTAGCCTATGCAAAATTAGAAAGGATGTATTCATTAAACTGTGAACATTAATGAAAAATTATAATTTTTTAAATAAAAAGGGGGCTTATGTTTTAAAGTGTTTATAATTAAGGTGCTCATAAATCTTGAAAGCTTGATAGTACAGGTTAATGAATAATTTTATGAATTATCTTCCAAATATCAATAGTTTAAAGCTAGATTCAAAATACATGTTAGAGCCAGGTGCAGTAGTGCACCCCTATAGTCCCAGCTACTCAGGAGGCTGAGGCAGGAGGACAGCTTGAGCCCAGGAGTTCAAGTACAGCCTGGGCAAAATAGCAAGACCCCATCTCTAAAAAAATAAAAATATACATTAGAGACTAAAAATATAAGCTAAATAAGACCATACAGTAACAATTAGAAAATCTAGCACTGTAAGACATATAGTAATGAGGCCAGGTGCGGTGGCTCCTGCCTGTGACCCCAGCACTGCTGGAAGGCCGAGGCGGGAGGATCACTTGAGGCCAGGGCAATACAGCAAGATCTTGTCTCTATAAAAAAATAACAATTAAAAAATTCGCCAGGCATGGTGGTGCACACCTCTTGTCTTAGCTACTCAGGAGGTTGAGGCAGTAGGACCTTTGAGGCCAGGAGTTCAAGGTTGCAGTGAGCTATGATCACACCACTGCATTCCAGCCTAGCAACAGAGTGAAACCCTGTTTCTAAAGAAAAAAATAAAAAAGACATATAGCCATGGGAACAACCACATCAGATGTTAATCTCTAGAAATCTGAATTGCACAGACTAGAACTAGATGTTAAAAATGGCAAGACTCGGATCAAAGGCTGGACAAGAAGTTTTTGTTTGTTTGTTTGCTTCTAGCAAACAAGAGACTTGAGCTAAAACAACAAAAGTAGAAAACAAATGGTATGAATGGCACATGTGAAAATCAATCCAGTTTGGCTGTCTGCAATTTACAACACAACAAAGTAGACAGTCGAGTGGAGAAACTTTATACCAGAAGCCCTGAGTTATAGCTAGTGAATGTAGTTACTACATGTGCTCATTCTACTATAATAAACATATAGAGATGTTAAAATTTATTCTCAACTAGCATGAAGTAAAAATCTAACATTTTCTCCACATTAAAAGCTTGTGACAGAAATACTATTCTACTTAATGTTGCATAGTCTGCAAAGGAGTTATCCTGTAACAACTCTAGGGAACAGGTGAACAGAGGAACTGAGCGGCCTGCTGAGGTGAGAGCTGCGGGGCTGACAGATGAGGACGACCTGTCATGCAGCAAGTTGGTGGCAGAACTCCATAATCCAGGATCCACGGGCACTGTGCCAGGCCCACTCACATTGAATGAATCTGGCTATACCATGTAATATACACTGTTTATCTAAATTCTGCATAGAACGGAGAATAGAGAAATGAGATCTAATACAGTTCAAATCAAGATTTAGGAAGTATGTTTCCAAGACCCTTCCAGCTCCCATGCTAATTTGGACTAAGGCTATAGAAGTTTTGATTCCTTATTTAACAACTCAAAAATAAGCAAATGTCTTACTTTCTGCAGACAGGGGTATGTGTCGGGGTAAAGTTCATGATGTCTTTTTCACACCTATCAAATACACAAAAATTCATAATGAGGGTCCAGGAACAGAAAAAAGCAATACAGGATGTATAGACTGGTTCCCTCTCCATCATCTTGCTTGCCTCCTGGAAAGAATGCGATGTTTTAAAATGTAGTATTCTTTAAAGTAGTTCCAAATTCTGAAATTTTATGGCTTTTGAATTTTCATATGGTACTCTACCTTATTATTTTCAAATAAAAATTGGAACGACATTGAATATTTGAATAAATAAGCACACATAGGAAGAAAAGTCTCCTTAGTATTAATATAAATGTTATCTGCAACAACCAAAACCAAATCTATGATCTGCCAGGCATGGTGGCTCAGGCCTGTAGTACCAGCTACTTATGAGGTTGAGGCAGGAAGGTCACTTTCACCCAGAAGTTCTAGGCCAGCCTAGGCAACATAGTGAGACCTGTTTCTTTCTTTCTTTTTTTTTTTTTTTTTTTTTTTTGAGACAGAGTCTCACTCTCTTGCCTGGGCTAGAGTGCCGTGGTGTCAGCCTAGCTCACAGCAACCTCAAACTCCTGGGCTCAAGCGATCCTCCTGCCTCAGCCTCCCGAGTAGCTGGAATTACAGGCATGCACCACCATGCCCGGCTAATTTTTTTCTATTTTTAGTTGTTTGGCTAATTTCTTTCTATTTTTAGTAGAGACGGGGTCTCGCTCTTGCTCAGGCTGGTCTCAAACTCCTGAGCTCGAGCAATCCTCCTGCCTCTGCCTCCCAGAGTGCTAGGATTACAGGTGTGAGTCACCACGCCCAGCCTGTGAGACCTGTTTCTTTAAAAAAAAAAAAACAAAAAAAAAACTACAATCTTCCCTGCAACTATATGAGAGGGAGATGCAGAAAAGTTTCTAATAAGCAAGAAATAGTAAATGAAAATTAAGGTAGAGTAACCACTGTGCCAAATTTAAGATGAATACAAAGCTAGTGATATTATCTTTACTGGTGTGCTTTCTCTATTGTTTTATCTTAGCAAAAGAAAAAAAATTACTTATAAACTTCAAAAGGTTCATTCACAACCTCCATCTCAATTGATAACATTAGATCTTGACTCTTTCTACTTTAAACAATCTTATCATAGAAATTTTCAGAAAGACAAACCTCACAGTTGGGGAGGGAATACCATACTACATTACATGATTTAGCAAGGAGAGAGAGAGAGAGAGAGATTGATTGTTTATTAGCTTTGGTGGAAGCTTTCTTAGCAAGCATGCTTTGTCAATCCATTCAGATTCTGATTCTGAGCAAGTCAAGTGATGATGTAATGTTCTATTCTTATGATCTTCTACCTCGTATATATCTGCTTCAGTCTTCAGTCCTTTGGGGAAAAATTTTGTGAAAAAGTGTGAAAAGAGATAATCACCACTGTTAATTCTATATACCATCTTCCTGCTCAGAACACCACAGTGCTTCTCCCCCCACTCCTTGAAACTTCTCTTCATTTGGGCACCTGTTCTTAGGTGCCCTTCTCTTCCAAGGCACCTGTTCTTAGGTTTCCTGCCTTATCATTGGTCATTAGTCATTGTCTTGGTCAGCTGATGAAGTCCCATTGTTTTAAATACCATGTAGACATTAACAGTTTTTGAATTTATGCCTCCAATCCTGACTCTGCCTTCTACTCTAGACTCATACATCTGCCTACTCAGTGTTCCCACTTGAATGCCTAACAGGTCTCTCAAGCGTCACATGTCCAAAACTGAGCCCCTGATATATACCTCCCACCATCAAAACTTGCTCTTCTCTCAGAATTCTACATTTCAGTAATTACTAATTCTATCCTGCCAGTTACTTATAACAAAAAAAACTTGGTTGGAGAAATTTTACTCCTCTCTTTGTCTTACATGCTATGCTCAATCCATTAGCAAATGCTATTGGCTGTAACATCAAAATATCCAGAATCCGACTACTCCTCACTCATGCCATTACTGTCCTGGGCGAACCCACTGTTATCTCTTGCCTGGATGACTACAATAGAGACTTCTTACCTGGTCCCTCATTCCACTCTCAACCTCATCCCTTGCAGTCTCTTTTCAACACAACAGTTACAGTGATGCTTTAAAATATATGTCAAAACACAAAACTCCTCTGCTCAAAAGTCGCTCATGACTTTTCCACCTTATTCAGAGAATCAAATTCTTTAACATGGCCTTATACTCAGGTTCTCCATGCTCTGGCCTCCCCATTACCTCTGTAACCTCATCTGCTATTCTTACCTTTGTTCACTGCTCCAAAAACACTGGCCTCCTTGCTGTTCTTCAAACATGAGAGGCAAGTGTCTACTTCAGAGCCACTGCACTTGCAGTTCTCTTTGCCTGTGATTCTTTCCCCATTTACCTGTGGGGCTTGCTCCCTTTCCTCCTTCAGGGCTCAACAGTCCCGTTCTTGACAACGTCTTCCCTGATCACTCTAGCACCCTCATCTCTGCTTTACTTTCCTCCATAACACTGATCGCCATCTGACATTTTTTTTTTAATTTTCTTTCCTTAGATCTAGAGGCAGATTGAAATATTTTATTTATTTATTGTCTGTCTCTCCACACCGGAATGTGCAGACTCACTAAGGGAAGGAATTTTTATCTGTTCTGTTCACTGCTGTATTCCTAGTTACTAAAACAGTGCCTGGCTCAGAGTAGGTGCTCAATAAATATTTACTGAAAAAAATATATATACATTTTAAATCCTCAATATGAATTTGAAAGACTGTTAAACATCCTTTTCTTCTACTGGTCACCTATCCAACCTAGCTAAAAAATATGTTTCTGCTTCCCAATCCCATTTGCTTTCTCCTACAGCCAACCCTTCAAATATGCCACCTCTCTTCTCCTAATTCTCTCCTTTAAAATGATTACTCTCCTTTTTCAGGCCGGGCGAGGTGGCTCACTCCTGTAATCCTAGCACTCTGGAAGGCTGAGGCGGGCGGATCGTTTGAGCTCAGGAGTTCGAGACCAGCCTGAGCAAGAGCGAGACCCCGTCTCTACTAAAAATAGAAAGAAATTATATGGACAGCTAAAAATATATATAGAAAAAATTAGCCGGGCATGGTGGCGCAGGCCTGTAGTCCCAGCTACTCGGGAGCCTGAGACAGAAGGATTGCTTGAGCCCAGGAGTTTGAGGTTGCTGTGAGCTAGGCTGACGCCACGGCACTCTAGCCCGGGCAACAGAGTGAGAGTCTGTCTCAAAGAAAAAAAAAAAAAAAATGATTACTCTTCTTTTTCAAACTCACCTCCTTCCACAAAACTTCTCCAAATTGGGCCAATTTGCCTCTTGTCAAAATAACCTAGAAAATAAAAATGGCAATTGGATTGGTATGTTAATATTATGGGTGATATTTAAAAAACAGTTTAATGAAGATATAATTCATATATACCATTAAATTCATTCCTTTGAAGCACACAATTCGATGACTTTTAATACAGGCATAGTTTTGTGCAACTATTACCACAGTACGTTTTTGGACAGTTTCATCATTTCAAGAAGAATCCGCATACCCTTTAGCTCTCATCCACGTCCCACTCCTCACCCGTCTCCCCTGCCCTAAGCAACCACTAAGCTACTTCGTGTCTCTGTAGATTTTCCTATTCTGGGCTTTCATATAAATTGAATCATACAGCATATGGTCTTTTGTGACTGGCTTCTTTGACTTAGCATGGTATTTTCAAGGTTCATTTATCTTGTAGCATGTATTACTATTTCATCTCTTTTTATGGCTGAATAATATTCCATTGAATGGATATGGGTGACATCTTAAAGCTAAATTTCACTGTTCTAAAACTATTTAAGAGTAATTTGGAACCTTAAAAACACCTTCTAACAACCTGAAACCTCTCTTCTCCCTCATAGTGATTGTCCTTACTCCTTCTCCTCCCTACAACTACTGCATATCTACAAAACGTTGTCTGCCCTCCTCTCTCATTCAATTTTACAATCTCTAATAATCTGGCTTCTACTATACCATCTGAATTGAAGTTGCTCCTCTTGGTCAGCAGGTATACAAATTAATAAATTCTATTGCTCTTTTTCAGTTCCAATGTTCCTTCATCTGATAGTTTACTCTTTGACTTGTATGTTTAATTTGATAGTGCCAATCACCCTTTTTAAAAATATTGCTTTGGCCAGGAGCAGTGGCTCATATCTACAATCCTAGCACTTTGGGAAGCTGAGGTGGGAGGATCTCTTGGGGACATGAGTTCGAGACCAGCCTGGGCAACATCTCGAGATCCCATCTCTACAAAAATAAGAAAAATTAGCCAGGCATGGTGGTGAGTGCCTGTAGTCCCAGCTACTTGGGAGGCTGAGGCAGGAGGATCGCTTGAGCTCAGGAATTTGAGGCTGCAGTGAGCTATGATCATGCCATTTCACTTCAGCCTGGGTTGAAGTGAATGAGTGAGACCCTGTCTGAAAAAAAAAAAATTGCTTTGCAGTTGAGAGTGTGGGCTCTGAAATCAAACAGACTTGGATTTGAGTTAAAACTTTGCCCCTTATTACAAGCACCACATGTACTCACCAGAAAATTGGTTTCCCTGATCAACACCTGGGTGCACATTGGGGAATGATACCAATTGGGTGTCGGACAGAGGTGGGGGGAGGGGATGGGTGTATATCTACATGATGAGAGCGAAGCGAACTGTCAGTGGAATGGACATGCTTGAAGATCTGACTCGGGGTGTTGGGGGTGGGGGAGGGGACGGGTGTATACCTACATGATGAGTGCGATGTGCACTGTTGGGGGAATGGACACCCTTGAGGCTCAGTCTCGGGGGGTTGGGAGGGGCATGGGCAATATACTTAACCAGAACGGTTGTACCCCCATAATAAGCTATAATAAATAAAATTAAAAAAAGAATAAAACAAACAAACAAAAAAAAAACAGTAAATGAAAAAAAAAAAATAAAACTTTGCCCCTTATTAGGTGTGTGCCTCAAGAAAGTTATCCCTTCCAAACCTAAGTGACTTATCTGTCATAGGTTGACGTTAAGGGTTAAATGAAATAATGAATAAAAGGGCTGAGCACAATGTTTGACATATATAAGCACTCAATAAACATGAGCTATTATTATTACTGAAAATTTACATCCTTGGTTCAAAAGGCTCTATCTTCAACTTTCTTAACAACTTCCTCTGTCCATTTGTTTGGGAACATCACCATTCCTACTGCTTTTATAATTATTTCTATTACCTAAAACACTATTTAGCATAGAGTAACTAACAACTACATGTTGAATGAGTAAATGATATCTCTTTCATCCTCCTGATTTGAATTCCCAATCATGTTCTAGACATTGGAGCTGAAATATCTAACTCAAAAAAATCACTCAAGTTATATATATATATATATATTTTAGCACCTCAAAGCTAACATTTCCTAAACCTAAGATAACATCTTTTTGCATCCAAACATGTACTTTCTGACTTTCCTATTTTATTTACTAATTCAGCATTTCCAAGTAACCTGGACTTGACAATTTAAATTCATCATTTGATTATTCCTTCTTTTGAACCTTCCATCCAACCATAGGAAAATCTTGTATATTTTATCACTGCAATGACCATGTTAATTCAGAATCTCAATACTGCTCACACCTACAATCCCAACTATTCAGGAGGCTGAGGCAGGAAGATTGCTTAAGGCTGGGAGTTTGAGATCAGCCAGGGCAACATACTGAAACTTGTCTCTAAAAATATATATAATAATAAATTTTTGAAAATAAAAATAGCCCCCCCCCCCAAAAAAATCTCAATATCTTCTTACCTGTAATACTACAACAGTTTAATTGTTCTGCTCACTCCTTGTCTCCCCTGGACCATTTTCTAAAAATCATGAAATTTATCAATGGCTCCTCATGGCCTAAAGCATTTTTTTAATTTTTTAATTTTTTTTTTTGAGTCAGAGTCTCGCTCTGTTGCCCAGGCTAGAGTGCCATGGCGTCAGCCTATCTATCACAGCAACCTCCAACTCCTGGGCTCAAGCTATCCTCCTGCCTCAGCCTCCCGAGCAGCTGGGACTGCAGGCGTGCACCACCATGCCCGGGAATTTTTCTATATATATTTTTAGCTGTGCATATCATTTCTATTTTTAGTAGAGGTGGGGTCTCAGTCTTGCTCAGGCTGGTCTTGAACTCCTGAGCTCAAACAATCCGCCCAGAGTGCTAGGATTAAAGGTGTGAGCCATCGCGCCCAGCAGGCCTAAAGCATTAAACCAAACTCCTTAGCCTAGAACTAGAATTCATGGCTTTCTATATAAGGGCCACACCTATCTTTCCTGCCTCATTTCCCTCTACTCCCCTAAATGTGCTCTTTGTTTCCAGATATAACTTTCTAGCTCCATGCCTTTGTTCATGTGCTCCCCTCCAACTGGAACATAGCTCCCTCCACAATCCTCATAATTTCACTTAATGAAATCTAGTCTGTCCATGAAAACTCGTCCACTACCTCCTTCAGCTCTTCCCTGAGTCTCTCCACCCAAAATGATCTAACTGCAATAGAACTGCGTTTGTAATTCTCTAAAAGACAGTTAACATATTAAGAGTTCTTTGCTGCTATCATTTCTCCAATGATAGTGTGTGTTCCCTGCAGAGAGAAACCATGTCTCATTCCACCATTGCATCTCCCAAAAGAACAATGTCCTTGTTTATGTATAAATTAATGGGTTTCAGCTAGCTTCTATCCACCCACCTCTGATATCCTTGCTTAGGTATATTCTCTATAGCTTGTCTACTACCAATTAACATTTGTTTAGCACTTTGACATTTATTATTTTATTTAGCTCTGTTAAGTAGTTTTAACTATCCTTTATTGTACAAACGAGGAAATTGAGGCTTAGACTAGAGTGGGGTGAGGGTATTCCGGAACCCTTCTCCAGGACGTCCAAATCCTGCACTTCTATTTCCACTTCAGCCAGTTCTTGACTCCTTCATTGCTATAGTTCCCCAATCCTCCAGCACCCCCCCGAGGGCTCTCCCTTTGCAGATTCTAACTTTCCTCTTCCGGTCCCCAACCGCTCTAAGGACCCCCAGATGCCAAGCTCACGTCCCACTCTTCCGCATTGCTTCCGCAGTTATTTCTCCCTCACCAAATTTCCTTCCCAAGCCCTCTTCCCTAACCCCTACACCCTAAACCCGAAACTCTGTACTCACAATACTCCAAGACGCTGGGTCAGGGAAGCCAACCGAAAAACAAATGTCAAATCAGGTAGCGACTCGGCGCCACCACAAATCCGTCCAATCGCCCACAAGTTTACAGGGCCCTTTGGCTTGCGCACCAATGGGAAGGGAATTCACAGAGGCACTCCTCGCCTCGCCCCGCCCCTCCGTACGACTCACTCCGCCTGTCCGTGAGACTCACCGCGCAGAGATCACCGGGAAGTGTAGTTTTTCTTGTGCACGCGGCTCTGCGCGGATGACGTAGCGGGGCTACAACCCAGCTAGTCCGGGCGCTGGCACTGGGAAGTCTCGGGGCAGGACGCACGAGTTCCAGGCACCCGCAGTTTAAACTTGCTCAACTACTTTGTTTTCATGAAAAATGATGCAGAAATGCGATGCATAATCATGTAATGGTTCACGGGAATACTTCAGCGTGTTATGGGCCATACCGTTATATGTTGTAATTTAAAAGCTTGTCTCAAAAAGGTAAAGATTCTAAGAAAAGTTTCTCAATGACCTGGAGGCTTAGAGCCAGGATAGGACCTGAGGTTCAATTTCTAAGGTCAGGGGATTATGTATTTAAACGCTACTGTTTGTCAGGTCGCAGACACTGCTTTCTTTTCTTGAAAGGTGTAAGAAATGAGCTGTAATCATAAAAGCAAGTTCAAAATCCCGTTGTGGGCTCATCTTTCCAAAGAGCAAGGTGTAGGGATAGGGGAAAAGGCATTTTAGTCTCAGAGTTGCAGCTACCACTATGGAAAAGCCGGGATTCTTCACTGGTATAAGCTTTATTTTTTTATTTTTAATATTATATAGATAAAGACAGGGTCTCACTCTTGCTTAGGCTGGTCTTGAACTCCTGAGCTCAGGTGATCCTCCCACCTCGGCCTCCCAAAGTGCTAGGATTACAGGCGTGAGCTACAGCTCCAGGCCCACTGGTGTATGTTCTAAGGATGTACAGATTGAACTTGCCATTTTCCATAGACACACCTTGTTTCATTGCTTTATTGCACTTCACAGATATTGTGTTTTTTACAAATTGAAGGTTTGTGGCAACCCTGAGCAATATTTAAAACTTTTTCATTATTAATATATCAATTATGGTGATCTGTGATCAGTGATTTTTTTTTTTTTTTTTTAAGAGACAGGGTCGGCCGGGCGCAGTGGCTCACGCCTGTAATCCTAGCACTCTGGGAGGCCGAGGCGGGAGGATCGCTCGAGGTCAGGAGTTCGAGACCAGCCTGAGCAAGAGCGAGACCCCGTCTCTACTAAAAATAGAAAGAAATGATTTGGACACCTAAAAAAAAATATATATGGAAAAAATTAGCTGGGCATGGTGGCACATGCCTGTAGTCCCAGCTACTCGGAGCCTGAGGCAGGAGGCTCGCTTAAGCCCAGGAGTTTGAGGTTGCTGTGAGCTAGGCTGATGCCATGGCACTCTAGCCCTGGCAACAGAGTGAGACTCTGTCTCAAAAAAAAAAAAAAAGAGTCCCACTCTGTCATCCAGGCTGGAGTGCTGTGGCATGATCGTTGCTCATTGTAACCACTCACTCACCTAACCTCAAACACCAGGGCTCAAGGGATCCTCCTGCCTTGCCTCAGCTGCCCAAAAAGCCACCACATCCGGCTAAATTTTTACTATTTTGTAGAGATAAGGCTCGATATGTTGCCCAGGCTAGTCTTGAATTCCTGGCCTTCAAGGGATCCCATCTCGGCCCCCCAAAGTGCTGGGATTACGCCCATGAGCCACACTGCACCCAACATTATATTATTATCACAATTGTTTGGGGTGCTACAAGCCATGCCCATATAACATGGCGAACTTAATCCATAACTGTGGTGGATGTTCCTACTGACCAGCTGTTTCCCTGTTCTCTCTCTCCCTCTCCTCAGCCCTCCTTATTCCCTGACACAACAGTATTGAAATTAGGCCAATGAATAACCTTAAAATGGCCTCTAAGTGTTCAAATGAAAGAGTTAGATGTCTCTCACTTTAAATCAAAAGCTAGAAATAATTAAGCTTAGTGAGTAAGGCACATGGAAAGCCTTTCATATAGGCTGAAAACTGGGTCTCTTGCTCAAGTGATTCTCCTGCCTCAGCCAAGTAGTAGAGTCAGGGCAGGTCATTTCAGCAATTACTAAGAAAAGCTAGTTTTAGGGTTATAGCAGCTGGGTTTGTGAAAAGTTTAACTTCTGGAGCTGGTGCTATGTACCCTGAGTGCTTTTTCCCCTTGGCTTCCCCACTCTGATTTAGTTGGGTGTGACAAGATCCAATCTGTGTAATTAACTTTCACAATGGGAAATGGTATCACCATAAATTTATGGTCTCCGACTTAAAATTGAAGCCCTCAGTCCAATCCACTGAGCAGCAAAAATAGATTAATAAAAAAAAAAAAGAAAGAAATGAAAGAAAAGAAGCCCTCAGAAGTGAAGAACAATCCTTCTCAAGAAATGTTGGCTCCTTCTCCTAATTTCCACATTTGTCCTCTATGAAGCTATCTGTGATATAGAAAATTATTGATTATGTCTTTAAAATAAATTTGGGCTAATTTTTATTTAGAAGCTCTTGGTACATTACTGTAAGGTTTTTGGAGTGGTCGGGCGCCAGAGAAAGAAAGACGAGCAGAGTTGAAAGGGATAAGTAAAGAGGCTTTATTGGGGCCCTCCCAGGTGGGGGTAACGAGTCCCTAGAGAGAGAGAGAGAGAGAGAGAGAGAGAGAG
>CM052440.1:86147799-86180476 GCA_028533085.1 Varecia variegata
TGGTGTTTTGTTTTTGAGACAGTGCTGGGATAACACTTTTTTTTTTTTTTTTTGAATCAGAGTCTTGCTCTTTCGCCTGCGCTAGAGTGCAGTGGCATCATCATAGCTCACTGCAACCTCATAGTCCTTGGATATATAACACTTTTTATTATCAAAAATAGGCAAGGCATGGTGGCCAACACCTGTAATCCTAGCACTTTGGGAGGCTGAGGCGGGAGGATTGCTTGAGGCCAGGAGTTCCAGACCAGCCTGAACAGTAGAGCAAGACCCCGTCTGTACAGAAAAAAAAAAAGATCAGGGTCATGGTGGTGTGTATCTGTAGTCCCAACTACTTGGGAAGCTGAGGCAGGAGGATTGCTTGAGCTCAGGAGTTTTTTTTTTTTTGAGACAGAGTCTCGCTCTGTTGCCCGGGCAACAGTGAGTGCCGTGGCATCAGCCTATCTCACAGTAACCTCAAACTCCTGGGCTTAAGCAATCCTTCTGCCTCAGCCTCCGAAGTAGCTGGGACTACTGGCATGCGCCACCATGCCCGGCTAATTTTTTCTATATATATTTTAGTTGGCCAGATAATTTCTTTCTATTTTTAGTAGAGACGGGGTCTCGCTCTTGCTCAGGCTGGTCTCGAACTCTTGACCTCGAGCGATCCTCCCCCCTCGGCCTCCCAGAGTGCAAGGATTACAGGCGTGAGCCACCGCGCCCGGCCCGAGCTCAGGAGTTGGATGTTGCAGTGAACTATGATGACACCACTGCACTTCAAGCCCAGGCCACCGAGCAAGAACTCGACTCAAAAAAAAAAAAAAAAAAGATACTTGGGATGTCTACAGTTCAGTGGAATTTTACATAATTAATTACTGTTTATAACCAGTTCAACAAGAAGCATTCAGTCTAGCCCTTCTTTTTTAAAAAAATTTATTTTTGTCAAAATAATATACTTCTAAAAATAAAGCTTAAAATGAAAACCAGTATTCTTTTTGTCTATCCTCATCCCTACTTCTCAGAGCTAATCACTCTCAGTTTTTTGCTGTTTCTGATTTTGATCTTCATATTTCCAATAATATGGTCATTATGCTATTTCTTTATTTTTTAGTTAAAAACATTTTTTTTTAAGAAACAGGGTCTCAGCCAGGCATGGTGGGTCATACCTGTAATCCTAGCACTTTGGGAGGCTGAGGTGCGAGGATTGCTTGAGGTCAAGAGTTTGAGGCCAGCCTGAGCAAGTGTGAGACCCTGTCTTGACCAAAAATAGAAAAAATTAGCCAGGTGTGATGGCTTGCACCTGTAATCCCAGCTACTTGGGAGGTTGAGAATCCTTTGAGTCCAGGAATTGGAGATTGCAGTGAGCTGTGAGCCACTGCACTCTAGCTTAGGTGATGGAGTGAGACCCTATCTTAGGGGGAAAAAAAAAAAAAAAAAAAAGACAGGGTCTTTGCTATGTTGCCCAGGCTGGATTCAAACTCCTGGGCTCAAGCGATCCTCCTGCCTCAGCCTTCTGAGTAGCTGGGATTGCAAGCATGTGCCACCATGTCCAGCCATATCTTTTATTGATCAAGAATTATTACTGTGACTATTATTTGTACCTGAGCCCTGTAATTTGCTATGATTATGTTTCCTTGTACCAATTTTTATTTTCTTTCTAGTTTATACTCTCTCCTTTTTTTCATTTTGTAAGTTTTCTTTGTAACCATCAAAAACTTATTTTCAAACTTTCCAGCAGAAGTACAAATCTCTCAGTATACTTCTACCCATTAGGTAATCTATCAGTTGTATTTTCTTTCTTGGAGCTGTTCCTCCTGGAGTCTTTTTTCCTGCTCTAGTGCTGACTGGTGGTTTTTTAAGGTCAGCTGTCAGTCTGGGACTTCTTTTTATTAATGCCACTGTCATTTTGGGAATTCCCTTTGCCTTTCTCCAGATGGCAATTGGGATGTAAATTTTTGGGGACCATAATTATTTAAAAATATTCTATCATTACACTTTATTGGTAGTTTGGTGAGGTTTAGAAGTCTAAATTGTAAATCATTTTACCTCAGTGTTTTGAAAGCTTTATTCCATTGTGTTGCTGGTAAAAAGAATGATGTTATATTAATTCTTGTTCCTTTGTGACTTTTTTCTTTTTGAAGACGTATGATCTAATCTTTATTTCCAGTGCTTTTAAATTTCACAGTGATATGCGTTGGTATGTGTTTATTTTAATTCAGTATTTTTGTGGCTCTCAATAACCTTTCCAATCTGATAATGCATGTCTTTCAGTTCTGACTTTTTCTGTATTCTTTGATAATTTTGTCTGAATTTTGTTTCCTTTTTTTGTATTCTTTGTTAGTTGGATGTTAGACATCTTAGGCTGAGCCTCTAATTTACTTACCTATTTCTTTCTTAGTTCATAATCTCTTCTATTCAGACTCTCCTTAGGGTGAATCACCACTCTTCCACTGGGGTTGGAGAGAGATGGTTGCCTTGCTGTGCTGACCACAGGAAATCTAACCACTTTTATACAGGTTTTCTGCATTCTTGTTTTCTGCTGCATTGCCACTCCAGATTTTAGAGGTACTGCTGCTTCCAACTCATAAGCCTTTCCAGGTTCTATGCTGCACAAGTTTCTCCTTGGCTTTCCTCTATTGCAGGCACTTAGTTTTAAATTTGTTGGGTTTATCTGTTTTGTTTTTGTGTTTTGTTTTGGCTTGTTAGGTTAGTTATCACTTGTACCTCTGCTTCCTAGCTTTAAAATATTATTTACATTTGCTTGTATTTAGTTCTGTTCTTGGTCTATTTGACCTCTTGGGAGTATGCCTTTTTGTTTCTTTCCTGTCTTTTTAGTGAATTTTGAGAGGGGTCTCTTCTTTTCTTTTCTTTCTCTTTTTTTGAGACCCGGTCCTGCTCTGTTGCTGGGCTAGAGTGCCCTGGTATGTCATCATAGCTCACTGCAACCTAAACTCCTGGGCTCAAACAATCCTCCTGCCTCAGCCTCCTGAGTAGTTGGGACTACAGGCACTTGCCTGGCTAATTTTTCTATTTTTTTGTAGAGACAAGGTCTCACTCTTGCTCAGGCTGTTCTCAAAGTCCTGACCTCAAGGAGTCCTCCTGCCTCGGCCTCCCAGAATGCCAGGATTACAGATGTCAGCCCCAGCACCCAGCCTGAGAGGGAGCTTTTAAGTAGAAGACTATTCTTTATGTCTGTTAAAATTGTCTCGGTTGCTAGCCATTTTGGCCTTGATTGATCCTACTTTTTGGTCAAGTTTAGATAAAGGGCTTGTCTTCGTTGTGTTCAAGTACATGCCATGTGTCTTTCTATAGGTCATGGTTCATAGTGATATGTCTAGTGACAGTGGTGTAATATAGTACATGGCTAATGTTCGGAGTAAATGGTTTATATTTTAAAATTATGCATGATAATCCTTGAATCTGTCAGCTGAAGAAGAACAAGTGTAAGGTTTTTTTGTGTTTTGGTTAGATTGTATGAGTATTGTGTACATGAAGCCAAAGTCATTTTCTTTGTGAGATAAGTTTTTCCTATGTCATGGCCATACCCTGGCTGCCACTAATCGCCAGAACTGGGTGGGAAATCATGACTGGCTATCTATGCAGATGCAGCTAATGGAAATTTAGCTTGAAGTGCTTTGATTACAAAGCAGATATTCTTTATAGTGATAATTATATGGAATAGTAAAGATTATTGAGAGGGCTTCTGTTGCCTTCCTGACTTCCTTTGCTGCTTCTCCCTACTTGTTCACTTTGCTTTATCCACGCTGGCTTCCCTATGTTCCTCAAACAGTGTAGGTGTACTTCTTACTTAAAGCCTTTGCTCTGTCTGTTCCCTGTATATCTGCTTGATTAACTGCTTCACTTCAAGTCTTTGCTCAAATTTCACCTTTATGATGAGGCTTTCTATAACTGTTTACTATTTCAGTTTACCTTCACTCTTCTACTTGTGAGGTCCTTGACTGCTTTTTAAATTTCTTTCACAATATCTATCACTTTAAAATTTATATATTATGTTCATTATTTGTCTGTCTTCCTCCCCTAGAATGTAAGCTTCATGAGGGTAAATATCTTTGTTTTAGTCACAGATGTATCTTGAGTACCTAGAATAGTAGCTGGCACTATAGAAGTACTGGAAAGATATATGTTGAACGAAAGGCAATGAAAGGCACTCTGATCCATCCAGTTCCTTCCAGACAGCCCTCTATCTAAACCACCCTCATGTGTCTTTCTCTATACTATAAAATTTGAAAATAATTTTTATCCTCTTTATATTTCTCTAGTTAGCTTTTATCAACAGAGAGGGCTTCTCTGAGGTTGTGATAAAAGAAGCTGAAGAATGAAAGAGATGTGTTCAACTCTTGTGCACATAAATTTATGTGTTTCTACCAAGCTTTCAGATACTTCATTAGAGCAAAATTGTGCTTTGAGCATAGGTTCATCATTGTCTATAATAGCTTCCCAAAACACAAGACTCGAAATTATTTCCTTCATTTTTTTTTAAAATGTTTTTTTATTTTAGCGCATTATGGGGGTACAAATGTTTAGGTTACGTATATTGCCCTTGCCCCACCCAAGTCAGAGCTTCAAGCGTGTCCATCTCCCAGACGGTGTGCACTGCACCCATTATGTGTGTATATACCCATTGCCTCCTCCCCGCTCCCACCTGCCCGACACCCGATGAATGTTATTACTATATGTGCACTTGAGTGTTGATCAGTTAATACCAATTTGATGGTGAGTACATGTGGTGCTTTCCTTCACTTATTTTTATGTGTACCCTCTCCCCCTACTTGCCCATGTATACAGACATTTATAATATAAGGAACATTGATGTAGTGTTTACTTTGTCCTGCTGCTTTTCATGTTTTATTTCATTTGTCCTAACAATAGCCTCATAATGAGGTAGGTACTGTTGTTGTTACTATTTTAATGATGGTGAGGAAACTGAATGACAAATCACATGACTTACCCAAGATTATGTAACTATTAAGTGACAGAGCTGGGATTTGAACACTAGCAGTCTAGCTTCAGAGTCTTTGCTTGTCTTTTTTTTCTTTTTGGAGACAGAGTCTCACTCTTTTGCCCTGGCTAGAGTGCTGTGGCGTCAGCCTAGCTCACAGCAACCTCAAACTCCTGGGCTTAAGCAATCCTTCTGCCTCAGCCTCCGAAGTTACTGGGACTACAGGCATGCGCCACCATGCCCAGCTCATTTGTTCTGTATATTTTATTTTTAGTTGTCCAGATAATTTCTTTCTATTTTTTAGTAGAGACGGGGTCTCTCTCCTGCTCAGGCTGGTCTTGAACTCCTGAGCTCGAGCGATCCTCCCCCCTCGGCCTCCCAGAGTGCTAGGATTACAGGCGTGAGCCACCGGGCCCAGCCTCTTTGCTTGGCCATTGTAAAAAAAAAAAAAAAAAAAAAAATTGTGGTAAGGCCCGGCCTCTTTGCTTGGTTGTTGTAAAAAAAAAAAAAAAAAAAATCGTGGTAAGGCTGGGCTCAGTGGCTCACACCTGTAATCCTAGCACTCTGGGAGGCTGAGGCGGGAGGATCGCTCGAGCTCAGGAGTTCGAGACCAGCCTGAGCAAGAGGGAGACCCCGTCTCTACTAAAAGATAGATAAAATTAGCCGGGCATTGTGGTGTACGTCTATAGTCCCAGCTACTTGGGAATCTGACGCAAGAGGATCAATTCAGCCCAGAAGTTTGAGGTTGCCGTGAGCTACGATGATGCCCCTGCAGTCTAGCCAGGGCAACAGAGCAAGACTCTCATCTCAAAAAAAAAAAATTGTGGTAAAATATATATAACATAAACATTTTAAAATGTACAATTCAGTGGCATTAAGTACATTTACAATGTTGTGCAATCATTACCACTATCTATTTCCAGAACTACCCCTCCCCTTCCACATGGTAACCTCTATTATACTTTCTGTCTCTATGAATTTGCTTGTCCTAGGTACCTTATATAAGTAGAATTATACAATATTCATTTTGTGTCTGGCTTATTTCACTTAGCATAGTGTTTTCAAGGCTCATTCATGTTGTAGCATGTATCAGAATTTCCTTTCTTTTTAAGGCTAAATAATATTCCATTGTTTGTATATACCACATTTTGTTTATTCATTTATCTGTTGATGGACATTTGGGTTATTTCCATCTTTTGAGTTTCATGAATAATGCTGCTGTGAACATTGGTGTGTAAATATCTGTTTGAGTCCTTGCTTTCAGTTCTTTGGTTATATATGCTGGAAGTGAAATTGCAGGATCACGTGGTAATTCTATGTTTTCCATGAGTAAAAAACAGTAGTATATTGTTAAGAGAGTTCAAATACTATGTCACGGTCTTCTTATTGTGTTCTTAGTGAGACTGAAAATTGCCTATACAGTCGTGCGTCACTTAACAACAGGGATACATTCTGAGAAATGTTTCTCATTGTGTGAACATCATAGAGTGTACTTAATTCAAACCTAGGTGTGTGACATTCAGCCGGCCTTTCGGGGCGACGGACTTTCCATCCTAGCACCCTGGCTCAATTTGTCCGTAACCTCGCGGTGAAGGCCCCGGCGCTGGTGAACGCTGCTGTGACTTATTTGAAGCCTCGATTGGCCACATTTTGGTACTACTCCAAAGTTGAGCTGGTTCCTCCAACCCCTGCTGAGATCCCTAGAGCTTTTCAGAGCCTGAAAAAAATAGTCAATAGTGCTCACACTGGTAGCTTCAAACAGCTTACAGTTAAGGAAGCCGTGCTGAATGGTTTGGTGGCCACTGAGGTGTGGATGTGGTTTTATGTCGGAGAGGTCATAGGCAAGTGTGGCATCATTGGCTATAATGTTTGAAGACCAATCTTTAACATCTGATTATATTTGAGTATTCTTGGACCATGTGTGATCAGACTGCTATCTGAATAAAATGTGTCAAAAATCAACGTTTTCTCTATCAGATAGTACATAGAAGATCACAATTTCTCTTGATATGAAGTTGGGTTGTCTTTTGCTTTGATACATTAATACAGTCTACATGCATGTCTGTTTAGCCTGAAATTGGAAAGGATGTATGTGACTATGTCAGCCTGGTACATAAATATTTGAAGGTAACATTTACTTTGAAATATATGATATTTAAGCTTTATTTCCAAAAAGTGGGGGGAAAGGCCTTGAGAAAACTCTAACTTGCTACAGTAGGAGAAGTAATATTAATAATACCATGTGCCAAAGTGATGTAGTTAAATCATGTCAGTTGATAAAAATAAAATCCCTTTTTGCTAAAATCCAAAAAAAAAAAAAAAACCTAGATGGTACAGCCTACTACACATCTGTACTGTATGGCATAGCCTATTGTTCCTAGGCTACAAACCTGTACAGCATGTTACTGTACTTAGTACTAGGCCATTGTAATGCAATGGAATTGTGTATCTAAACATATCTTAATGTAGAAAAGGTACAGTAAAAATATGGTATTATGATCTTATGGGACCACCATTATATATGTGGTCTGTCATTTACCAAAACGTTGTTATGTGGTGCAATACCATATTTTAGAGTGTGAAAGATGTACAATATCAGCTTCTGGAAGGTAGGGAGCCTTGATATGTATATATTCTATGTAGTACCTGGCTTGATGTGAGCATTCAGCCAAGTTAGCTAATTTATGTCATCACTTCCTACGTTAGTATTTTCTGTATCTGTGTACCAGTAAATCTGCAATACAGTCTTTCTCTAGCATCCTTCATAATCTTCCATATAAAACTTTTTTCCTTTTGAACAATTATGACCTCGTTTTCAAAACTGTCCTCTAAGTTCATGGTTTGCTTGACATTTTTGTTAAGTTCTATAAGTTACTTGGTACATTTTCTAATTTCAGGATGTATGTTCATAGTTTGTATTATTTAACTTATTCTCATGTCTTTTTTTGTCTGCTTTTTATTATTTCATTTTGAGTTCCTTTAGGATATAGAAAATATATGTGCTTAGTTTTCTCACAGTGCATAATGTACAAAGTACAGATTCATTAAATATTTTTGAATGCTTGATTTGAAGGTAGGCATAATAACATTAATTAAGTTTTAAAGTTTAAAACCTCAGAAAATCATTGCCTCTATCCCTTACTCTAAATATTGACAAGTGTCAGTACTTTAAATGGTGAGTGTCAGTTTGGTTAGATATTTGTTGAAAGGAAAATTGAAATCTAAGCCCAGAATAATTTTTGTATTTGTAGACAAGATACAGAATTAGGATGCTTGAATATACCTTTTTTCCTAAATAACATTTACTTTCTTTTCAGATTGTTGCCAGCAAAGGTGGTTTTGAAATGGTCACCAAAGAGAAGAAATGGTCTAAAGTGGGTAGTCGCTTGGGATATCTGCCAGGAAAAGGAACTGGGTCTCTTTTGAAGTCGCACTATGAAAGAATTCTCTACCCATATGAGCTTTTCCAATCTGGTGTCAGCCTTATGGTGAGATGCATCATTTTCCTTAGGAGTGGATAAATCCAGTTTGCCAAATATAAACTTTAGACTGTGTTCACTACAAGTTAGCAGTTTGTTGATGCATAACAGGGTGGAATAGATTTCTCAAGGCACAAAAATTTGGGGGAGCAAGATGTATATCATAGTTTAAAAGTCCTAGCTATTTTTGGTGGTTTATAAGATAAAGGATAATGGGAATGAAGGGTGTTTTCTTATTTAAAATAAATCTTCATGACTTAAGCTTTTTGAAAAAGTCCTCCTATTTTTAAACAGCTTTATTGAAGTATAATTTATATACCATAGAACTCACCCATTGTGGGTGCAGTCAGTAAGCTTTAAAAATTTATACCTTTATGCAGCAATCATCACAATCCAGTTTTAGAACACTTGTGTTCATTTGTAGTCAGTTCCTGTTCCTACCTCCAAACCTTGGCAACTCCTGATCTTCTTTCTGGCTCTATAGTGTTGCCTTTTCTAGAAATTTCACATATTTGGAATGATACAATATGATTTTTGTGTCTAGCTTCTTTAACTTAGCTTAATGTTTTCAAGGTTCACCCATGTAATAGCATGTGTCAGTACTTATTTTTTTGGCTGAATAATATTCCATTGTACAGATATACTACATTTTGTTTATTTACTGGTTGATAGTTGGATTATTTCCAGTTTATGTATTGTTAATAATGCTATGAATATTCATGTACAAGTCTTTGCCTGGACATATGCTTTCATTTCTCTTGGGTAGATACCTAGGAGTGGAATTGCTGAGTTACATGGTAAGTTTATGTGTGAATTTTTAAGAAATTGCCAAATTGTTTTCCAAATGTTGCTGAACCATTTTACCACTAGTAATGTAGAGGCTTCCAGTTTTTCCACATCCTTGCCAAATACTTGGTATTGTCAGTTTTTTTGATTATAGCTATTCTAATAGGTGTGTAGTGGTATCTCGTTGTGGTTTTAATTTGCATTTTATTAATGACTAGGGCTGTTCTGCAGCTTTTCATGTTTATATTTTCTTGATGAAGTGTCTGTTCGGGTTTTTTTTGTTTTGTTTTGTTTAAAAAAAAAAAAAATGAGACAGACTCTTGCTCGGTTGCCCAGGCTCTTGTAGAGTGGCCCAGTCATAGCTCACTGTAACTTTGAACTCCTGGTCTCAAGTGATCCACCTGCTTCAGCCTCCCATGTATCTAGAGAGGTTGTTTTCGGGTATACATTGATGATTCTATTTCAGGACCTAAAACACTGCAGGTGTGTGCTAATTTTTTTGGTTATTTTGTGGAGATGGGGTCTTGCTATGTTGCCCAAGCTGGTCAGACCTTTTTTTTAAATTGGATTGTCTTACACTTGTAAGAATTCATTATATATTCTGGATATAAGTCCTTTATCAGATACATGATTTGTAAATATTTTCTCCTAGTCTGGTTTATCTTTTCATTTTCTTAATGGTATCCATTTGAAGAATAACTTACTGATTTTTTTTCCTTGTATGGATTGTGCCCTTGGTGTCATATTTAAGAATTCTTTTCTAAGGTGTAAAGTTTTTTTGTTTTACCTAGAAGTTATATAGTTTTGACTTTATATTTCAGTCTGTGATGCATTTTGAATAATTTTTTTTTGTATATGGTGTGAGATAAAGGTGTAGGTTCAGTTTTTGGTGGAGAGGATGTTATAAATATTCATTTGTACCAGCACCATTTGTTTAAAAGACTATCTTTTCCCCATTGCACCTTTGTTGCAAGTCAGTTGACCAAATGTGTGGGTTTATTTTTGGACTCTATTTTGTTCCATTGATATGTATGTCTACCCTAATACCAGTACCACACTTTCTTGAGTACTGTGGGTTTATAGTAAATTTTGATACCCAGTAGTATAAATCCTCTTTGTTGTTTTTCAAAATTTGCAATTTTCATTTCCACATAAAGTTCAGGATTAGCTTTCCATTTCTACGAAAAAGCCTGCCAGAATTTTGAGATGGATTGCTTTGAGTCCGTAGATCAATTCAAGAGAGAATTGCCAACAACGACAGAGAGAATTGCCATCTGGTTTCGTGAGGTTCAGGGATTTATTGGCAATTTATTATTTCTCCACTGATTCTCAATTGAGCCTGATTTCTTATCAGCGAATCTACTCTCTTTCTGTGCTCTGATCTTTTAGGGTGTACACATGCCTAATTTAGAACTTAAGGAAAAAGTGGAGCCTGAGGTTCTCAGCACTGATATCCAAACATCCCCAGAGCCAGGCACAAGAATGAACATTCTGCCGAAGAGAACAAGACGTGTCAAATCTCAGGTATCAATTTCCATGGGCCATTTTTTTTTTTTTTTTAAGAGATGGGGTTTTGCTGTGTTGCTCAGGCTGGTCTCAAACTCTCGGGCTCAAGCCATCTTCCCGGGTGGTTGGTACTCAGGTGAGCACCATTGCACCTGGCTTACCAGCTATTTTTAATAGGAATTTTAAGTACATTGACTGTGCAGAACAGTTGTTTGGTCATGGGAGGCCATTCATATGCCATTGTTCTTTAAAACTTGAAGAGGTATCTTTCATTTATCTTTGAGGAGAATGGAGAAGAAATTGTGAAATTCATTATAATTTGATTTAGAAAGTTTTTTGTTAATTTTGACCAGTTTTTGACAGGAACAACAAACCAGAGGGTGACTCTGGAGTGCCAGTTTCATAGACATGCTGATAATTCTAGCACATTTTATTTTCATGGTTAGCAGAAGTGAGAGGAGTAGGAAACAGTAGTTTTATTTTTTACCTACCATTCCTTTAAAAACCAGAGTGTAAGTTTCTTAGTGTCTGAGCCGTTCTAGTATAACTTCTATAGTGTTTATATAACCTAAAATAATTTCAAAGCCTAGTGCATCAGAAGAAAAATGCCATAATTTTTTGTATCTGCCCCTGCCCCCCCACCACTATCCCCTATTTCTATTTTTTGTGTTCTTTTAGGGTTTTTAGTAAAGACAAGTCTGTAGGCTGAGACAATGAGGTGCCCTTAGAACTGTTAAGATTTGATCCATTTAAATTAACATATAGACAAGAAGAGCAGCTTCTCTGAATTCTATTAATTGATTTTATTTATTTATTTTTTCTTTTTCTTTTTTTTTCCCACCCTGAATCAGCTGTAAATTCATTGATTTTAACATTAAAGAAAAATAGTATGTTGTAAAAATGGGAATGGGTTGCATTGAAAGTGGGTATCAGAGAAGCAAGATAAGTCTACTGTGTTTTTTTTTTTTTGAGACAGAGTCTCGCTCTGTTGCCTGGGCTAGAGTGAGTGCCGTGGCATCAACCTAGCTCACAGCAACCTTAAACTTCTGGGCTTAAGCGATCCTCCTGCCTCAGCCTCCCGAGTAGCTGGGACTACAGACGTGCGCCATCATGCCCGGCTAATTTTTTCTATATATATTTTAGTTGTTTTGGCTAATTTCTTTCTATTTTTAGTAGAGACGGGGTCTCGCTCTTGCTCAGGCTGGTCTCGAACTCCTGAGCTCAAACAATCCGCCCGCCTTAGCCTCCCAGAGTGCTAGGATTACAGGCGTGAGCCAAGGCCCCCGGCCTAGAGAAGCAAGATAAGTCTACTGTTAACAAGAGACATTGGATCTGGGGTTGTGTGAAGTTCTGTCACTGGAGAGGCAGGCTAATACTTCATCTTGCTTCTCTAGAACTTAGGGGATATCTCTCCATTACACGATTTCTGCCTTTTTTTGTTCTGAGTTTATGCTTACTATATAATAACTCAGCTTCTTAGGTATTCTTTGAAAGTAGAAAGGTAGGGGTCCTTGATAAGAATGAGAATTTAATGGAAATTTACTGGAAAGTGATAGTCCTATTATAAATTAATAAACTCTGGTTTAGTCATTAATTGATTTTTATTAGTGTGATTGATCTCAGAAGTTCTGATCATTTGTGGGTATATGGTGATGATTCTGTTTCAGGCCCTGAAACACTGAGGACTAGTCTCTTTGACATGGTGACTGGGCTTTGAAGAGTTGCCCCACACGTCCCTGCCTATCTAACCATTTGCCAGCTTGTGATAAAATTCCTTTTATATTCCCCTGTAACCATGAAAAAGTCTTGCCTATTCCTAATTGCTTTTCTTTATGTATTATAAAAATAGGAACTGTATAGAATGCTTTTACCCATTTTAATAATTGTCACTGTAGTCAGATTGGCTGGTATCTCATAGAAACTAGGGCTATTTCAGAATTTTAAATTAAAGAATTTTTTCGACTCACAATTTGTACTTAATTACTATAATGTGAATCTGCCATTCCTTCCTAGTCTTCTAATTCAGAAAGAAAGGCTTTCTGGTTAAACTCCTTCAACTTCTTGTCCCATTCACAGAGCTATTGGTATTCATCTTTGGTCTCTGTCTATCTCTGGAGGCAATGTGTACCTTTCTCTCCAAGGGTGACCCCTCTGCTCCTGTCCCTTCTGGGTTCTGATTTCAATATATCCATTGGGAAATCTTTATCTCCCATCTCTTTTGTCTGCTGAATTCCACTGCCCCTGTCCCCAAATATGTGTTCAAGTCTCCATCATCTTAAGAATAAAAGCTCTCTTCCTAATGTAATGCCTCATTCCTTGCCTCTTTTCACAGAGAAGTTTCTTGAAAGAGTCTGTATTGTCTCAATGTCTGTTTAGTTTTTATATTCTGTAATCTGACTTTGAGCTAAATAATTTCATTGAAACTGCAGTATCCATGTTACCACTGAGTTTTTAATTGTCAAATTATGAGGTCCCCTTTTCATTTCTATCCTTGCTTGCTCTCTGATCATGTATACATTTAATATGGTTGTTGACTCTTGTCCTTGAAATTTGATAAACTTGATTTTCTTTGACTTCTGTAATGCCTCTTCCTTCTGATTTACCTCTTTATCCTCTGACAACCCCTTAGTCATTTTTGTTATGTCTTCTCTCTACCCTTTATTTTGTATCTTTGGTATGTTTCTATCTTCACTTTCCTTAGCTGTCTCATCTACACTGATTTTAATTACTGGCTACACCCAGGACTCCCATGTCATTTTTGACATCCTTTTTTTTCTTTCTGTTCACCAGAGGTGTGTGTGTACATGTGTGTACATACATGCATGTGGGCATATGGATGTATACTCCTTGTTGGCCACAGCACAGCTATGCCAAATGTCTCAAACATAATTCATTATCACCTTTTCTAAGTCTTTTTCCCTTGAATATTTTCTAGTTTGGTGACAACAACAAGCACAGCTATCCAATAGTCTCTCAAACAAGAAACAAGTTATGGAAGTTACCCTACTTCCCTTTCTTATCTCTGTCACATCACATGGTATACTCTGCTGAAATTGTTTTTTCATCTGTGACCTCACTAGATTGTGAGTTCCTTGATAGCTGGGGTTGTATTTTGTCTGTATAAAAGAATACCAAACCCTTAATACATTTATACATGAGAATGAAGCCCATAATGCCAATATATATCTTATTATTGGTGACACTAAGATTGAACCAGACTTTTCCATCATAAAGTACTTATTCTCTTTGTAATAGAAGTAATCAGAGTAAACTCTGAGACACTGTGAATAACCTGTTGTCCAGTTACGTTTTCTCAGTGGCTTTTACATTCATTGATGATCCTTGCCTGAATTAGTTCTTAAGGTGGTGTTGCAAACTATATAATTTTCTACTTCTGTCATTCCTTCTACATTTATTAGTTGGCATTTTTCTCTACTGAAGAGCTTTTCTTTTCCTACACTTTTTATTAAGATATATTTTTCATATAGTAAAATGTATATATCTTAAGTGTACAGTTTGATGAATGTGATGAATGTATAATATACCTGTGAAACCATGACTGCTTTTTTTTAGTATCACTATAGATCATGAATTTTTAAATGCCATGTCTTATCATTACCACCATCTTTTATTCTTTTTTGATAATCTCATTGTTTCAAATTTGGCTACTGGGAGCCCCTTCAGGCTGGTTCCTGTATCCTGTTAACATACCTTTATCAGTGTTTGAGCATTTACTTTCTGACATAAAAAGACTCATCACCTTCTTGCGTGGCTTTAGACCTGGAATCGGTCGTTTCTCCAAGGGATCCTGGTTCATTTTAGTGGGAAATGGAATTTAGAAACCATTATCTGAGCACAAAGCGTGCTTGTTTCCACCAGCATGTCATTGCTTCTAGGCCCTTTTAATGGTCAGTGTGAGGAAATTGTTAAGAAATTATGACTTCATATTTTAAGTTCATACTGATAATTGTAATTCTAATCCAGTACCACAAAGTTCTTTCGGTTTATAGTTTTTTTCCTAGCTTTTTGAGTTGGGAATTTAAATTTAATTCATTTATTTTTATTCTTTTGATTTTCTTGATATATATAAGTCTAAAATTTCCTGTGGTCACTGCTTTAATTTGTTCTAGAGATCTCACAGATAGTCTTTTTATTGTTGTTATTTTTTTGGTAGAGAGTTAACAATTTTCAGGTGAAAGCATCTTTTTTATTTTGTTATTTCTAGTTTTATTCCATTAAGATCAGAGAATGTTATTTTATTATTCCTACTTTTTGGAACTTTATTGCCTGTCTGAAAAGGTTGTTGTAAATATTAATTGATTAAAATACTTAGATGTGGCACGTACTATCTATTCTTTATGTTAGCTTTTATTATTAAGTACTTTGCTTTAAATAGTAGTAAAGAATGTATAGTGTTATATTTATCATTGAATTAATTGTAGAAGTTGGTAAGTATAACCAAATTAGTCTACAAAAGTTTAAAGATAAATTTTGAAATGCCATTTTGGTTGTTTTTGTTCTTATATGATCTTTTATTAATCTGGATTGCATATATCATTTGTTATGTAGCCGTAGACTTATAAAGTCGTCTGTATTTTATCCTGGTTTATTTTTATACTTATTGTTTATTTATACATTTAAAATAAATTTTGGTTATTTACTTATTCTACATTCAGAGATTGTGGTTCATCTAAATTCAAGATTTTTTTTTTTTTGAGACAAAGTCCCACTCTCTTGCCCGGGCTAGAGTGCCATGGCGTCAGCCTAGCTCACAGCAACCTCAAACTCCTGGGCTCAAGCGATCCTCCTGCCTCAGCCTCCCGGGTAGCTGGGACTACAGGCACGAGCCACCATGCCTGGCTAATTTTTTCTATTTTTAGTTGTTTGGCTAATTTCTTTCTATTTTTAATAGAGACGGGGTCTCGCTCTTGCTCAGGCTGGTCTCGAACTCCTGAGCTCAAGCAATCCTCCCACCTCGGCCTCCCAGAGTGCTAGGATTACAGGCGTGAGTCACTGCGTCTGGCCGTAAATTCAAGATTGAACACCAGTTTTTGTCAGGATGCTCTTATCTTCAAGTAATAGAATGCCGGATGACAGTAGCTTAAACATTACAAAATTAAGAACACATTTTTCACATAAGATTTTCAGAGGTAGATAGTTCTAGGATTGGTATAGCATCTTCACATTGTCATCAAGGACCCAGGCTGTTTCACATCTTTTTACCTTGCTTTCTTTAGTATGTGGGTGTTGAATCCTTTCCCTTTTGTGTGGCTGCTGCAGGGTCTGGCACCATGTTTTCATCAGACTGAGTCTCCTAACACGAAGAGAGGGAGTTGGGGCAAAAGGACTTAGTCTTTGAGAAGCTTTCCCTTTTATTAGAACATAAAAATCTTTTCCAGAGGCTTCCAGTAAGCTTTTTTTTAAATATCTTACAGGCTGGAACTGGATCACATTCCCACCCTAGCTAGGCCATCACCAACAAAGAGAAATAGGATTGACATGATTGGCTTAGGACAATCATGATTCATCCCCTGAGATAGGCATACTGCCCTCTAATCAAAGAGAGATATCCATTACCAAGTTAGAGGTGGAAATTCCTATTGTATAATAAACAGTAGTGTCTGTCTTTAGACAACTTGACAACTGTACTTATATGAGATATAGACGAATTTTTTTTAGTGAAAAGGAATATGGGTGTTGCATGGTGCTTTGGTGACTGTTTTCAACTGTTGTAAGAGTCAGTGAGTGGATTTACAGCAAGAAATCAAATAATTTTTTTCTTTCATTTTGAAGAGGATCCTGAAACTTCTCTTGGGCAAGAAAATAAATGCATGCCAGGCATGGTGGTGCATGCCTGTAGTCCTAGCTACTCGGAAGGTTGAGGCAGGAGGATTGCTCTAGCCTAGGAGTTTGAGGTTGCAGTGAGCTGTGATTGCACCGCTGCACTCCAGCCTTGGCAACAGAGTGAGGCCCCGTCTCTTAAAAAAAAAAAAAATTTAAAACAAAAGAGAAAAGAAATGCGTAAATCAGTATAATTATGCTAATGTGAATTTTGTTTATTATTTTGTAGTCAGAATCTGGAGAAGTGAATAGAAGCACGGAACTGAAGAAACTTCAGATTTTTGGGGCTGGGCCCAAGGTTGTGGGCTTGGCAATAGGAGCAAAAGATAAAGAAGGTAAAATCTGTTACTGGTCATGAAAAGAAATAAGGTGCAACCATATGGTTATAAAAAGATTCAAATGATACTTGAATTGTAGTCTGTGCTAGGAATTTTTTAGGAATTGTAAAATTACAACATGGTTCCTAGGTTTCTATGTCAAATATTTTAAATTTAAGGTATGAAAAGCAATATTATGTTGAATTTTTATGATTTTGGAAGAGAAAATTTTCCTTCTCCATGGCTACTATATGACACAGAAGTTTATTGCAGTTTCTAAAGGCGAGTTTATGAGAGAATGGTGAAATAAATGGTTTTTACCTAGTGGTCTACAGCCTATAACTTTTAAATTCAAAGGGAAACAGGATTCTCTGACCTTTAGTATCAACATTTACTTGGAGAACTTTTAAATTCTAACCATAATTTTGAGTTTTTAAAAATTGCCCTTGATATATTATGATACTTCATTTAAGTAAACTGTGTTTTCTTCAGAAAGCCTAGTACTCTCAGCTTTCCATGTTTGAAACTTTTTTGTGAGTAGAATTGCTAATGCAAAGATCAAGTTCCACAATTTTCCCTATGTAACATGTCAGTTTTAAAACTCAATTTAACAAAGATTAGATTGGATATGTTTTGATTCTATAAGAACTTAATGAAATGCTACAGTTACAAATCATGTTAATTATTACCATGCTCTATGATATGGGTAGTTAAGTCATATAATTCAGATAGTGGACTGAACTGTAGAGGATCAGATAATATTGTTCCATGTCTCTCAAAACATTCCATGTGATAGGACTTACTAAATACATTACAATGATTATTTTTACCCTTTAAAGAATTAGTATTTCACTTTTGTTGTTATGTATTGGCTGGCAATGATCTTAAGAATTAGTCTATGACTAATTTGTGAGTACCTGCAAGTACCACATACATGTAGTATGTAGTAAGTACTGCATACAAGTATAGCATTACTGGTTAAGGTCCCTTGAGCTCGATTGTCGAGATTAGAATCCCAAATCTGCCACTGACTGGCTGTGTGATTTTGAGCAAGGTATTAACTCCTTTATACCTCAGGTTCTTTATCTTTAATGAGAGATAATAGTATATCTACCTCATACTGCTGTGAGATTTTAACTAATTTAAATAATTTTAAATAGTATCTGGTCCATAGTCGGCTTTCAACATTAGTTTTTACTATTACTGTGTAACTTTCTATTTCAAGATGAGGTCACCAGAAGACGAAAAGTTACCAACAGGTCAGACACATTTAACATGCAAATGAGACAGCGGAAAGGAACGCTCTCTGTTAACTTTGTAAGTGTTTTGGGATGTGTCAGGAGGGAAAGGATTTATTTTTATTTTAGTTTTGTACTTTTTATCTTGGTATATCTTGGTATATGGTTTCGTTAGCTCATTTGGTTAGAAGACTTGATGAAAAATCTATAAAGTTGCAGCTTTGGTGCATGTAATATTAACCTTGCTTTGTCCCTTACACGTAGACTGTTTCCCCTAAGTTGTACACCTTATGGGTAACTGAGAGAATTAATATGAATCTGTATAAATTATTGAGTTGTATTACAGACAGTGTTCAGTATTCGTTCTCTACCAAGGAGTTTTTTTTTTTTTTTTTTTTTGTTTGTTTGTTTGTTTTGGGTTGTTTTGGTTTTTTGAGACAGAGTCTTGCTCTGTTGCCTTGGGTAGAGTGCAGTGGCATCATCGTAGCTCACTGCAACCTCAAACTCCTGGGTTCAGGTGATCCTCCTGCCTCAGCCTCTCGAGTAGCTGGGACTACAGGTGCACACCACAACACCTGTCTAATTTTTCTATTACTAGAGACAGGGTCTTTCTCTTGCTCAGGCAAGTCTCAAACTCCTGAGCTCAAGCAATCCTCCTGCCTTGGCCTCTGCAGAGTGCTAGGATTACAGGCATGAGCCACCTTGCCTGGCCAGGAGTATTTGTATATGGGAGGAACAACATGGTATTTTTATTTTTTTAAATATAAGTTGCTTTTCAAATACCCTAGATTTGTAGCCTTTCTTTATTCTAACAACTTGAGATACGCTTTTATTAACTGTAGAAGCTCTGGAAGGAAATTTAGGGAAAACTGTTTAAATACAATTATTTGACATAGATATTCAGGATTTAAGTTATGTTTACTTTGTTGACATTATTTTGTTTTAATTAAGGAGTTTCAGGCAGAAATTTAATTTAATTATAGAAATAAACTTTTTATTTTTTTTAACAGGTTGATCTGTATGTTTGTATGTTTTGTGGTCGGGGAAATAATGAAGATAGATTGCTTTTGTGTGATGGATGTGATGACAGTTATCATACTTTTTGTCTAATTCCTCCACTACCTGATGTGCCCAAAGGAGACTGGAGGTGTCCTAAATGTGTTGCTGAGGTACAAGCCTAATCTTTATGGATCCTCTTATAACTGAAAACAATAATGCATGCATAGACATACATGTAAACACGTTCGAAAAAGCTTTTTCCACTCTCTTTGTTCTTCAGTGTTTAAAATTTCCAGGATTTTAAAATGAGCTATGTTGAAGAGAAATGTAACAATTGTATTGTTGTAGCTTGCCTTTCAAAGGTTCTTTTTCTGACTGTTGGTTAGAGAATTCTGTTTACTGCTGCAGATGAATGAGACTTCTGCTCAGAATATTCATATTGCTGGACAACAATAAAAATGAAGAAAAGCTATAGGTGTTTTTTTCTTTTTTAATTTTTTTAAAGGAAGTACAACCAGACATGAAGCTGTAGAACTTGAGATTTATGCATCTGGGTTTCATGCTAGTAAATAAACTGATGGTGTCTTTTAGCTTGTCCAAATTTGACATGATTGTATTAAATTTTTTTTATTGAAAGATTATAATGATGTCATTGTCATGAAATGCCTAGTCTGTTTACTTATTTTAACAAAATGTTATGATAGAGTTGGCTGGGTGTATCTAGATGCATTCAGTGGTCTTTGGATTATTATTTATTTACTATTCACAAGGTTAAAAGATTCAGAAGGCAATTCTCCTCTAAGTACGTATTTGTGTTAAGACAGTGGTCATGGTGATTGATAGTGTGAACAAACCATTCTCTTAGGTAACCTAGCAGTCCAGTGGATATCCCTTTATCTGCCTTTCCTTCCCTCATGAACATTTATTTTCTCCATGGCCAAATCCACTGGTATGCTAAAAATGATAGGCATTGACTGGTCTGAGTGCAGTGGTGTTTAGTGTTTACAACTAATCTCAAGCAGTTAGAGATTCCTTTGTTCCTTCTCCACTCTCACTGCTTCACTTGACAAGCCTTAAAAAAAAAAAAAAAAAGGCATCCCTGGGTTTGATTCTAGGTCAGTAGTCCTGTAGGTGCTTGTCATGGTGCCAGAGCTTGATGCCAACTCCAGAGTCTAAAGCTGTCTCATTACCACCTTCCTATTGGAAGGCTGTGAAAATACACTTGAGGTTCTAGAACATAATTTCCTGATACTGTATTGCAAGTAGCTAATACTTGTTTTGTTCTCTAGGGTTGATTGGATTTGCTTTACCTAGGGAGATGATCAAAGAAGGTAGCACCGAAGAGCTTTAAAGCTTTCTTCAATTCAGTTTCAGTGAGTTAATCTTGGATATTTTTTTTTCTTTCCAGGAATGTAACAAACCTCGAGAAGCCTTTGGATTTGAACAAGCTGTACGAGAGTATACACTTCAGAGCTTTGGAGAGATGGCAGATAATTTTAAGTCTGATTATTTCAATATGCCAGTCCATGTGAGTAGCTATCTTTTTAGGTCAGTTTTGAGAGGTACAAGATTTATCTGAGTCCAAAGCTTTTGATTTCCTTTTTTACTTTTATTATTTTGTAGAAAACAGCGTGAAAAAGATGATAGAACACTAAATCTTTTTATTTTATTTTATTTTATTTTATTTTATTTTATTTTATTTTCTGGCTGCTGCTTTAACCCAAAGAATACTAAATCTTAAAATTAGGGGCCTGACATCTATTTCTTTTTGTTTTACTCTCCAGTGTGGCAGTTTGCACTCTTCTGTTGTAAAATCTGTTCTGATGCTTGAATTATTTTATTAGTCCTCTGTGAGTAATCCTTTACAGAAAAGCATGAAGTATTTGGCAGGTGTTGCTTTTGTTTAGCTGTTTGTAATGATAGGGTTTGCTTTTTTCCCAATGGGATCTTGAGCTTCTTTAGTCTCTATCAAAAAAATTTGCCAAAATTGGCCAAAAATTCAGCCTTGCTATTTACATTTCCTTGTTCATCCTTGATATGCTCATTCATCTTTGTTTTTCCTAGTTGGGAAGCAGTTTTTTTTAGAAAAAGGCAGTATAAGTTCATTGTGTTTTTCTGAACATCCAGGTTATTTTTAGCTTTTCTCCAGCTCAGTGGAAAAAGCTAGGACTCCAGTCTTTTCTGCCCTAGGAAATGAGAAGATTTAAAAAATTTCATCATGGGTTTGTATTTAGTTGACCTGTGTTTTATGTTACAGTGTGCTATGGTTATAGTGGATTAATAACCTATTATTTTTGTTTTCCCTGTGTAGATGGTTCCCACAGAACTGGTAGAAAAGGAATTCTGGCGGCTGGTGAGCAGCATTGAAGAAGATGTTATTGTGGAGTATGGAGCAGACATCTCCTCAAAAGACTTTGGAAGTGGATTTCCTGTAAAGGACGGTCGGAGAAAGATGCTGCCAGAAGAAGAGGTGCAGATAGTATTAGTCATACTTTTACTTACCCCGAGCTGATTTAGCCTTTGCATGGAAAACTACCTTTCTCTATCTTAAGGGACTACATTAACTTAAAATATTAAATATGTAGGATTTGGACAGTATAAATTATCTTCAGTTTTAAAAACAATTCAGAAATACCTTTAAAAATTATTTAACTCTGCGTTTTAAAGGTAATTTAATTAGTTTTAAACTTTATTTAAAAAATTTTGCCTAGTTCTTTCTGTTTTAAAACCTAGAAAGTGATTTAGGTTTTTTAAAAGATTACATTTTATTGAAAGGTCCAGAAATAAGTTTCCTTCAGTACCTGGGCAGGTAGGTTTTCAACTATGCATTTAAACTGTAACATATACATGAAGTCCTGTCATGTAGGCATGTAGGAGATGACCTCTATGTGTAAAGCTGAACTGAGGTGATCATTCATTTCTTTTCTCTTTACTTTGGCCCTTGATGCTTTTTCTTTCCCTTGACACTTTTTCTTTCCCTCTATAATTGGCAACAATTTAAGAGTTTTATCTCTCTCTCTTTTTTTTTTTTTTTGAGACAGAGTCTCACTCTGGTGCCTGGGGCTAGAGTGAGTGCTGTCAGCCTAGCTCACAGCAGCCTCAAACTCCTGGGCTCAAGCGATCCTTCTGCCTCAGCCTCCCAAGTAGCTGGGACTACAGGCATGTGCCACCATGCCCGGCTAATTTTTTTCTATATATATTTTAGCTGTCCATATAATTTCTTTCTATTTTTAGTAGAGACGGGGTCTCACTCTTGCTCAGGCTGGTCTTGAACTCCTGAACTCAAAGGATCCACCCGCCTCGGCCTCCCAGAGTGCTAGGATTACAGGTGTGAGCCACCGCGCCCGGCCTACTCTAGCTCTCTTAAGGTTGCCATTTACATAGTATATCTTCTTCCATTCTTTTCTTTTGAAGCTATTTGTGTCTTGGAATCTGAAGTGTGTCTTGTAGATAGCATATAATTGGATCTTGTCTTTTTAGCTAGTCTGACAGATGCCTTTTGGTTGGAGTGTTCAGTGCATTTGCATTTAATGTAATTATTGGTATAGTTGATTTTTGTTTGCCATTTTGCTGTTTTCTGTGTCTCATGTCTTTTTTCCCCTCCATTTGTCTTTTTATGGCTTTCTTTTGGTGTTAAAAATTTTTACTTATAACTTTAATTCCTCTTTTTTTGGCTGTATTTTTTTGAGTTATTTAGTATTTGTTTTATTCTTCTTCTGGCCTTATTGATTTTTTTTTTCTCTTGTGATGGTAGAATTAGGAAGGGTCCACAGGGTAGGATAATATTGATTAGAGAATAGACTTAAGGTTTTACCAATAGAGAGAGAAAGAATGGTTACAATGGGATGGAGAACATAGATTATATTGGGATGGTTTTTACAGGAACAGTTGAGTGTTGGAATGTATACAAACATGTTCAGTATCAATGAACTTTAAGCCTGGTTTGCATAGGTATCTATGAAGAGATGCATCAACCTGAGTTTCTTCATACCCTCCCATTGGCAGATGGAAGGCAATGATCTCATTATCAGAGAGAGACTTCATTTTAGAGCTCTTTCCTTTTTCTGAATTTTGTTTCTGTTGTGAATTTTTAAATTGTTCTTGAGCAGATATTTACATTTTCTAACCTTCTTTTATTTATTTTTCTAAATAACCTTCTTTTAAGAGATAAGGTCACACAGGTTTAAAATATTATTTAGTGACTAAGTAATATTACAAATGTAAATATTAATCGTGCTCTGTATTTGAATTTTGTGCGGATTCTAAAAAAATTATTTATTTTTTTCTGCTTTTACCACATTCAACTTTATGTAACAATGTGGAGAAATGCAGGATTATGACTGCATCTGTTAGACATGAAGATAGGAGTGGCTTTTTGTCCTTGACAGTAATTATTGGATGGATGGTCTATTCAAGTTTTATTCCTGACCATCTGATTGGTTTTCTGTTGTCAAGTAACACATTTCTTCTAACCTTAGGGGCTTAAATAACAAACATTCATTATTTCACAGTTTCTGTGGGTCAGGAATTTGTAAGTGGTTTAATGATAGTTCTAGCTTAAAATCTCTCATGAAGTTGCTGTCAAGATACTGTTTGGAAGCCGGGCGTGATAGTTTATACCTATAATTAATCCCAGCTATTTGGGAGGCTGAGGTGGGAGGATTGTTTGAGGCCAAGAGTTTACAACTAGCTTGGGCAACATAGTGAGACTCTGTTTCTAAAAAACTATGAAAAAAGCCAGTTGTGGTGGCACATGCCTGTTTGTCCTAGCTACTTGGGAGGCTAAGGAGGGAGGAATGCTTGAGCCAGAGGAGGTCAAAGCTACAGTGAGCTATGATCATGCCCCACTGCACTTTAGCTTGGGTAACAGAGCATGACACTACCTCTTAAAAAAAGAAAAATAATGTTTGGGGCTGCAGTCCCCAAGGCTTTCAAGGCTTGACTGGGGCCAGTGGCTCTGCTTTTAAAATGGCTCACTCATATGGATGTTGGCTAGAGGCCTCAGATTCTAGCCATGTGGGCCTCCCCATTGGTCTTCTTGAGACCTAGATAGAGTCACAATATCTTATATAATCTAACCTCAAAAATCAGATTTCTTAATATCTGCAATGTATTACTGGTTACGTAGGTCAGCCCTGTTCAGCATGGGAGGGGACTAGACAAGGTCCTGAATTTCAGAAGGTGAGGATCGGGTAATGGAGTGTGGTAGGGGGACGTTGGAGACAGCCTGTCTTTATTATTTTTCCTATAGCAGAGAGAGGGTCAAAAAGCTGGCCTACTGTGGCTTTTATTCTTCCAACTGTAATTCTTTGAGTTAAGTAACTAGTTTTGGATTAACTGGTTAGAAATATTTTGCTAAATGCCCTAAGTTAAAAACTTTTCTCTTTGTAATTTTAAATAGATTGAAACATTGATTTTTGAGCTTTAACGATGTCAGCTGTAATATTAAGAGACAGGCGATAAAGCCTTTTTTTCTAGACTGGGTCACAGATTTGCTATTTTTTTTCTAAGCAGTAATGTTTTACTTAGGATTCTGTTTTTGTTGTAAGATGGTATCAGAGAACCTATTTATCACAAAAGGATTTTGGGTACTAATTAGACAATGTACCTAAAACCTTCAGACTTCTTATACTTATATTTTATATAAATTTGTTAGTCTGTTCTAAAAATTATTGTATTAAAATAGCAGGTAACTACCAGCTTTTCACCAGGAATTGCACATTTCTGTTGAGCTTCTGTAGTATGAGTTAGCCTCTTGATATCTGATAGCATGCCTCTCTGGTATCGCAGTTAAATGGAAAAGTACTTCCAACGTTGTGTCTTAACGAATGTAGTGTGCTCTACAAACAGGGTTTCTGGGGAATGAAGATAGGTATAGGAGTTGAAACATTTTTTCTTCTCATCCTCCTTACTCCATCTTAAGCATTGACTAAATCCTGTTAGTTCATTTTTCATTGCTTTCTATTTTCTGTAGGATTGGCCCTCTTCTATTCCCACTACTACCATCCTTGTCTAGGTCCTTATCATGCATTGGGATGATTATTGTAATCTTACATAATGACTCTTTGTATTGGGAGTCTCCAAGGTTCAAGACCATCCCCACGTTCGGTGATTTGCTAGGAGGTCTCATGGTTATGATTTATTACAGTGAAAGGATACAGACCAAGATCAGCACAGGGCAAAATGCATGGGCAAAGTCCAGAGGAAACCAGGCACAGGCTTCTAAGAGTCTTCTCTCAGGGAGGGTCTCACAGGATGTACTTAATTACTCCAGTATCAAATTATGGCAGCATGTGTGAAATGTTGCCTACCAGGGAAGCTCAGTGCCCAAGGATTTTATTGGAAGCCGGTGACATGAGCACCCTTTGCCAAACATGTACCAAAATTCAGACTTGCAGAAGGAAAGCAAGTGTTTAGCATAAACCACATTGTACAGCCTGGGCACGGCACTATGAGCCACTCTTACCCTTTAGGAAAAGTTTTAAATCCTTTTTTGCATACTGCTTCTCTCTGCAGTCTCTGTCATATATTGCGGTCACTTAACATTTAAGGAATGATGGGTTAGTGGGAGTTTATTATGCAATTCTGTCTACCTTTGTTTATGTTTGAAATTTTCTATAATCAAAAGTTTAAAAATATTTAAAGATTCTGTTTTATTTTTCAGAGACTTTTATTTCCTTTTTGACTATAGGATAAAATCTAAGCTTCTTAGTCTAAAACTTAAGATTATAGATCCAAACTTCTTTTCTAGTCTTATTTGCTATGTTTCTGAGTATGATTCTTCTACTCTTGTCCCTACACCAGCCAGACTAGTATATTGTCTCTTTGTAATTTGCCTTTTACATTCTGTAGCTCTCCCTCCTAGAATGTGTATTACAATGTTACCTATTCTTTAAAGCTCAACACAGGTTCTTCCTTTTCCATGAAGTTTTCCTAATAATTCAAACCCATGATGATTACTGTTTCAAATTTATTCTTTTTTGTTTTGTATTTGGAATTGCCTTTTGTTGTAACTTACTTTGTGTGTAAACCTTGTCTCTTCGACTAGATCCATTTTTTCGGCCAACCAGCTGACCAAGCAGCCAAAAAACATACTGAGTGATACCTGTTTTTTGGGTTTTATAATTGTATTTGATGTATCTGACAGTCAGCGGTTAGTTCTCATCCACATTGTAGATTTTTGGAAGTGGTAACAGGTACATATGTAACCAAAGTATAGAGCTTGTTTGGTGAATCTTCATCCTCATTACGTTTTCTGGACAACCGCACACAGATATGGTATGGGACATTCGTTATTCCTTTGGCCCAGATGGCTTTGTTGAGCCTGGTGTCAGTGCGCACATCTGGAGTTCCCATTTCCTGCATGGCAAATTTCTGGATCGCTTTGAGTGCCTGAGGGGCACGCTTCTTGAAGCCCACTCCGCGGATGCACTTGTGAACGTTGATGGTGTATTCTCAGGTGACCACCTCATTGATGGCAGAACAGCCCTTTTTCTTCTTGCCACCCTTCTTTGGGGGAGCCATTCTGCCAGGCCCAGGTTGGAAAGGAGGAACGTGAGGGATTGTGGGAGAAGGAAAGCAGCCGAGTAATATCTGTTTTTTAATTTTTTTTTATTTTAGCATATTACGAGGGTACAAGTGTTTTTTTGTGTGTGTGTGTTTTTTTGAGACAGAGTCTTGCTCTGTTGCCCAGGCTAGAGTGCTGTGGCATCAGCCTAGCTTACAGCAACCTCCAACTCCTGGACTCAAGTGATCCTCCTGCCTCACCCTCCCGAGTAGCTGGGACTACAGGCATGCGCCATCATGCCTGGCTAATTTTTCTATATATATTTTTAGCTGTCCATATAATTTCTTTATTTTTAGTAGAGACAGGGTCTTGCTCTTGCTCAGGCTGGTCTTGAACTCCTGACCTCGAGTGATCCTCCTGCCTTGGCCTCCCAGAGTGCTAGGATTACAGGTGTGAGCCACCGCGCCCGGCCCTTATTTTTTCTATATCTGTAAAAAATGATGTTGGTATTTTAATAGGGATTGCATTGAATCTGTAGGTCACTTTGGGTAGTATAGACGCAATATCTATTTAAATCCTTTTCTTTTTTTAGCCTATGGGTGTAGGAATAGTATCTCTTTGTTATTTCTTATTGGAATTCCTAGTTAACCCTATGCTGGACTTTCTTACTCTATTCTCCATGACTCTTAATTATACTGTTATATTTTCTCTATCTCTGTGGTACATTGTGGATAATTTCTTCACATCTCTCTTCTGGTTTGCAAATTCTCTCTTCAGCTTTGTAACTGGCTGTTTAACCTTGCTTTGAGAGTTTTTTTTTTTTAAACCTTTTATTATAGAAACTTCTAAACATTTAAAAGTAACACAGTAATGAACCTCCCCCTCTGCCTCAGTACCTGGCATCCAGGTTCAGTTATCAACCTTCTAATAAAAGATAGTTGGATTCTCATTTCTGCTTCTGCATTCAGTCTGTTGTGATATCACATGGCATGTTTCTTCTGAAACTCACTACAGTCTTGCAAGAATATTAGTGAAAAAGGCAAATAACATCTTGTAATTATGAAAATAGTTTGACATCATGGATCCTTTGGACCCCACTTTTAGAACTGCTCTCCATAAAGATGATAAGCACTTTAAGTCACTGTCCTATATGGCTTCAGGGATGGTGTTTGAAACTTAGATTACAGTGTCTATATCCAGTTAGAAACCCCTGTGATAACTCTAACAGCAGTTTCCTTTTCCATTCTGGTTTTGCCTCCTCTCTGTTTCTGGAAACTGGAAATTCCTTTTTCTTTTGAGTTGAGCTATGAAGTTTTTTTGTTATTGTTGTAATTTATGCAATATTTCTAGATACGTTTGTAGGTTGGAGTGGTGCTAGTGACTTTCTGTTCATCAGTCTACATTGTTGTCACAAATTCAGGATTGTGTATCTTATTATGTTTTGTCTTCACAGTGTCTAGCACCATGCTATAAATAAAGTAATAAACATTTTGGGAAATTATGCTACTGAGGATAGAGTAGAAATAAAATGGTTACCTGTTAAAATGGATGTTACTATTTTACTGGTAGGCTGGGGAGTAATAAGCAGCTTTGTTCATGTGCTCTGGAGTAAACCAGAGGCATCTGAAATAAAGGGAAATCTATATAGACACTACACAGGAGATAGGATTAAATATTTAGTTATGTGAGTTACATGTATTGGAGAACAAAGAGCACAGATTATATGGACTAGCTTATTGTAAATATTGTAAAATTTTTACCTTTTTTGGAAGATTCCCTTGACATTGCTGTTGAGCACCTGTCATTTCTGATCTTTCCTTTACAGTTTCTTTTTTTCTGTCATAGGAATATGCACTTTCTGGTTGGAATTTGAATAACATGCCTGTCCTGGAGCAGTCTGTCCTTGCACATATTAATGTGGACATCTCTGGTATGAAGGTACCATGGCTCTATGTGGGAATGTGCTTCTCTTCTTTTTGTTGGCACATTGAAGATCACTGGAGTTATTCCATCAACTACTTGCACTGGTATGCGCAGTCTTCAATACAGCACACATACTTAGTGACCTTTTTAAAGATGTGATAATGTTAGGTGATATGTTAGGGAGAACTGACTTTCTGAAAGCATTTCCTACTCAAAAGTAGGATAATATATTGGGAAGAGAAGAGGGGAGGCTGCTTCTTAGGACACTTTCTCTTTTAAAATAGGTACAAGTAGCAGAGCCTAGAGTTTTAGATCAAATGATGCTTGCTTAGTATACATGAAAATTATTTTGGTACAGTTGTCCGCCCTTATCCACAGAGAATAAATCAGGTAATACTGAACCATGGCTGGGCATGGTGGCTCATGCTTTTAATCCTAGCACTCTGGGAGGCCGAGGAGAGAGAATCGTTTGAGGTCAGGAGTTCAGGACCAGCCTGAGCAAAGGTGAGACCTCGTCTCTACTAAAAATAGAAAAAATTAGCTGGGGATGGTGGTATGCGCCTGTAGTGCCAACTACTCGGGAGGTTGAGGCAGGAGGATCCTTTGAGCCCAGGAGTTTGAGGTTGCTGTGAGCTAGGCTGATGCCATGGCACTCTAGCCCGGAAAACAGAATGAGACCCTGTCTCCAAAAAAAAAAAAAAAAAGAACCGAACCATATATATGTGTGTGTGTGTATATATACACACATATCTAAAATAATTTTTCCTGCACATATATACCTATGATGAAGTTTAATTTATGAATTAGGCAGAGTAAAATATTAATAATAATAAAATAGAACAGTTATCACAATGTACTTTAATAAAAGTTATTTGAATGCATTCTCTCAGAATATCTTCCTGTACTGTACTCACCTATTTTTAGACTATGGTTGACTGTGGGTGACTGAAATTGTCGATAGTGAAACATTGGGTAAGGGGAGAACTACTGAATATCTTTTGATATGAAAGAATATTTAAAGTTTATATAATTCAGATCTGACTAACTTTCAGTATTTGAAAGTTTCAAATGATTTTAACTTTTTAATAAGATTTTCCCTAAAAATGCCTAAAAGTTACATGTGTAGTCATTACATTCTTTTGCTTAATTTTTTTGTATCTCACCCACAGCTTTTATTTAACTAGTTCCTTACCCAGTATTATGATATCTTAACTAGGTAAGATTTTTCTCTGCAGTTAGAAGATACTACTGAGATCACAGTATGCAGTAGAAAACTCTAGTGGTTTTCTTGCTCTGCCTCATTGCTGTGCTGGGTGATGTGGTAGCTACTAGTCACCTGTGGCTATTTAAATTCAAAGTAGTTAAGAGTAAGTAAAATTAAATATTTACTTCCTCGGTTGCACTAGACATATTTCAAGTGCTCTCTAGTCATATGTGATTAGGAGTCACTGTATTGGCCAGCACAGATAACAGAACATTTTTTTTTTTTTTGAGACAGAGTCTCACTTAGTTGCCAGGGCTAGAGTGCCATGGTGTCAGCCTAGCTCACGGCAACCTCAAACTCCTGGGCTGAAGGGATCCTCCTGCCTCAGCCTCCTGAGTAGCTGGGACTACAGGTGCACACCACCACACCCAGCTAATGTTTTCCATTTTTAGTTGCCTAGCTACTTTTTTTCTATTTTTAGTAGAGACGGGGGTCTTGCTTTTGCTCAGGCTGTTCTCAAACTCCTGAGCTCAAGCAATCCTCCCACCTTGGCCTCCCAGAGTGCTAGGATTACAGGTGTGAGCCACTGCACCCGGCCAATACAGCAAATTTTTAATCATTGCAGTTAAGTTCTGTTGGGGACAGCACTGCTCTGTAGTCTTGTGAATTGCATGAAGATTAAGAAATACAACCGCTTGTCAATAGCTTGACTAATTAAATCCATTTTCTTGGAGTACAACTTAGTTTTCTAAATGAACTCTAGTTTTCTAAAGACTAGTAGATTAATGATGCCAAGTTTTTGATCCTTAAGATTTATAGATAGAACTATATTTGAAGCTTCGATAATTTCTAGCCTTGGCATATTTCGTTGGATAGTAAAATCAAACTCAATGAAGTTATTTAGAGGTATGCTAGAGAGCCTTGACTGACTTTGATCATTGTGGGGATAATTGGAGTATCCACTAGACCTGTGAATCAAAGTAGTGTGTCAGTATCCTTTGGAACAGTGCTTACTTTTCATATAGTGTCTTTCCTGTTTGAAGATACTGTTACCAGTCCACGTTAAAGAGTTCGTGTGTTCTGAGTTGCTTTTCTGATGGTAGTGATAAGTATGTATCTATCCATCCGTATATTCTTGCCTTACCTCCTATTATGAACAAGAGCACAGGTTTATGAGATGGTTGCCAGGATTCAGGACATACAATTTGTGGCCATAGGATAAGACAAAGTTAATTATAATTTAGCGGGTTTGAATCAGAGACCCTGGCCTCATTGGTACCATGTGTTACCTAGGTAAACAGTTATTTCTTTTGCTAGGGGAGAGCCAAAGACATGGTATGGTGTGCCATCTCATGCTGCAGAACAACTGGAGGAGGTGATGAGGGAGCTGGCCCCTGAGTTATTTGAATCCCAGCCTGATCTTCTACATCAATTAGTCACCATCATGAACCCCAATGTGCTAATGGAGCATGGTGTGCCTGTGAGTCTTTTTCTGTCTCCCTCTAGTAATTTTAATTTAAAGTTATTTTAGCTTTTGATTAGATAGAATGATAACAAATGCTTTGTTATAATTGGAAGTGAAAGGTCTTGTTATCTAGCCAAATTACAATTCATACACTAAAGGGAACAACTTTTATCTGATTAAGTAGTAGTGTTTTAAGGTATGAATCATACTTTATTTATAGCTACCTATTCAAATAACCTTCTGTTTTCAGTAAACATTATATCCTGGTTTGAACAAAAATCTCATATTCTTTATTATCCCTATTTAACCAAAGTATGGGTATTTTAAGTGGTAGCTCTGGTAACCAATGTTTGTCCTATTTTTTCATGTAAAGATTTCACACCTTTTAATACATGAGATAATGAAGTAAAAATATACCACAAATACCTTTTCTACTTTTCAATTTAGTTTTTAAAATGATTCTCAAATTTAAGCTACTATACTTGATAAAGTATAAATTTAATGTTTGCCACATATAATCAAATATTTATCATAACCTTAATGAGAAAGTAGATTAGCATTCGTGGTGTTACTTTGTCTTTACAGAGTGAATTTATACTGAAGTCTGGGACTTTTCAATAGAAACAGTGTCATCATAAAACAAAGTGATTCAGGAAAACTGATTTTGGGGGGACATCTCATGTGATGTGTGAGCTAATAAGTTTTGTTGGTTTCCAAAAAATTATCCAAAAGTAGGAGGAAGTTCTATTCTGTTTACAACCCAGGAATAAAAAAAATTCTCTTAATTGAAAAAACATTATCAAGTTAGTAAACTAATAGCTCAGTGAGAGTAATATTTTCTCTTCGAGAATTTCTTTTGGCTGCTAATTCTTGTCATGTATTATAATTTATCATCAGTGACTATTTTAAGGAGGTAGGATTTGATTCTAGCTACTTCTTAAAGCCTGGTATTATCTTCTGATATGTGTAAGTTAATGTTTTATTGTTTTTAAGTTAGAAAATGTTTCTGAAACTGATAAAATCTGTCTCCCTGTTTTTATTGTTTTTATTTTGTTTTGTTTTTTTTGTATCCCTGTTCCCAATTTGCATTTAGGTGTACAGGACCAATCAGTGTGCTGGCGAGTTTGTTGTGACGTTTCCTCGTGCCTATCATTCTGGATTTAACCAGGGCTACAACTTTGCTGAAGCTGTGAACTTCTGTACTGCTGACTGGGTCTGTTCTGTAGCAAGTAGCTGTAGTATGTCTACCAACACCCCTATAAAATGCAGCTTAGGGCTGGGCGTGGTGGCTCACACCTGTAATCCTAGCTCTCTGGGAGGCCGAAGCGGGCAGATGGTTTGAGCTTAGGAGTTCGAGACCCGCCTGAGCAAGAGCGAGACCCCGTCTCTACTAAAAAAAAAAAAAAATAGAAAGAAATTAGTTGGGGCCGGGCGCGGTGGCTCACGCCTGTAATCCTAGCACTTGGGAGGCCGAGG
>CM052440.1:86180976-86200314 GCA_028533085.1 Varecia variegata
GGTCTCGCTCTTGCTCAAGCTGGTCTCGAACTCCTGACCTTGAGCGATCCACCCGCCTCGGCCTCCCAGAGTGCTAGGATTACAGGCGTGAGCCACCGTGCCCGGCCCGTGCTTTGGTTCTTGTAAAAAAATAAAAAGTCAGGCAATGTGGCTTGCTTAAGTAGTATTTTTTCCTTTTTTTTCTTTTCTTTCTTGTTTTTCTTCAGATAACACTTGCTCTTTTTGTTTTGTGGAAATTTGAATGTCGAATACTTCTACTTAATCCTTTATGGCCTGAATTTTAAAATTTTTTTTTTATTTTTATAATTTTCTTTTTCCTGTAAGGGCAGCCTCACGTTAAACTGATCCAAGGCTGAGTGCTGTGGCTTATTCCTGTAATCTCAGCACTTTGGGAGCCTAAGGTGGGAGGGTGGCTTGAGGCCAGGAGTTGGAAACCAGCCTGAGCAACATAGTGAGATAAAAAATAAAAAAAAATGAGCTCCCAGCACTTTGGGAGGAGAGAAGATTGCTTTAGGCTGGGAGTTTGAGACCAACCTGAGCAACATAGTGAGACCCTGTCTCTTAAAAAAAAAAAAATTAGCTAGGCATGGTGTGCCAGTAGTCCCAGCTACTCAGGATGCTGAGGCAGGAGGATCACCTGAGCCCAGAAGTTCAAGGCTGCAAGTGAGCTGGGTTCATGTCACTGCCTTCCAGCCTGGGTGACAGAGCGAGACCCTGTCTATATAAAAACAAAAAAAAACCCCACTGATCTAAAGGAGTTTGCTGCCTTATTTATGTGCCAAGGAACTCCTGCTTCTTCATGTAATATATAAAAAATCAGCAGTTTAGGCCAGAAGCTTAACCTTTTAAATTAGGGAAATTTTCTGTGGGAAGAAATTTAAAATTCTGATTGGGTTATAAAGGGTTAATATTTACAGTTGCCTCTTACATTCAAATGGGATTTATTATTCTGTCTTCTTTATGATAAGAGGCAGGATCTGGAGGGTAAATAATGGTTCTGTTCTGAAATGTTAAGCAAGTAATTTTTTTTTTTTTTTGAGACAGAGTCTCACTCTGTTGCCCGGGCTAGAGTGAGTGCCGTGGTGTCAGCCTAGCTCACAGCAACCTCAAACTCCTGGGCTCAGGCGATCCTTCTGCCTCAGCCTCCCGAGTAGCTGGGACTACAGGCATGCACCACCATGCCCGGCTAACTTTTTCTATATATATTTTTAGCTGTCCATATAATTTCTTTCTATTTTTTAGTAGAGATGGGGTCTTGCTCTTGCTCAGGCTGGTCTCGAACTCCTGAGCTCAAACAATCCGCCCGTCTCGGCCTCCCAGAGTGCTAGGATTACAGGCGTGAGCCACCGCGCCCGGCCTACAAGCAAGTAATTTAATTTGGAAATCTCTTGTTTTCAGTTGCCCATTGGACGTCAGTGTGTAAATCATTACCGACGGCTAAGGCGCCATTGTGTCTTTTCACATGAGGAACTCATTTTCAAGATGGCAGCAGATCCAGAATGCTTGGATGTGGGGCTGGCTGCCATGGTTTGTAAAGAATTGACTCTCATGACTGAAGAAGAAACACGATTAAGGGAGTCTGTTGTACAAATGGTGAGTTTGCTGAGCATATTTCCTATATTTGATACTACATATGGGATATACTAAAAATTAAATATGTAGAAAGAATCCATTTTCATCTTTGGTCCCTTTAGGAGTTGAACACAAAAATCTCTACTTTGGAGAAGGTTTTATACTTTTAAAATTGCCATTTGGGTTTCTTTAGATTGAAAAAGTTTTAGGAGTCTTAATGTTATCTCTGGGTTTTTAAAACTGGAATCCTGTCAGGTAGAATTTCTTAGGTATATATCCTTTAAATCTACATGTAGTATTATTTGTATAAACAAGAAAATTTAAATCCTTTTTTCTCTGAGCTTTGTCTTGAATAAAATTCATGTTTCTGATGATTACAGACTGTCAGTTTGAATTAACCTTTTTTTCTGCCTTTTAAGTAATTCAATGGATAGGAAGGAAAGGATTACAAAGGGTTGGGATTTTGAATGCTTAGAGTAAGCTAAACATCTATCATGTTGAACTGGGAAATACATGAGAAAATCTGTGTCTTTTGCCTTATCCTGGCCCATTCCCCTTATCTTCCCTACATAGCCTCCCTAGGTTTGCATAATGCTCGCTCCTGTTTTTGTATATGTCCCTCCTCTCTCTGCCTGATGTTATGTCCCTATTTTTAAAACGGCTTTGTTGAGGTATAATTGACATAAAATAAACTACATGTGTTTAAAGTGTACAATTTAATACGTTTTGACTATGTATATGCTTATGAAACCATTGCCACAATCAAGATAATATATCACCCCCAGAAGTTTCCTCATGCCCTGTTGTGATCCTTCCCTCTTGCCCTTTGTCACCTTCTCTTCCTGTGCCTCTCCCCTCCAACTCCCAGGAAACCACTAATCTTTTAAAAATTTTTTTAAGATAGAATTTTATTCAAATTGCATCATATAATTTATACCTTTTGTCTAGCTTCTTTCAGCATAATTATTTTGAGTTCCATCCATGTTGTTGCATGTATTAATAGTTTATTCCTTTTTATTGCTGAGTAGTTTTCTATTGAATGGATATACCACAATTAGTTTATCCATTCACTTGTAGAAGGACTTTGGATTGTTTCCATTTTTTGGCTGTTTCGAATTAAACTGCTGTGGACATTTGTGTACAACTTTTTGTATGGACATACGCATTCATTTCTCTTGGATAAATACTAGGAGTAGAATGGTTGCATCATATGCTACATATATCTTTATTTTTTTCTAAAAAAAATGCCAGACTGTATTTCAAAGTAGTTGTACCATTTTACATTTCCACCAGCAGTATATATGAAAGTTCCAGCTGCCCTACATACTCAACAGTGATTGATGTGGTTAGTCTTCTCAACTTTACACATTGTAATAAGTTAGGAGTGGTATTTCATTGTGGTTAGTTTGCATTTTCCTAATGATTAATGATGCTGAGCATCTTCTGGTGTACTTGTTATCTGTATATATTTAGTTAAGTGTCTGTTCAAATCTTTTGCTCCATTTTTAAAAATTTGGTTGTCTTATTGAATTTTGAGAGTTCTTTATATATTCTGGATACAAATTCTTCAAAAAAATTTTTTTAGTTTTTAGTTTTTTTTGTGTGTGTGTGTGTGGAGGGGGGATGTCTTCCAGTGAGAACCGGAAAACCTGCTAGGCAAATTTTAAAAGAGCTATGTAACACTTGGATACAAATTCTTTATCAGATACATGATTTGAAAATATTTTCTCCCAATGTGTAGCTTGTCTTTTCCTTTTCTTAACAGTGTTTTTTTGAAGAACAGACATTTTTATTTTTTGTCAATTTCAATTTATCAGTTTTTCTTTTATGGTTTGTACTTTTTGGTCATATCTGAGAAATATTTGCCTAACCCAAGGTCACAAAGATTTTCTTCTATGTTTTCTTAGATATTTTATAGTTTTAGCTCTTATATTTAGGTATGTAACCTATTTCGAGTTAATTTTTATATTTAGAATGAGGTATGGATCAAAATTTTATTTTCTTGCATACGACACATTTTTAAGCTCTCTTAGGAGGAAACTAGTTTGAGATCCCTTGCTTTAGGAGAATACAGGTTTAACTTAGTAGCCAAGAACAATTAATAGGTTGGAATGACACCTTATTGTTGACATGACTCAAATGGTAGAATGCAATAGAAACCTGTTTCTTTCTGACTAAAATCATAGTTTTCTTGAAAATAACATTTTCAGGTAGGAAAGTTTGTATAATCACAAAATTAAAGAGTTTGTCTTATGTTTTTATGTGTATTTGTAAGTATTTCAAATGATGGACTTAATATATTACTAGATTTGAAGTATCCTAAGAGAATGAGTACAGATTTAGGCTAAGGAAAAATATTATAGTTGTGATTTGGATCTGAGCAGTAAAACTGATCTAGTTTCACTACTCCTTATATAGGTGTAAATGGGGAAAAAAACCTATTACCAAAAATACAAAGCTATACATGCGAGAAATGTTATTAATATTATTATTACAAAATATTTAAAGATGGTTACTTTTAAGAATTTAGGTTAGCTTAAAAATAAGAATTTTGACTAAATGGTCAGATTTCCATTTCTCCTTGTTTCTGTGATATAAACAAGGAAAAACAAGATTCAGGTGAATCTTTTTTTAAATTTTAATTTATTTTACTTTTTGAAAATATGAATATATGTCCTGATAGTTTATATTCCCACTTTATACCTGTGTTCTTAAAAGTCTTGTTTTGATTATATGTTTGTTTAAGATGGAATTCGTTTTCTTATTGCCTAGTCTTTTGAATTTTTTTTTTTTTTTTTTTTTTTGAGACAGAGTTTCACTCTGTTGCCCTGAGTAGAGTGCCGTGGCGTCAAGCCTAGCTCACAGCAACCTCAAACTCCTGGGCCCAAGCAATCCTTCTGCCTCAGCCATGCGCCACCATGCCCGGCTAATTTTTTCTATATATATTTTTAGCTGTCCAAATCATTTCTTTCTATTTTTAGTAGAGACGGGGTCTCGCTCTTGCTCAGGCTGGTCTCGAACTCCTGAGCTCAAACAATCCGCCCGCCTCGGCCTCCCAGAGTGCTAGGATTACAGGCGTGAGCCACCGCGCCCGGCCTAGTCTTTTGAATTTTTGAAATTTAAGTACATCAAGGGATGGGGAACCTGTGGCCTTGGAGCCACATGTGGCCACCTAGATCCTTGAGTTTGTCCTTTTGACTGAATCTAAATTTTACAGAACAAATCCTTTTAATAAAGGGACTTGTTCTGTGAAGTTTGGATTCCGTCAAGGACCGTACTTGAGGATCTGGAGGGCCACATGTGGCCTTGAGGCTGCAGGTTCCCCACCCCTGTTTGGGGCATTATTTTTCCTTTTTCTATGATAATTTGAATAGCACATCTCTTGAGACTCTGTCATGCTTTTTTTCTAAATAATAGTTTGATCAAATTTCTCTGTGGACTCTTCTTCTTTTAGCTTTACTTTCTACCTGTGCCCTTGTTTCCAGGTACTTATCTCTGCCCTTTCTTTGCGTTAACCACTTGTCTTTCCTGTCTTAAGAACAGCTTTCATTTTATCTCTTCCAAAAAATCTTTTAAGTGGTTTTTCCTGGGATCAGTGCTCTCATTTCCTCTTTATCCCTTCATTATCACTGTCATTTTCTTACCATCATACTTTTGAAACTCTCAGAGTTTATTAATGACAACTTTATTGCCAAGTTCAGTGGTTGGTTCTTTGTCTTCCATCCCCATGGCCTCTTTATTGCACTGTGTATTGCTTCTTTGGTTTCTTTCTCTGACATTTGCTCTACTGTCTCCTCGGCCTCTTTGATCACATTTGCCCATTTCTAGTTATCTTTTTCCTCATCTCCTCAGCTGCTGGTGTGTGCAGGGTTCAGCCTTTGACCTTTTATTATTATCCTTTTGTGCTCCTTTTCAAGGAATTCTCATCCATTCTTAGAATTTTAACTCTTTCAGCTATTATTTTGTGGTTTCAGTTCTTACCTCTTAATATTTCCTCTTATATGCAAACACAGGAATTATTGTCACTTTGAAAGAGGCTATGTCCAGTTATCCATCTGTAGTCTGTGTTTCTACATGCTTATTGCATTTTTTCTTTTTTGTTTTTTTGTTTACGGCAGTGTTTTGAAGACAAATTATTTATTTTACTGTTTATATTTTGCTCCTATTTTTATGTGCATGCTTGTCATTTTGTGGGCCAACAGGTGTATGTGTGGATTACATTATTTGCCCGCTGGAAGCTGTATTTATGATACTCACTCCTTTTTTGTGTGTGTGCCATTTTTGATTCCAAGAACAGGGGAGATCATGAGTTATATAATTTAATTTGACACACTCAATTTGCTTTATATTGAGACAGGGTCTCACTCTGTTGCCCAGGCTTGAGTGCAGTGGCATCATCAAAGCTTACTGCAACCTCAAACTCCTGGGCTCAAGCGATCCTCCTGTCTCAGCCTCCTGAGTAGCTGGGACTACAGCATGTGTCACCATGCCCAGCTAATTTTTAAAATTTTTTGTAGAGATGAGGTCTTACCATGTTGTCAAGGCTGGTCTCGAACTCCTGGGCTCAAGTGATCCTCCTGCCTTGCCCTCCCAAATTGCTGGGATTACAGGCATGAGCCACTGTGCCTGGCCTGCACATTTCTGTTTAGATTTTTGTCATCTCTGTTTCAGCATCTGGAATAAAATATCATCTCCTCCCTCTCTACTCTTTCACAAAGCACTTTCCTTTCCTAATTGCCCATCTTAGTAAGTGCCAGGATCATTATGTAAAAACTTAGTGTGATCTTGACTCATCTATTTCCTTCATAGTGATCCGTCATCCAGTTTTAAGTTTGTCTTTGTTTATTTTGGCAAAGTCTTTCATCACTCTCCCACAGCCCCTTTTCCTTACTGCTGCATCATCATGTTCCATTCCTTAATCTCACCTGGATTATTTCAAATAGCCTTTTAATTTGTATCTCTGGTTTTTCTCTTCTTTCCATTCCCTTCTGATAATTTATGACTTTCCAAAGTATATTCTTTCCAAAGTATAAGCTTTATGATATGTTAGAAGGCATTACAAGGAAAAATCATTCTGTGGTTAGAAAAGTTTGGGCATTGGTGGGTTAAGAAAAGATAAATGCAGTTCCTTACTGCAGAACTTCTTTGATCCTTTAATATGCTGGTGTTCACTGTTAATCTTTAAAGTGGGAGGGATAGAATCTTCAGCATTTTCCAAACACCTGCAGTGCATTTTGGGACTGTTTTTGCATAAAAATAATTTATAAAGAAAATGCTAAATGCTAATGTGGGAAAATGGAAAGATAGGAGAATATGACCAACAGACATCTGATTAACCTGATATCAAGAACAAAATGTATAATGAAAGAAGTGTGTCTGCCAGTGAATAAATTATCAGGTTCCCACCTTGTTAAAGTGAAGAAAGTTTGCTCTTACAGCAGAATTTCGTTTACAAGTACCTTGCTCAAGTAACCAGAAACTGTAAAGGGAACCCATGTGTCATAAATGGAGGTCTTTGTAAAATGCACTTCATATGCTCTTACTTTCTAAAACTGGCATACTGAATTTGACTTGACTTTCTTTCTGATATCATGCTGAAGATTATATTCTGATTTGCATTAATTTATTTATACTATTTTGTCGTTGCATATGTTTGTACATATCAATGTTATTTTTAGATCAAAGGATACTCATTTAATTTATCTGGTTCAAGGGTATATTATCCCTGGGGATAGTAATTTTTTTTTAAATTTATCTTTTTATTGTTTTAAAGCGAGGACAAAGAAAACCATTTAAAACAAACATATAGCAGCTTCATGAATTATGTGGTAAACCTTCTTGTCATCACCATTTAGGTCAAGGAATAGAAAACTGTGTCAGCCACCCCAAAAGTACCTCCCAATTATAATTTTCCTCCCTCCCCTTAGAAGACTATCCTGACTTTTATAGTACTTGCATTTCTTTATATTAATAGTTTTATCACTCAAATTTGCATCCTTAGACACCAAAGTTTAGTGTAGCACACTTAAAAAAATTTAGTAATGATTAATTTTAGAAAGCATTTTGATGTGCTATTTGTAGCCCATGTTTATGTTTATGCCTTAAATCAGAGATCTACCCGTAGAAAAGAATATGATAACTTAAGTTCTTTGACGCTTTAAAGACTAGAAAGACTTGATCTAGTGACATAAATTGTATTTCAGGGTGTCCTGATGTCAGAAGAAGAAGTGTTTGAACTTGTTCCTGATGATGAGCGACAGTGTTCAGCATGCAGAACCACCTGTTTTCTCTCTGCTCTCACATGCTCCTGTAATCCTGAGCGGCTTGTGTGTCTCTACCATCCAACTGATCTGTGCCCCTGCCCCATGCAGAAGAAATGTCTTAGGTATCCAAAAGTATCTTGTAAAACTTCCGTTACCTTTTTTAAAAACCAAGTTGTTCTTAGTTGTTCCCTTCCCTGTCTCTGGACTGCTGATTCTCTTTGTCCACTTCCCTGCTCAAGAACCAGTTCTTTAAAGTTGGCCTTAACTTGGCAGCTAAACTCAGTTTCTTTATCAGGTGATTTCATGTGTTCCTTGTCTCCCTGTACTAAAACTGTAGGCTGCTTTGATTTTCCCTTAATGTAAACTAAGATCCCATTCCCCTGGCCATTGTGCTTTTCTTAAGTTGATTATACTTAAAACTTATTTTCAAGTTGTTGGTTTTTTGAGGTTTTTATTTCCAGTGCTTTTTGTTTTTACTGTTTTTTTTGTAGATACCGCTATCCATTAGAAGACCTCCCGTCTCTGCTATATGGTGTAAAAGTCAGGGCACAGTCCTATGACACTTGGGTCAGTCGTGTTACAGAAGCATTATCTGCTAACTTCAACCACAAGAAAGGTTAAATTTCTTCCTTTTGTATGCATATACTGAAATTTTTGTCACTTTAAAAGAAGCCTCGTTTAGTTTTATGTTTTTTTCCCTCCATTAAGGAAAAATCTAGGTCTCATGAAACTAATGGGTTGGTTGAATATAAACTTGATTTTTAATTTGAGAATCTTCTTTTAAATGAAAAAGCTGACATAAAATGGGACAGATCTAACTTTTAGTAGATACATTGTATATTTTGGGGAGCCATTGTTACCAGTGGACTATCACTGGAGGCTTTTTTGGAAAGAGAAATTTTCTTACCTGAGAAAAATTGCCTCTAGGGATTAGGAATGTTGTGCCTGGTCATGAGGTTTTATTGTATTGGAGAGATTTTCACATCTGCAGTATGCTTCTACTAATAGAAACGCCTGCTTGAGTTAGGTTGGTGAAGATTTCAGAATGGCTTTTGTGTCTGTAGTCATAGTATATGGCTTTTTATTTATTTTTACAGATTTGATTGAATTGCGAGTAATGCTGGAGGATGCTGAGGATAGGAAATACCCAGAGAATGATCTCTTTCGAAAACTCAGGGATGCTGTAAAAGAAGCTGAGACCTGTGCTTCTGTGGCTCAGCTGCTTCTGAGCAAAAAGCAGAAACACAGGTAAACCAAAGAAGAGCTTAATTCTCCAGTGGTTTCCTGTTTCAGAGTAAAAGCCAAAATTTAAGTAGCCTGTGAGGCCCTACATTATCTCTAAAGTCTTGTGGCTATGCCTCTCCATCCCTTATCTCCAACTGCTCTCCCTTCTTTCTTGCTCTACCCCACAGTGCTCTTCCTCCTGCTGTTGTTCATACACAGCAGGCATATTCCTGCTTGCGACCTTTAGACCTGCTCTTCACTCTGCCTGGAGTTCTCTTCCCACCATATCCAGGTGGCTTGTTCTCTCATTTCTTTCCAGTCCTTTTTTTTAAATGTTACTTTCTTGGAGAGGCCTTTTCTGACAGCCCTTTATAAAACTGCACCTTTCTTATCCTTCTTTCCTGCTTTTTCTCCTAGCCTTATCACCTTCTGTTATATGAATTTACTTATTTATTGTCTGTATCCTCCCTTCTTCCCTACTCCCACTTGAATGTGCACTAGACTAGAAGGTCAGGGATTTTTGTCTTTTTGTTCATTGCCATATTTCTTGTGCTTAGAACAACACCTGGCACATAGTAGGTGTGCAGCAAATATTTGTAAATAAATGATGCTACAGGCTGAAGGCAGGTGGCAGCAAAGAGTACCCTCGATGGATGCAGAGGTGGTTGTTATGGAGCATAGAAGTGTGAACCCTTGATTTAATGTAATCCATGTGTATTAAATTTTCTGTGATATTATTTCATAGTCATTCTAATATGTTCCTTTTATATGAATGGCCTTTTCTATAGCAATTCACATTGGGTTTTTAATTAATTTGTTAATTTTTTTTAACCATTTCTTTGGAAAACCTTTCTTAGAGGTATTGATCAGTGGATCTTAATTTTTTCATTGGCAACAACGCCCCCACCCCAAGAACTTACTAAAAGCTTAGGGACCCTCTTGGAAAAAATGCATATATAATAAAATACTGAACTAGTTTCAAAGGGTTCATTGTCTCCTAGGGCAGGGTAATGGCCCTTGTTTTACATTTTAAGCTTCTTGAAATACAGGATTTAGTTTTATCAATAAACTTAATATTCCACTATGAGAAATTTATTTAATGTTTAAAATATTTAATACTTTTAGACTGGAGGGACTGTAACTTGGAGAGTTAAATCTTTGAGTCATTCATTAACTGAAGAACTTAAAAACTGTTTTGAAGTGATTGCCATTGCAGTGGAATCCCTCAAACACTAGGATTTTAGGATTGCTTAGGTTCGAATTCTGAAGAGACTAGGAGTCCCTTTGATGTTAGAATGACTGTGAATTTTTCTTACTTACATCTCAATATTATTTCATATCAGGCAGAGTCCAGATAGTGGAAGGACTCGGACCAAACTGACAGTGGAAGAATTGAAGGCCTTTGTCCAACAGCTTTTTAGTCTTTCATGCATCATCAGCCAAGCTCGTCAAGTAAAGGTGGAGTATTATGTTGTTTTCTTGGGTGATATCCTTTGTCATGTGGGCTACTGTTTTGGGTTAACAGAATGGTATGTCTGGACTAGTTTTTTTGTTCTGTTGTTTCTTTTCTCACATATATGCTGCTATTTAAAGTCCTTTAGTAGACAGTCTCTTGGTTTATTTCCCTTTTATAATTTTAAACTAAGGCTAGTTTAATTGAGCCCGGGAATTTGAGGTTACAGTGAGTTATGATTGGGCCACTGCACTCTAGCCTGTGTGACAGAGTTGAGATCCTATCTCTATAAAAAAAGTTATTAAAAATTATTTTTTTCTGTATTAACTTTAGGCCAGAACCCCCATTTAACACAGATGTAATTGGAATGCAAAAGATTAGTTAAAAGAGTCTGCATATATCAGTGAGTTACTAGTACATGAGCTTTTAAAAATGTAGAGCTCTGAAATTACCAGGGCCCTGATGGTTTAATGAATATGTAAAATCTCAAAAGTATATATTAAGTATATAATATATTAATCTGCATAGTAATCTTTTGATAGTTTGGGCCCACAGGGGTGGGAAACCTGTGGTCTCAAGGGCATATGTGACCCTCCGGATCCCCAAGTGCAGCCCCTTGACCAAATCCAAACTTTAAATAAAGGGATTTGTTCTGTAAAATTTGGATTGAGTAAAAAGGCTGCTCTCAAGGATCCAGAAGGCCACATGTGGCTCCAAGGCCGCAGGTTCCCCACCCCTGGTAGGAGTGTGTTTTTCTGTTTTAGGAGTGGGTAGGGTGTATAACATAGTTTTTATCAGGGTTATCAACTTACGAAATCTGTTGTCAATTGTGTTCTTGTTTTAATCCATTTCATAAGAACATTTTGGGGCCAGGCGCGGCGGTTCACGCCTGTAATCCTAGCACTCTGGGAGGCCGAGGCGGGCGGATTGTTTGAGCGCAGGAGTTCAAGACCAGCCTGAGCAAGAGCGAGACCCCGTCTCTACTAAAAATAGAAAGAAATTATATGGACAGCTAAAAATATATATATAGAAAAATTAGCCGGGCGTGGTGGCGCATGCCTGTAGTCCCAGCTACTGGGGAGGCTGAGGCAGAAGCATTGCTTGAGCCCAGGAGTTTGAGGTTGCTGTGAGCTAGGCTGACGCCATGGCACTCACTCTAGCCCAGGCAACAGAGTGAGACTTTCTCTCAAAAAAAAAAAAGAACATTTTGGTAGTTAATTACTCTTTCTTTTTTGAATGATGTTCTTCTCTAAACATCTGTGACACTGTAACTTTCCAGTTTTCTTCTTAGCTCATTGGCAATTCCTTCTCTTAAGTTGTCGTTGTGTTTGTTTTTTTTTTTTTTTGCCTCAGGTTCTTTGGGGGAAGAATTAAGTCTTCTTTACTGTTTGTTTTCTCCTTGTCTTGACTTCTGAGTGTTGGAGTATATTAGGAGTCTCAGCCCTTTCTTTACACTAGGTGTCCAGTGACATTAAATATCACCTATGTCCTGTTGATTCCAAAATCTCTAGGAGTGACTACTTTTCTTCTTTTCTGCAGACTTTTATATCCAGCTGCATACTCTACATTTCCATTTGGTAGACTAAAAGGCATCTTAAAAGCCTTATAGTGAATCAAAATCCTTGATTCTGTTATATCCCTTATACCCCATGTCCAGTCTTTCAACAAGTGCTGGTTGCTGTTGACTCAAAGATACATCCCAAAGCGAACCATTTCATCATCATCTCCATTGCTTCAACTATGTTCTATGGTACTAGAATCTGCCCGTTGGATTACCACAACAGCCTTTCAACTGCTTTTCCTTCTTCTACTCTTATCCCTAACATTTTACTTTTTGTTTGGTAGCCAGAGTGATCATCTAAAATATAAATGAAATCATATCACTCCCCTGTGGTTAAAATTCTCCAGTGATTTCCCAAAGCCATTAGGATGAAATCCAGACTCATTATAATCTACAAGAGACTACATCATCTGACCTCTGCTTATTCTTTAACTACATTTCTCCCTTACCCTCTTGTAGCAATACACCAAGCTCATTCTTCTTTAAAAGCATTTGCAGTTATTATTTGCCGTGCCTGAATTGTTCTTCCTCTAGATAGTCATGTTTCCACCCCTACTTCCTCCTAATTTTAGTTTCAGTTCTTCTGTCTTCTGTGACCAACATTGCTATGTAATATACCTCTTGCCCCCTCTGGTCACTCTCTGTTATATTGCTCTGTTTTATTTTAGAGCACTTAACACTAACTGAAACATTTTATTCATATATTCACTGTCTGGCCACCTGTGTTAGGAATATATGTTCCTTGAAGACAAGGACTTTTTATGTCTTATTCAATGCTGTGCTTCTAGAACAGTGCCTGCATCTAAGTCAGCAGTCAGTAAATACTTATTGAGTTAATTGATCATATTTTAAAAGTAGGACTATAGATAGAAGTAATTACAGAGAAGCATATTTATTAATTTAACTGTCGTACCTGAATACTTGGTGTTATGATGGTGAGATTATAAGAAGGTCTAGAATCAATAGTTTGCCTGAACTGTATCTATTCCATACTCATTTATATCTTTTAATTTGCTGTTTGTTTTTATTTTTTTGACTTATTCAGAATCTGCTGGATGATGTGGAAGAGTTTCATGAACGTGCTCAGGGGGCCATGATGGATGAAACCCCAGATTCTTCCAAACTCCAGATGTTGATAGACATGGGCTCTAGTCTCTATGTGGAGCTGCCTGAATTACCCCGACTGAAGCAAGAGCTACAGCAGGCTCGGTGGTTGGATGAAGTAAGACTGACCCTATCAGATCCACAACAAGTCACTTTGGATGTCATGAAGAAACTGATAGACTCTGGGGTAGGGTTGGCTCCCCACCATGCTGTGGAGAAAGCAATGGCTGAACTACAGGAGCTCCTTACAGTCTCTGAACGATGGGAAGAAAAGGCTAAGGTCTGCCTACAGGCAAGGTGAACACATCTTTTGGTGACTGTTGCCTCTTTCATAACTAAGTCAGAGAGTAGAGTGAGAAGGAGGAGAACCTATGTCATTAAAAGGTTTTTTTTTTCCTCCTTTAGGATTTTAATGTGTCTGAAGAGTTCCCTTCTTTTTTTTTTTTTTTTTTTTGAGATAGAGTCTTGCTTTGTTGCCTGGCCTAGAGTGAGTGCCGTGGCATCAGCCTAGCTCACAGCAACCTCAAACTCCTGGGCTTAAGTGATCCTCCTGCCTCAGCCTCCCAAGTGGCTGGGACTATAGGCATGCGCCACCATGCCCGGTTAATTTTTTCTATATATTTTTTTAGCTGGCCAGATAATTTCTTTCTATTTTTAGTAGAGACGGGGTCTCACTCTTGCTCAGGCCGGTCTCGAACTCCTGACCTCGAGTGATCCACCCGCCTCGGCCTCCCAGAGTGCTAGGCTTACAGGCGTGAGCCGCCGCGCCCGGCCAAGAGTTCCCTTCTTGATAAACAGCATTAGTAGTCAAGTTGAGTGGGTGGGAAGGGCATTTCCCAGTGATCCAGGGCTTGGAGGAATGAGAGATTCTCCTTCCTCCCTGCTTTGGCAAGCACCTTCTGGAAAGGTCCCTGTGGGTGGCAATGAGTACAGACAAGCTAGAGGGTTTCTTGCTGGATAGGAATGCCCATGGGCCACATCTTCCTCAGCCTTAGAGCACCACATTGTGTCTGGACCCGGAAACGGGGTAGCAGTGCCAAGGCATGGGTTCTCTTGTGTCTGGCTCCAACTGGTTTATTGTGATGGCATTAAATGTTTAATTGAATGTTTTGTGCCTTCCCGGATCAATCACTAAGTTATCAAATGGGGCTGCATGGCGACAGTTTCAAATATGTACAAACTATTGTGCAGAGTACTTTGTTATACAAAGTAGTGTTTTGTTTAGAGCCTATGATTAATGATATTATAGTTAGGAAAAGTAAGCGCTTAGGTAGAACCTTGAAGAATGAATAGAATTGAAGTGGAAAGGGGGAGGTAAGAGAAATATCATAAACTAAATTTAAGGAATACGTAGGGTGTGTGTAGATGACAGAAAATAAATGGGCTTTACTGGAATGGAGGATTTATGCAGGAAAGTATTGGGAGATAAGAATCAGGAATGAGAATGTTGAACAGTTGCATTAGAATTGGCACCCCGTTGTACTTAATGAGATTTAAGTAAAGTATTCATATTTGAGTGTATATCAGCTAATTTGGCTGAGTTAACTGTGGTGTACCTTCTGAAAGCATTTCTCCAGCAGCTCAGATTTTCATGTAATTTCTATTGTGAGGATGAGGAAACTGGGTTGCTTAGAGAGATCACTTAGTTATTAAGCAATACAGCTGAAATTTAAAGCCTCTTACACCTCATTCCAAAGTCTATTATGCATATAACTGCTTTGCCAGCCACTGACTTTGTATACATTTGATAGGAAAAGCTTTAGGTAGAAGCCTCCATGCATACTGGATATTTTGCTACCTAGATGCCATGCAGAATACATTATCAAAATTTATTCATAGCTTTTCTTATCTGAAGTATTTAGATTACTCTGTCTCTTCAGATTCATGTCAGTTCCAGGAGGTGGGAGCATATTAAATTGGCAAAGCTAAATGACTTTGGAATGTAAAAGTATGATTTGGTATACATGATGAAACTGATAGTAGTCTATCAAATAAAATTTTGTTGGTAGTAATATTTCCTTTTTCTAATCTCCTACTTTTTTTTTTTTTTTTTTTTTTGAGATAGGGTCTTGCTGTCTCCCGGGCTAGAGTGCAGTGGTGTCATCATAGCTCACTGCAACCCTCAAACTCCTGGGCTCAGACAATCCTCCTGCCTCAGCCTCCCTAGTAGCTGGGACTACAAGTATGCACCAACCCCCCCTGGCTAATTTTTTCTATTTTTTGTAGAAATGGGGTTTTGCTCTTGCTCAGGCTGGTCTCGAACTCCCAGCCTCAAGCGATCCTCTCATCTTGGCCTCCCAAAGTGCTAGGAATATAGCTGTGAGCTACCCTGCCTGGCCCCAATCTCCTACATTTAATCAGTCACAAAGTTCTAATGATTTTGTCTCCAAAATGTCATTGTGACTGACGAAGTTATTGTCCTCTTATATTTTCCCTTGATGTTTGCAGTTTGATATTAAAGTGTTTATGGAGTACCTACCGCATGCCAGGCACTATTTCTAAGTGCTATGGAGACAGTAGTGAACAAGGCCACAAGGGTCCCTGCTCTCATAGAGCTACTATTCTAGTCAGGAGAGAGATGAATGAATGAATTTAAAATACTTAGTGTCATGAAAAAAATAAAATTGGTGAAGAAATAGAGAGTGATGTGGTTGGTGGGAATAGTGGGAGTTAGAATCTTCCCTTTTCTAACTCCTCTCAGAGTTATCTTTCTGAAACATATCCTGAGTATTCTTGATCTCTTAGTATTGGTTATTAACTACTTACCCTTCTTGTCTTTTTTTTTTTTTTTTTTTTGGAGACAGAGTCTCACTCTGTTGCCCGGGCTAGAGTGCCATGGTGTCAGCCTCGCTCACAGCAACCTCAGATTCGTGGGCTCAAGCAATCCTTCTGCCTCAGCCTCCCAAGTAGCTGGGACGATGGGCATGCACCACCATGCCCGGCTAATTTTTGCTATATATTTTTAGTTGTCCAGATAATTTATTTCTATTTTTTTTAGTAGAGACGGGGTCTCGCTCTTGCTCAGGCTGCTCTCGAACTCCTGACCTCGAGTGATCCTTCCTCCTCGGCCTCCCAGAGTGCTAGGATTACAGACGTGAGCCACTGCGCCCGGTCCTACCCTTCTTTTCTTGAAGTCTTCCTTCCTTGCCTTTGCCTTCTCTCTCTCTGCCTCAGTTACTGAATGGCTTTCTTCAAGATTCTGGCCTAGACCCCTTTCTTATCTCTTCTTATCTCTTCTCACTCTGTACAGGAAATTCCATCTAATTTATTGCCTTTATTTACCATCTTTTACTGAATAACTCCTAAATTCTCATCCATAATATACCTTTCTGTAATAGGTATGTCCCACAGTTACTTCAAATTCCCTATATCCAAAATCAGACTCATTAACTCCTTCCTATACTCCCGCCCTTTTTTTCTTTATTCTTTGAATTATACCATCTTTCATTCACTTGAACAAGCAGGTACTTTGGTAGTTAACTTTGACCCCTCCCTCTGTTTCCTTAACGTCAGCCTCAGTCATGCTGATTATATTTCCTCAATGTTTCTCACTTTCGTTCCTTTTTAAAAAATTTGTCTGCAAATGGATTTATTTTACCCCCATTTTTGAAGGACTTTTTGCATTGGGTATAAAATTCTAGGTTGACAATTACTTTGTTTTAGTACTTTGAATATGCCATTCTGTCTGCTGTTTTGAAAAAAATCTTTTTGCTTGGGCTGCTTGTTGTAGGATTATTCATTCTTTTCCTTTCATTCTCCTCAAGTTGCTGTCGTAGCTAGCCTAGATCATAGCAGTAGGTTCTGTCTGTGGGCTCATGCTTCCCCCATCCATTCTCCATACTACCACTAGTATTTTCTTAAACTACTAGTGTGACTGTTTCACTCCCTTGCTTAAAGCCCTTCTCGAGTTTCCCATCGCCCTCAGGATGAAGGCCAAACTCCCCAACTTGATTTGTAAGGCCACCTGTCCTTTAGCCTCTTGTTTAATTATGTATCTGGTCTTATTTCTTGCCATTCTTTCTCGTGTATTCTGTGTTCCAACATTGTGATTTCCCTCCCCCTCAAACATTCTTGTTCGTTCTTTCTCTAGACCTTTGTGCGTGTTTATTTTGTTCTGTGGAGCACTCTTCCCTCTGCCTGTGGTGTATCTCCACCACCCCTAGCCTGCCCCTGGCCCCAGCTTTCCTATTCATAACTCCTATTCAAGAAGGATGAGAAACCTTAGATGTCAGTTTTGCGAAGTCTTCTTCACCTACCAAGTCAATTAGGTTCTCTTACTATGCATTCTTACAGCACCTTGACTTTCGTTTGTCATTGCACTTATCACAGTGCATCCTGACTCCTTATTAATGATCCCTCCCCACAAGGTTAAAAAGTTTCACGAGACAAGGACTGTTACTCTTGCTCATTAATAATCTCTAGGGCCTAGAACAGGTAGGAGGATTCATGGATGATGAAACAACTCTCACCTCAGTAGTTTCCCACGTAGTGTAAGTCATGGCTCTCTGGGCTCTTAATCTGTTTGTATCTATCTTCCCTGCCACGTTTTCTTATTTCCTTCTTTGCTCTTATTCCTCCCACCCACATCCTCTACCCACCCCCTCAATACCCCCACATCTCAAACTGTCTACCAACTTCTTTTTAAATGTTTCTCCATGCCTTTGTTCATCATATTCCTGGTTTCTTTTCTTTAATCTTTCATTTGACAAAGTCATATTTCTTTAAGGCCTAACTCAAAGCCCTTCTTAATTCTAGGCAGAATTAATACCTCTCATAGTAGTGAGTCCATAGTAATTTGTTCTTAATTCCCAGTATAAGTGTAATTCATAATCTTGTATTATGATTAGTTGAGGATAAGGTCTATGCTTTATTCATCTTTATGTAACTGGTATTAATGAATGTAGTTGAGTTAAATGTACATTGGCAACATTAATGAATTTCTAGTCTGTTGCTTTCTACATTGCTATCAAATGTGGATCTCTGACAATTTCAGATATTGTAGAGAACTAAAGTAGAGGCAATCTAATAGTGAAAGAGGCAGGGATCTGAGACTCATTCTGAATCAGTATTTCAGGTGTGTACACATTTATTACATTAAGTGACTTTGGGGGAAAATTATTTTCTTATCTATAAAATGGAAAGAAAGATACTAGCTGCTTTGCTTCCGTTATAGGATTGTGGTAAAAATTAAATGAAATCATGTATGTGAAAGTTCTCTACACGTTCCAAAATGTTACTAGCAATTGGACTTTTTCTCTTGCATCTCACCCTGGGTTAACTGTTCTTTTAGACCGAGGCACAGCATGGCAAGTTTAGAAAGCATTGTGAGTGAAGCCAAGAACATTCCAGCCTTTCTACCCAATGTGTTGTCCCTGAAAGAAGCCTTACAAAAGGCTCGAGAATGGACAGCTAAAGTGGAAGCTATTCAGGTAAGGAGACTTTTGGATTATATTGCCCATCAGGTAATGCTTGTTGTCTCACAGATGAATCCTTTAAATCTTTGTTTCTTTAGAATAGAATAATCATAATACAGATGGCTCCCGAGTTATAATTTTTTGACTTTACAATGGTGTGAAAGTGATATGCATTCAGTAGATACTGTGCTTTGAATTTTGATGTTTTCCGGGCTACCAGTATGTGGTATGATACTCTTATCATGATGCTGGGCATTGGCAGTGACCTGCAGCTCTCCATCAGCCAAGCTAATGTAAATGTTCTGAACATGTTTAAGGTAGGCTAGGTGTATTAAATGCATTTTCAACTTAAAGATATTTTCAACTTACGATGGGTTTACAGGGACATAATCCCATGGTGAGTCAGAGCTTCTGTAAAATAATTACGATATTTAAAACTCAGTTTTAAAATTCTTTCATTTGATTTTATAATTCGAAGTAGTTATTACCTGCTTAAATATTACTTGTTTTTATTGAGTCCCTGCTATGAAAGATGATAGAATTAGCTTATTTATTTAACTCTTAGCAGTAGGGATTTTATTGCCAGCTGTATTCTTTGAATCTTTTTCCACGTGCATGAATTACTTTTTTTTTTTTTTTTTTAAGACAGAGTCTCGCTTTGTTGCCCGGGCTAGAGTGAGTGCCGTGGCGTCAGCCTAGCTCACAGCAACCTCAAACTCCTGGGCTCAAGTGATCCTCCTGCCTCAA
>CM052440.1:86200414-86231467 GCA_028533085.1 Varecia variegata
GGACTACAGGCATGCGCCACCATGCCCGGCTAATTTTTTCTATATATATTTTAGTTGGCCAGATAATTTCTTTCTATTTTTAGTAGAGACGGGGTCTCGCTCTTGCTCAGGCTGGTCTCGAACTCCTGACCTCGAGCGATCCACCCGCCTCGGCCTCCCAGAGTGCTAGGATTACAGGCGTGAGCCACCACGCCCGGCCCGTGAATTACTTTTAAAATAAGAGGCAGAAAAAGAAAATGAAATTAACATTTAATGAGCACCACAGTACTCTTGATAACTATCCTGGGTATTTGGGAGCAGAAATATAGGGGAAGGGTGTAAACAGAAAGTTAAATCTCACATGTTGTTACTCATATATGGAAGCTAAATATTAAAAACAATTGACAGAGAGTAGAATGATGGTTACCAGAGGTTGGGAAGGGTAGTGAGGGATAAAGTGGGCATGGTTAATGGGTACAGAAATATATAGTTAGATAAGATGAACTATATTTGATAGCATAGGGTATACTTTAAAATAACTAAAAGAGTGAAATTGGAATGTTCCTAAAACAGAGAAATGTTAAATGCCTGAGGTGATGGATACCACAATTACCCTGATTTGATTGCACATTGTATGCCTGTATCAAAACATCACATGGACCTTCTAAAGATATACAACAGTTAATGTACCCATAATAATTAAAAAAAGGAACGATGTAAAGATAGGACTCTGGCCTTCAAAATAGTGTATTTTCTAGTTGAAGAAGCATATGTTATACATCTGTAATTTAAAACAAGAATGAAATAAGTGCTATATAGAGATGAAAAATGCTTGAACTATAAAAACCATTAAGCGAATTAAATGTGTTGAGTACATACTCTTAATTGTAGAGGTATACTCAAAAAGAAAATCAACTTTCTTCCACTGAACTGCTGCCCCAAGAAAGAACATATTCCAGGTATCAAATTCTAAGGACTTTTCTTTTACCTTCTTTTCAGTTGACTTTTTCTGAGACATGCTTAGCTGCCACTGTTTCTTTTCTGCTTTCTTGAATTATCTCTATTTTCATCAGGACAGCTCTTCTGTTTTATCTTTGGCCTGTTGCAGGCAGGAGTTGGTTGTTTTCAAATGTTTGATAATCCTTAATTGGCTGTTTATGATTGAAGGACTAAGATGCTGTCATGTATTTCTTCTGTAATTTTGAAGCACTGTTTTCCTACCAGGCCCTTCCCTTCAGTGGGAGTACTGACTTGGAGGCTTCAAGTAAGTGGACAGGTTCTGTTGGTAGGCGGACTTTTGTTTAGGATACATAGCTTGGGAGCAGGCTATGTCTAGGCTTAGCCAGCAGGCATTCTGTAGTCAAATGGCTGTAGAGGGCACAAGAGGGAATAATAATAAATATGGTATTTCTTGGTCTGAGCTTTTTTTGCTATTCCATAAAGCCAGCTGTTCTTATCTTGGAACCATAATGATTTGATTATGCCATTTTAATATCTTATAGGACTAGAACCACTTCATTATTCCTCTTAAAAATTCATAGGTTTCTTGTTTATTTTTCTACATGATTCAATAAATCTTTCAAAATGAGTTTATAGGCAAGTGTGTCAGTTAATACCTGGGAAATAACCTTTTACTGGAATGCAGTAAAGAAGTTCTATAAACAATAATGACTTTATTATGTGGAAATATTGAAACATTGTGAATTTAGAAGGAAAATATTCATATTTCTGTTTATATAATATAAAATGGAGGTGGTGACCAGAACTAAGATCCTGCTTTTAGTTGTTGGGAAAATCGTGAAAGACTTTGGGCAAAAGATTACTAGGTGTCCTTTCAGTAGTGTTATCTCATGAACCCTCCAGGAGTATCTGATTCTGGGGGGGGATGCCTTAGATTTTCTTTGGCCAGTTTATTTAACAACTCTGTCAGTTGTTTAAAAAAAAAAGTAATGCAAATGAATTATGTCCATAGACAGGCAATTAAATTTGTCAGTAATAGTATAGTTGATTTCCACAGTGTGGAAAAGATGATTCCATTGTCCTATGTGGTATTAAACACTTATTAACAAATTCATTTCCTCATTCCTAGTTGCATTTTTACATATGGCTGTTCTTCATATTGTCCTTTGAACTGGTTTTTATATCTACTGGTTCTCTGTAATAAAATATATAAAATCTTCGATAACATGTTCATTAAGAAATCAATTTACACAAGCTTTTAAAAGTAAGACATTGGAAGTTATATTAATTCAAAATACAGTTAGGTTTAAAGAATAATATTTAATAGAAGAGCTAACACTAAACTTTGTAAGGTCTTTCAACAATGTATTGCCAGACTCCATAAGAGAACTCAAATCGTGTGAGAATGTACTTTTGTCTTTTAGAGTGGCAGCAACTATGCTTACTTGGAGCAGCTTGAGAGTTTATCCGCTAAGGGACGCCCTATCCCTGTGCGTCTTGATGCACTGCCCCAGGTGGAATCACAGGTAGCAGCAGCACGAGCATGGAGGGAACGGACTGGGCGGACCTTTCTTAAGAAGAATTCTAGTCATACGTTGTTACAGGTAAAGAGTACTTTATTTTCACAAACTTCAACATTCCCATTAGCAGTCGATAATTTAACACCTATAGGTAGCAGTGGTAGTAGTATTGGTGAGGGTTGTCTTCAGTTTATCTGGTCAGCTTTATTCAAGTGATTCCTATTAGGTAATTCCAGATGTTGTCCTAAAATCTGGAGCCTTAGGTAGACTTATTTCCAGTTAGTCCTGTGCTGTGCTGTGTCTAGAATAAGCAGTCAGCTTGGATTTTATTGTTACTGGACTCTGCCACTGAAAGATCTTATTTCTGAGAAGCACAAATTTATATACTCATCATCATTTTCATCTTAAGCAGTTGCACGTAGTAGTTAAGAACAGAAGCTTTGGAATAAGATATTTCAGGTTTGAGGACTGGCTTCTTAATTGCTAGCCCTGTGTACTTGGGCAAGTCGTTTCCTTTCCGAGGCTCAGTTTCCCATGTTTGAATAATGTGCATTATAATACCTACTACATAGGGTTGTTGTGAGGATTGAAATAGATAATATGTATGAAGTCCTTAAGAAAGTACCTGGGACTTGGTGAGTGTTCAATAGACATTCCTTTATTTTCAGTTTTAAGATTTTTTAAGAACCAGAGTTCATATTTTGGTTTTATTTTTGTAGGTGCTAAGTCCCCGGACTGACATTGGTATATACGGGAGTGGCAAAAGCAGAAGGAAAAAAGTAAAAGAACTAATAGAAAAAGAAAAAGAAAAGGATCTGGACGTTGAGCCTTTGAGTGATCTAGAGGAAGGATTGGAAGAAACCAGAGACACAGCCATGGTGGTAAGAAATTATGTAATGCGTTTTAAGTTTGCTTGGTGAATACAGAATTCTGTGAAGATACAGCAGGTTCACTTTTTATTTTGTTAACTATTTTTATTTTCATAAACTTAATCTATGGCTTTATGACTATACATATTTCACATTTTTAAATACATTTGTAATCAAAGTATAGAAGAAGTTTACTATAATGCTCTTTTCCCAACATTGTTTTTCTTTTCCATATCTCTGTTCTTTATTGTTGTTTTAACAGTTGTCTAATATTCCATCTGGTTGTCCATAGTTTGCTGAGTACAGTAAATCTTCACTTACGTTGCTAATAGGTTCTTGGAAACTATGACTTCAAGTGAAACGACATATAATGAAACCCGTTTTAAAAACTGAGAAACAAGAGTTTTGATTAAATGAGTTAAGTTCTTGTGGCATATTTCTGGTCACAGAAATATCACCAAACTTCTAAATAAAGGCCCAAAACACTTCTAATATTAAACATTGAAAGAAACGTGAACTGTACATACATTTAAGAAAGAGTAATTAAAAAAGTAACAAATATTTACTCAGTTTTTGGTAAATCAGCCAGTGACAGGGGCCCTGGTCAGTAATCAGTTTTTTTCCTCTTCAGCATTGTAACAAAACTATGTTGAACAAAACGACGCTAATTGAGGACCTGCTATAGTTTTCTAATGTTGAGCATTTTGCCTGTTATTGAGTTCCCTGTCATAAGTAACAAAAAGTGAACTTTGTATAGTCTTTTCCCTTTTAAATTATTTTCCTAGACTTGATTCTTAGGAGAATTATTGGGTTAGAATTTAATAGCATTTTGTGACTCTTAATACTATTGTGATTTTTTAGCTGGGTACGGTGGCTCACGCCTGTAATCGTAGCACTGTGGGAGGCCAAGGTGGAGGGATTGCTTGAGGTCAGGAGTTCAAGACCAGCCTGAGGCAAGAGCGAGACCCGATGTCTACTAAAAACAGGAAAATTAGCCAAATGTCCTATCCTGAGCCTTGTAGTCCCAGCTACTGAGGAGGCTGAGGTAGGAGGTCTGAGCCTAGGAATTGGAGGTTGCAGTGAGCCATGATGATGCCACTGCACTCCAGCCAGGGCAACAGAGTGAGACTCTGTGTCCAAAAAAAAAAAAAAAATACTGTTTTGCTTTTCAAAGGAATTGTACCAGCTTACTGATACCAGCTGCTTTTTAAAAATATTTCCCTTCTTTTAGTAGCATTCAACAGTATAGTGAGTGCTCAATAAAGTATTTGTAGTTGATGAAAATTATACATTTTTGGAGAGTAGGAAGAATGTGTTAAGATTACTAGGAGCCTGAGGAAGTAGAGATAAAATAAAAATGAGTTTGGGCTTTCTGCCTACAAATGATCCTGTTTGGAGGCCAGTGAAAATGATCTCTCAAGAGAGCCTGCATAGCAAGGCAATCTAGCCAGAAAAGTAGGACTGGAAATTATTTCAAAATTGTTTCAAAGCTACCAATAGTTTAAAAAGAAAATGCACTGACAATATTTACAATAATTAAATTTTGTTTGCTTTTATTTACTTTGTGGAAATGAGTTTCATAAAATGCATTTGTTATAATTGATCATCAGGCTTTTTTATTGTACTTCCACAGGAATTGGAGAGGCCTTCTAGAGAGACATAAAAATTTATTTGTATAGAACTCGCCCCCAAAGAATGAATTACAAGGGAATGGGAAACTAATACTCACCTTGTTTACCTTGTGCCATGCACCAGGTTTGGCACTTTCATATGTTAGCTTATTTAATCCTTAAAACAACAAAACAAGGTTGGTGGTGTCCTCATTTTTCAGAAAAACACAGTTCAGAAAACTTGTGCCTCATATTAATAGTCTGTGTATAAGAGCCAGGCTGTGTATTAAAGTTGCTTGATTTCAAAGCATATTATCTTTCTACTGCCCCCTACAGAAGAATTCAAAGTACTCTACTGATATGAATGATCAAATATAGGTAGCACTTTGCCCATTTCACAGATAAGGAATCTTTGCATGAAAACTACCAGGGTGCCCCAAATCTGCGGAAATTGGGCAAAGATCCCACAGCCTTGAGGACTTGGTATTTTGGGGCTGTATTGCATTGACTCCTTTTGTTAAATGTTTGTTATATACAGGTGGCAGTTTTCAAAGAACGAGAGCAAAAAGAAATTGAAGCCATGCATTCCCTCAGGGCAGCCAACCTCACCAAGATGACAATGGTGGACCGCATAGAAGAAGTAAAATTTTGCATTTGCCGCAAGACAGCCAGTGGGTTTATGCTACAGTGTGAGCTCTGCAAAGACTGGTTCCATAACAGCTGTGTTCCCCTTCCTAAATCAAGTTCCCAGAAAAAAGGGTCCAGCTGGCAGGCTAAAGAAGTAAAATTCCTTTGCCCTCTTTGTATGCGGTCTCGAAGGCCCAGGCTAGAGACCATTCTGTCACTCCTGGTATCCCTTCAGAAGTTGCCTGTACGGTTGCCTGAAGGAGAGGCCCTGCAGTGTTTGACAGAACGTGCTATGAGCTGGCAAGATAGAGCACGGCAGGCCCTAGCCACAGATGAACTGTCCTCTGCCCTAGCCAAACTGTCTGTGTTGAGCCAGCGTATGGTGGAACAGGCAGCTCGAGAAAAAACTGAAAAGATCATCAGTGCAGAGCTCCAAAAAGCAGCTGCTAATCCAGATTTACAGGCAAGTTTAGGATTTACATTCTTTCTTTCTTTCATGGGATAATATTTGTCAGTGTGTGAATAGTAAATCAAATCTATCTTACCAGTTGATTAGGAAAATAACAGTAACTTGCCAGCAATTGTATCATCCATGACATCTTCCTCCTGCTACACACACACAGAATTTTCTTTGGATATATACCTACTGAAATACTACTTGGAAATATTGGGTGAACCGTAGCATCATAATCAAATAATTTGATTTCTACTAACTGTTGGAGAATTCTGTTAGCCACTTAGTGAGTTCATTGCATTTTTGGTGATCTCAAGCACATATTAATTACCCATGTTTGCTTAGTATTTGTTTTCTGTTCATCTTGGAATTATTTGTTGTTTAGGGACACTTACCTAGTTTCCAGCAGTCTGCTTTTAACCGGCTGGTGAGTAGTGTATCATCTTCCCCTCGACAAACAATGGACTATGATGATGAAGAAACAGATTCTGATGAAGACATTCGGGAGACATATGGCTACGACATGAAGGTAATTACATGGACAGGCAGTGTAGGTACATAACTGATCATTGGGTTTCTTAAAAAAGCCGTTGAACCGTGATGTTTAAAGCCTGAAAGTAGAAGAGAAAGCTAGTCAACTGTCCTGAGTTCATGATGATAACATTTTTTTCAAAATTCCAAAAATACAGATCACTGAAACAATTTTTCTAAAAAATTTTTTAAAAATCTGTATTTTCCTCATCTTCTGACTCCTTATATCTTAGAGGAACTTGAAAAATTATACATTATTTATAGCTTTCATGGCCAATTTCAGTCTTTCTGATTTTTTTCTTTGAGTTAAAGTCTATACAGTTATCTTTTGAGAGTCCCATTCTAGCTGTGCTGTAACTTTTTGCTCTGATCTCTTGTCTGAGTGGTGCTAGGTAGAATGCCATGTTCAGAGATGGGAACTACTTGGGTCCAAGGTTAGAATTTACTGAGTTATAGTTGCAGTTAGAACAAATTATTTGCCATCAGTATGAATATCTTTGTAATAGCCTTACACTGGTGGTGAAGAGAAGCTTCTGGCAAGTTTGTTTTGTGTTGGATTCAGTTGGCCTTTCATTTCACTTTGTGTCAGGTACAAGTCTTTTGCTTTTTACCTAGTAATAACATCATGATCTAGGCAGAGACCCACATTGATTTCTTTTAGGATTCTCAGTTGCTCTGTTGAGAATCTATGCTTGTAACCTGGGAATTCTTACTCTGACATGAGAGCCTGCCTCCAAAGAGCAAGGGGGGTTTCCATCTATATCACTTGATTATCTTTTCTTTGTATTTTCAGCATGCAGATCAGGTAGGTACTGCTCATTCTTAGAGCATGAATTTGATCAGCATTAAAACTCCTAGGATATAAAATTTACATCCATCATAGATGCTTGTAAATTTGTCTGTTGAAAAGTATTTTTCTCAAGATAAAAATGGATCTGGGAAATGTTTTAATGAAAGAATTTTCAGTTATATGACTTAAAGACTTGAGAAAAGTTGAAACTTGAATTAGCCAGTTCAAATAAGCTTTTTAAGCACCTTGTTACGCAGAAGTTAATGATTGTCTTTGTTTACAAAGTTGTATAGGATGACGAGGAGTGGCTGAAAGGGAATGCAGCCCTTATCAAATAAAACCTAGTTAGCTTTTTTACTGCAGTACTAGAATCACCTGTTTGTCTTAGCTTAGAGGCCTCCAGTACTTTGGTGGTGTTTGCTCTCCAGCACATAGTCACCCACTACTCTAGAATTGCTTAACAAGATGGGCTTTGCTTGGAAGTAGATTGGTAACCTGTGAAAACAAAACATCACAAATATTATTGCATGGTTTTCAGGGCTAGGGATCAAAACTGTAGTTTGATATGGTTGTGTGGAGTAGTCTTTTTTTTTTTGCAGAATTTATATGGGAATCTTAGCTTACTTACTCTCTTCTTCAATAAGGGGGTATTGGCGGGTAGAAGAATAAAATTATGGATTTTATAGTGTTAACAATGTATTTGACAGCTTAGAAGAGTAGAATGGTGGCAAGACTTACGGTAATTCAGGGCCAGATTTACATTGATGCTGGTATCTTTGAATGAAAAAATTAATACTGTTGAGCATTTTCCCATAGGGCAAGCAATTATTATGTAATGAAATTTTATTTGCCAATTTATTTGCATTTGGCTTGGTGATTTTCCCCTTTGTATGATGTCCCCTGTTGTGACTATGAATTCATCCGTGAATTTAATATTTTTGCTTGAGGAAGAGCCCACTACTGGTTTAGGAGGAAGAGTAGGTAAGTATATAGTAAAATAAAATCAGTCATTTTATCTTAATTACCATAACATTTAAATGTTAAAACAAATTGTTTATACTTAGCATAGTTTGGCTACTTCATTTTGCATGTAATATATCTTGTGATCACCACCAAAATACTCTGAGCAGCATTCAGAAAATTATTACTTTTTTGCAAATGCGTATATGTGCAGAATTGCATATCAGAAAGGAGGGTATAGAATAGTAGCCTAGGAAGTTCCTTTATGTATCCCAGTAACTGCTTTTAGAGAAGGGCACTTAGAGTCTTTTACATTTTCTCCTCCACCTTGGTTAATACTTGGGTATTTTGAACTTTGGTGGAAGTAGAGTAGATTCTTTTCTAAGACCTTTATCCTGCTTAAAATTAGATAAGGCTGGAGTGACAGATCTCTACGTAAAACACATTTCTCAGTGAGGGGTCATTTCACCTTTCCTTGCAGATTTTCCAGTAGTGGGACTGAATGGTAATTTTCCTTCTTAGAGTAATTTTTAAAATATTTTAATTAGCCAGGTACAGTGACACATGCCTGTAGTGCCAGCTACTGGGGAGGCTAAGGTGGGAGGAGCTCATGAATTAGAGGCCAGCCTGGGCAAGATAGCGAGACTCCATCTCTTAAAATTTTTTTTAAATTAATTTTTAAAGTAGACAAGTAAAAATTGTGTCTGTGGTATACAACGTGATGTTTTGACATGTGCATATATCGTGCAGTTATTAAATCAAGCTACTTAACTTATCACCTCACATACTTATTTTTGTAGTGAGAACATTTAAAATCTAGTCTTAGCAGTTTTCAAATATGCAATACATTATTATTAACTGTGGTCACTGTGTTGTACGATAGATCTCCAGCGCTTATTCTTCCTATTTTTACCGTTTAACATCTCTCCGTTATTCCCCACCCATGCAGCCTCTGGTAACCACCATTCTATTCTCTGCTTCTATGAGTCCGACTTTTTTTAAGATTCTGTACAGTATTGGTTCTTGGGGGAATAATTTTTTAAAGCTTGCCATTTTTCAATTCTTTTGCTTCCAACCTTTATATTTAAAATGTATCTCTGGTAGACAGCATATTTAGTGGGATCCTCTCTGGCCTGAAATTCTGCATATATACGTATTTTTAAAGTATAAACTACTATATAATTTGGTCTTTTTACCTTTTTTTTGAGATAGAGTCTTGCTCTGTTACCCTGGTAGAGTGCAGTGGCATCATCATAGCTCTGTGCAACCTCAGAAACTCCTGGGCTCAAGTAATTGGGTCTTTTTTTTTGTATTTTGTCTTTTAGGTATATTACAATCTCTGTCTTTTAATTGGAGGTGCTTAGTTCTTTTACCTTTAATGTAATTATTGGTATGATTGAGTTTAAGTTGATTTTCAGTATTTTTTCATCAGCCCCTTTTTGTTTCTCTGTTATTCCTTTCCTGCTTTCTTTTGAGTTATTTGAAATTTTTTTAGTGTTTTGTTTCTTTTACTGGCTTCTTAGCTCTATACCTATTTTTATTTTTTTTTCGTGATTGCTCTAGTGCTATCAATGCATCTTTAATTTACTAAAGTCAGTATTATACCTCTTCACACTTCCCTAGTGTTAAGTCACACTTAAAATTTTTTTTTTTTTTTTTTTTTTTTTTTTACTTTTCACTGCTTCTGTCCCTATTTTCTGGTTGTTGTCCTTTCCGATTTGAAAGCTTAGCAGAAAGTTCCCTGCATGCATGAGTTACAGTGAAATGAGTAGAGTCATGGTCAGAAAAGACAGTTCAAATCGGTGAGAAGCAGCATCTGGGAACTGAAGTAGGGGATTTGTACTCTTCCATCTTTTGCAGTATAGGACTTAAATTCTTGAATAGGGAAGAAGGCTAATGAGAACTGTTATTCCTCAATTCTCAGTGAGTGTCCTTTTCTTCCAGAACCCTCTTATAAAACCTTTTTCTCCTAAGTTGTCCATTCTATAGCTAACCATTATTTTGACACCTCTAGATTCTTGGAAACTATCCTGTTTTAATTAAAGATAGCCTCATGATGACAGTAGATCTTCTTCTCATGCACCCTAGAAAGAGAATGTTGGGTTAGTCATTGCACTATTGTCTCTCATCTTCCTAACCCGCTCTTTTATACTCTGTTTTGTGATGTTGAACTGGGAATCCATACCAAGGGTTGCCAAACTTTTCCTGTAAAGGAAGGGCCAGATAGTAAGTATTTTAGGGTCTCTATTGCTTATTCTTTTTTTTCTGTGTGTTTTTTTTTTACAACTCTTCAAAAATGTAAAAACTATGCTTAGCTCGCAATTCATTAAAAAAAGCAGGCTGCTGGTTGGGATTGACCCACAGGCTATAATTTGCCAATCCCTGCCCTACACATTTGTTCTTTGCCAGATGCTTCTTTTCTGCCAATAGGGGGACATTAGAGAAAATTAAAAGTCCTGAACAGTGAGGATGGACTTGATCTTTCCCCTATTATTCCCTATTCGTGTCATCATCATCATCTGAACTGAATGTTTTTTTTTCTTTTTTAATACCCTAGCAGAGGCAAATGGTTCCAATTTCTAGTTGTTGTTTTTCCGTCACATCCCTGAAACCAACCACATGATGTTCCATCAAAGGTAGCAGAACTTATTGGCCAGTGCTTCCTCACAAAGATCTGGGTCTCAACTCTACAGGACCCCTTTTTTAAGCTTTTAGGTTCTAATAAATCCACCTCTTTCCTTTGTCACCTCAAGCCCTAGGGATAACTCTTTCCTGAAGTTATTATCTTGGTGTTACCTTGGTGTTTCCCTTTGGCCTTTCAAGTCCTTTAATACACATTGAACAAGTACCCTATATTATATTCTCTCTGTTGAAATACCTTGTGTGATTTCTATTTTCTGCTACTCTGGCCTTTAAAGCTATATGGGTGAGTTTGTGGAAACTAATTTCATGGGACTATCATCTGAGACCTAATTAGAGCTCATTTAACATTCTAATGACTTTAAACTAAATGTTGTATAACAAAACCAATCTTTTTTTGTCAGTATTACAATGAAAGGAAGTTGAAGGAAATGATGTTACCGGAGGACCTGCTACTGCTGTACTTTTGCTTAAAGCCACAGTTTCTAGGAACCTATTAATAATGTTATGTGAAGACTTACTGTAATTTGTATATTTTCAGTCAGGCTCTTTATTGTATTAAGTAAGAACAGTTAGTTAAGATTTTAGGTTTGAAAACCTTTAGAGAGGAGTAAATGGTTTGTGTCCTTAAGATACCACATCTAAATCTTTCTTCCCCTCTGAAGTCCATTTTATTTTCTTTTAAAAGGTCAAGTTTCCTCATTTTGTTGATATAAGAGTTTTTATGGGTTGTAGACTATAGAAGGTATATTATTTAATGGTAATTTCTATGTAAGTTTATCTCCGTGGATTATTTTTGAACTTTACTCTCTCTTTTGGCTTGAAACTATATGCATCATGCTTTTTCTCCCCAATGGACATTTTATATCTTTCTTAGTGTCATATATTTAATTTTAATGTCAGATTAAATAGGTTAAGTAACTCTAATTCAGAATAACTCTCTTTGTTTCTTCTTTAGGACACAGCCAGTGTAAAATCCTCTAGTAGTCTGGAACCTAATCTTTTTTGTGATGAAGAGATTCCCATCAAATCTGAGGAGGTAGTAACTCATATGTGGACAGCACCTTCATTCTGTGCAGAACATGCTTATTCTTCTGCTTCTAAGAGTTGTTCTCAAGGTATTACCCTTTTTTTAAAATGTGGGGAAGATAAGCCTAAAAATAGTGAGAAAAAATTATATTAATCAAGGCTATTAATCTCTATTGAATTGAACAGAATGACTGGCCATGAAATGCTAATGGAACCCCAAAATGCTATTTTGGTTAGGAAAAGTCAATCCCTATTAGTGTTTTATATCATCCAAATGATAATCTAAAAATTTACATAGAATTATAGAGGCCTAATTAGAAGAATTTTAGAGGCCTGATGTCTTAGTTCTATAAAATCCCTAATAGTAGGTAGTCCTTTATCCTCTATTTGATCATTGCCAGTTATTAAGGAACTTGCTGCTTTTTAAGAATGTTCATTCTGGTTTAGGGTAGCTTTGTTAGAATGTTCTTCCTTTCTTTGGAGTGTGATTTCTTTTCCCTAGTGAAAATAAATCTCACTGGCCGGGCGCAGTGGCTCATGCCTGTAATCCTAGCACTCTGGGAGGCCGAGCGGGTGGGTCATTTGAGCTCAGGAGTTCGAGCTCAGCCTGAGCAAGAGCGAGACCCCATCTCTGTTAAAAATAGAAAGAAATTATATGGACAACTAAAAATATATAGAGAAAAAATTAGCTGGGCATGGTGGTGCATGCCTGTAGTCCCAGCTACTTGAGAGGCTGAGGCAGGAGGATCACCTGAGCCCAGGAGTTTGAGGTTGCTGTGAGCGAGGCTGATGCCACGGAACTCTAGCCTGGGCAACAGAGTGAGACTTTGTCTCAAAAAAAAAAAGAAAAGAAAAGAAATCTCACTGCTATAGGTCACAGCTTTGAAGATGGAAGTTGTTTATTTCTTTGTAATAAAGTTCAAGGTTTTATGGAACAGCATATTATTGTCTGTTCATTAGGAAGATAATCATTTATTTATATAGGGCAGCTAAATGCTTGATCTTTTGGCATTGTCTAAAATGGAGAGAACATGGGTTAAGAGACTCTGGTCCTCCCTTGCCACAAGATAAAGAATCAATAGGGATAAACAATCAGGAAAAGAACCAATCTTTAACTCTAAAGCAATTTTTAATCTTGGGATCCTAGATCTTTTTGTTTTGTATTTGTTTTTATTTTCATACTAATGTAAAGAATCCAGATATCTGAAGTCAGTTTTTGGGGGAGGTCAGACCATTCTTGTAAATATTTACACTTTTTCTATAGCTTTTGTTTTTTTTTGTTTTGTTTTATTATATTTTTTGGGAAAGGTTCTAACACCCCAAGGAAACAACCTCGGAAGAGCCCTTTGGTGCCTCGTAGTTTGGAACCTCCAGTGTTGGAGTTGTCACCTGGAGCCAAGGCCCAATTGGAAGAACTTATGATGGTTGGAGATCTCCTGGAAGTATCTTTGGATGAGACTCAGCACATATGGCGGATTTTGCAGGCCACACACCCACCCTCTGAAGACAGATTCCTGCATATCATGGAGGTATGGTTTTAAAGGTTACTTGAACAGTGGTTTTAAAACTATTAGAATATTTAGAATGCCAAGTTTCTTACAGGTACCACAAATGTTGTCAAGGAGATGGCTGAGTGGGCAGTATTCTGGCTGTCCTACTTACTTAAGCCAAAGAAATTCTGCTTTATGGTTTTCTTTATTGAGCTTTTATGTAATATTTAATTTGAAAAAAAAAAGCACAGGGATGGTTAAATAGAAGTGGATTAGGTGGGAGGGAGAGTCTGCATTCATATATCACACTTGCATAGCAGTTCATACTTCATGCTATGTTTTTATTTTTATATCCATGATCTTATTTGATCCTAACCACAATCCTGAAGGCGGGTATTGTAGAGGAGAGACCGGTAAGGCAAACATTTACCCTGTTCTGCATATGAAGAAATTAAGGATCAGAAAATTAAGGTCACACATCTAGTGAAAATAAAAAGACCTGGATTCTAACTCTGGCATCCGACTCCTGGTATTCTTTTCATTAGCTTCCTTGTTTCCATGGAATGGAATGGTACACTATAGTTTCTTTGTGGTTTGGAAGTCAGATCTCTTAAGTAGCCTAATTTAGATAGTGTTTTCCAGTCTACAAAGCATTTTCTTCACAACCATTATCTCATCCAGTTCTCTTTATTACATATAAGGAGGCACAAAGTGTAAAGAGGTTAAATATCTTGTTTAAGATGTAATAGAATTAAGACATTTATAATGCAATGTTCTTTTGGATTCTGCTGATTTTTAGGTTCCTGTCAAAGATTCTCAAGTCTCAAATCTGCAAGAAAATGAATTCTCAAATGTTTTTTCTTAAGGAATTATGAAGTTTATGTTACATTTTTCAGTATTTCTTTCTCTAATCCCTTTCTCCATTCTTTTCTGTTACAAGATATACTTTTACCATTAGAATTTTAAATGTTTATTACATTGGCACATAATAGCAACAATATTAGAAAGTTGAAAAGTAAAATCACAATTTTTTTTTGCTTTGTCACATGAAATATTTTCTAGCTCCTGCCAGAGTTACTGCATACCCTTTGTAATGAGATCATAGATACAGTTTTATATTTTCTTGATATTTTTGATAACTTCTTAACTACTAAGAGTTTTATTAATTGAATTAATAAAGAATTTTAGTAGTGGTAAATGAAGACCAAAAAAGTTGTTACATAATTTAATACATTTAGTACAGTTAGGTTTCTATGTATGTTTTCCTCTGTAACAGAGATGCTGTAGACTGTATTAACATATGCTAATACTGAACCTTTTTTTGCCCTTTTCCCCCTAGTGAGCTAAAAATGAGTCAAACATTTTGTTTCAGGCTTGTCATTATTTTTTACTATTGTGTTATCTTTTTTTTTTTTTGAGACAGAGTCTCGCTTTGTTGCCCGGACTAGAGTGAGTGCTGTGGCATCAGCCTAGCTCACAGCAACCTCAAACTCCTGGGCTTAAGCGATCCTACTGCCTCAGCCTCCCGAGCAGCTGGGACTACAGGCATGTGCCACCATGCCCAGCTAATTTTTTGTGTATATATATATTTTAGTTGGCCAGATAATTTCTTTCTATTTTTAGTAGAGACGGGGTCTCACTCTTGCTCAGGCTGGTCTCGAACTCCTGACCTCGAGCGATCCACCCGCCTCGGCCTCCCAGAGTGCTAGGATTACAGGCATGAGCCACCGCGCCCAGCCACTATTGTGTTATCTTCATTGAATATTGTATTTGTCTTAAAATATTTTTTAAATATCTTTAGAATAATATCATTTTTTTGGTCTTTTTTTATTGTGACATAATATACATAATATAAAATTTACCATTTTAACCCTTTTTAGGTGGGCAATTCAGTTGCATTAAGTACATTCACAGTGTTATGCAACCATATCCTTTTCCAGAACTTTTAGTCAGCTCAAACAGAAACTCTGTACCCACTAAATAATAAATCTTCATTTCCTCCTCTTCCAGCCTCTGATAACCTCTATTTTACTTTCTATCTGTGTGAATTTGTCTATTCTAGGTGCCAGATAAGAGCATAATACTGCTTATAAGTGTCTTGCTTTAAAATCATTCCTATTTTTATAACTTTGAAGGATGATGGCATGGATGAGAAACCACTAAAAATGAAAGGAAAGGACTCTTCAGAGAAGAAACGGAAACGAAAACTAGAAAAGGTAGAACAACTTTTTGGAGAAGGAAAACAGAAGTCCAAGGAGTTAAAGAAAATGGACAAACCTAAAAAGAAGAAATTAAAATTAAGTGCTGACAAATCAAAAGAGCTGAACAAATTGGCCAAGAAATTAGCAAAAGAAGAAGAGAGAAAGAAGAAGAAGGAGAAGGCTGCTGCAGCCAAAGTTGAACTTGTGAAAGAGAATACTGAGAAGAAAAGAGAGAAAAAAGTGCTGGATATCCCCTCAAAGTATGACTGGTCAGGAGCAGAGGAATCTGATGATGAGAATGCCGTATGTGCAGCACAGAACTGCCAAAGACCCTGCAAAGACAAGGTGAGTTCCAGTTATTTATAGTCAAGCGTGAGCGAGGTCAAGGAACAATAGTCGTAGAGACATGTGTTTGATATGGTGATAGTATGTTTTTGATTGCAGGATTTGGACTTCCAACATCATATGTTTTCTACAGTTTTTATAAACTGTTTTGAATATTCAGGCTTCTAGCTTAGTGTGCTTAGTAGAAGAAATATTATATTTAAAAACCATATAGTTAGTGAACATAATGAAACAGGAGCATAGAGAAGCTATGTGACAACCCCTGGTAAATGATGTATTTCGTGTGCAGTGGGCATAACAAGTTTCAAAATAGTCTCGTGCCTTCCCTGTAAAGGGTGGCTCAGAGAATTAAATACCTTGTCAATTAGCCACAGTGGCCTGAAAAAATCATGGGCCTGTATTGTAAGAGCTATGGCAAATTGCTTTAAGATTGTGTTCCAAAGACCTGAAACTTTTGGTGTGTATCTTACACTCAGGCCTATGTTCAGTCTCCTAAATGGAATATGACTTTTTTCACATCTTTGTGACAAATAATTCAGAATTATTTGAGAATTATGAGAAAATCAGCTCAGCAGAGGAAAAAGGTATTATTTAAAATTTTTGAACCCCCAATTTTAAGTATAGTAATTCTGTGACGGCCATTCTTTAGATAATATTGATGATAACTTCTAAGAAAAATGGGCAGACTTTGTGAAAAATCCCCCTTCTTTAAATGATTAGAGGCATCTATTATGGTTCCCATCAGGAATATTGATAAATTTATAGTCTTAATTTTATTTATTCTCATAATACCATTTGAGATTTTGAATTCTAATAGTTCTTCAACTTAAAAATATGAACAGAATGAATAAAATTGCATCACTAATCCCTATAGGTTTATGCCCTTACTTATCTCCTCAATGAAATACTTACACATGTTTTAGATCTTGAAGGGACCAAGAGGTCACCTTCTTCAGGCTCCTCATTTTATAGGTGATTGAAACTGGGATTCAGTGAAGTTTATGATGTTACCAAAGTCACAGAGATAATTAGTGGCAAAACCAAAAGTAGAACCCTGGTTTCTGGCTCCCAGCCTCCCAGACCAGGTTCTCTCCACTAATACCCCTACTCCACCAATAATTGAGATGTAAGTACAAGAGCACATTCCAAAACTGAGTGATACTTAAATTAGACTTATTAGGGATATTCCATTCATTTTTGGAAAACAAATACGTATTAAAATATATATCCCATTGTCTTTAATCTTCCAAAATTGACAGCTGTAAATACTTTAGTGTTTCCTTCCCATCTTCTTCCTATTAGTTTGTTTTATATTGTTGTTATACTGTTTTTTCACTTTGTATCTTGCTTTATTGATTTCATAAGCATTGTCCTATATTATAAACATTTAAAATGTTTTAGAAGATATATATGTGTATATTATTTTTATCTTTCATTTTGAATTTATTCGCACCTGAATTTATTTGTTAAAGAGGCTGATGGAGGGTTAACTGTTTTTCTTTGAGTACCCAAAATATTAACAGCTCAGTGTTGGCAGAATGTTCTCCCTTTTCTTTCTCCTTTAACTAATTTGATGGCCGTTTCAAGATTAACGGCAAGATGTGGTGTATTTTTTTTTTTAACCTTTTCTGTCATCCTTCCTATGTTTATAGCCATCATGAAGCTTTTATCTTCCCTGTTTTCTCCTTTTCTCTGTATCACTTAATCTTTCCCCTCTCTTCTGCTCAGCATTTAAATGATGAAGTTCTTCTATTATTACTGTTGTCTTCCTGTAGCATGTAAACACTACAAGAGTTTTTTTAAAATTTCCTCTAAAATTGTTAAATTACCACACTGCTTAATCCTGCTTAATCAAGAGGCTATAAGTACAAGGTAAAATGATCTCCGTGAAAGCACTTGTTAACTGAAAATGCTATATAAGTGTTAAGATGTGATCATTATTCTCAAATGAACCCTGAGATTTGCTCCTAACCATAACAGGTATTTAAAAAAAAAAAAACAAAAACAAAAAACCAGAAAGTTATCATGTACATTTTGATGGAACAAAAGATTTGGCTGAGTATTCAGAGAAAATGTCTGTTTTAAACTGTTAAAATACATACATAAAGGCGAATAATGTGTGCCTTACTGTGTTTGTTAGTTTACATAAAATAAACTTAGTGTTATAATTCTGTGTGTTTAATTTCAAGCAGAAATTATTTCAGATTATAAATATTTTGCCTGTCATTGCTCCTTTGCAGTTTTTTTGATTTTCCACATATGTTCCTGATATAGTTTTACTAAGTAAAAGGTATATTTCTATAAAAGATTTCTGAAGAATGTTACAACTTTCTCAATCTTTAGTGTTTCTCCAAGGAAACCTAATTAATGCACGGCACACATCTTTAGAACAAAATGATGATAAGAAAAGAATGCTTTTGGTGGGCACAGTGGCACACTCTTGTAGTCCCAACTACTCAAGAAGCTGAGGCAGGGTGATCTCTTGAGCTCAGGAGTTCAAGGCTGCAGTGTACTGTAATCACATCTATGAATAGCCACTGTACTCCAAGCCTGGGCAGCATAGTGAGACCCTGTCTCAAAAAGAAAAGAGAATACTTTTTAAGGCAGTCTGTTCTTTGAAATACCATGCAGCAAAAAAATAATGTCTAGGATTCATTTCTTTTTAGGTAAATTCTCTAACCAGTAATTACTAGTATTTCTCTAACCAATATAATGACTGTCACTTTTCTCCAAAATTGTAGGGATTGAGAAATATTCTTTTAAAAATTAGATGAATGAATACTTAAATGTACCTAGCCTCAATTTCAAGATGTTTTAGGAAAAGATAATACCAGAATAATGTAGAAGGTTTTTTAAAAAAACTATCTCTTCCATCAATTATCAAATTTTCAAACTGAAATTAATAATAGTAAAGAAGGCCAGGCGTGGTGGCTCACACCTATAATCCTAGCTCTCTGGGAGGCCGAGGCAGGAGGATTGCTTGAACCCAGGAGTTTGAGTTTGAGGTTGCAGTGAGCTATAATGATGCCACTGCACTCTAGCCAGGTGACAGAGCGAGACTCTGTCTCAAAAAAAATAAATAAAGAGGAGGTATTTTCAAAACATTACTTTTAAAGTTCAGAATCTTTTTCTCTCTGAATTCTATCGGTTTATTCAATCTTATTGGTACCAAGACTAAAATAAGTTAACTTGAAAGAACAAGTTATTTCAGGCTAATATTTAAATAACATTTTTTTTGTGTATTAGAATAAATATTTAATAATTTTTTACTTATGAAAACAGCTATTTTCCCCTCTTTATAAGGCTTTTTTTAACTCTTCCCATGGGCTTTTTCCTTACCTATTACTACTTCCATAAGAAGTTTGGCCTGGTAGATTAGAGATTAAGCTTATAAATTTATGCCTCTCACTTTTACTATTTTGTTATCCAGTCTGATTTTTAAAAATTTTCATGGGCATGTTGTGTCTATCAAAGTATTTGCATTTTTGGTGGCTTTACCAGTTCCCATCTCCTTTTAGCACAGATAATCAAAGGTTGGATTACCTAAATGGGTGTAATGCATACACACAGACACACAATGGTGAGGTTGAGACAGAATAACCAACTGTCCCCATTTTAGCACTGAAATTCCCACATACTGAGAAATGTGTCATTGCTGGGCAACTGGGAGTGTTGGTTATTTAATGTTCAGAGCACCAAGAAAATACACAGGAGGATTCTGAACATGTTACCTACTTCACTAAGTGAATTGTTTTCATTTTTCAAATCTGGCTTTTGTAAGGAAAGTAAGTGCAAAAGATGTTAAATGCAAAAATAACAAAAGCTGAGCTGAGCAAGTAAGCTAAAAATACCACTAAATCACCAGGTTTTTTTTTCCCCAATGCAGTAATATGCTTTAAGAAATAATATACTCTGCCAAGTATTTTTTCTTAAATGTAAATATGAAATCATATAGCAGAACAATAAATGTCAAATTAACATTATTTCCTCTATTTAGTATGTTTCTCTTTAAAGAGACATTTTCCCCAGATTTGAAATAGTCTATTTTTACTATAATATGAAATTTCTAGGCGGGGGCCAGTGGCTCACGCCTGTAATCCTAGCACTCTGGGAGGCCGAGGTGGGAGGATTGCTTGAGCTCAGGAGTTTGAGACCAGCCTAAGCAAGAGTGAGACCCCATCTCTCTAAAAATAGAAAAATTAGTGAGTGTTGTGGTTTGTGCTTATAGTCCTAGCTACTCAGGAGGCTGAGGCAGGAGGATCACTTGAGCCCAGGAGTTTGAGGTTGCAGTGAGCTATGATGACACCACTGCACTCTAGCCCAGGCAACAGAGTGAGGCTCTGTCTCAAAATAAATAAATAAATAAATAAATAAAAATAAATAAGTTCATTCTATCTGTTAATTATTTGAATAGCTTAGAGCTGTGAAATTTTTTAATAATTATTTTTGTGTGTTTTGCTAGAAACAGAAATAATGAAAGAGGAAATGACTATTTGAACTTAATGTGCAATTAGCCAAATCCTGTGTTCTTGAGTTTTCAGGTTAGTCTGTTGCTCCTGTGTCAGAATCTTCTGTGGATTCAGTTGACACCCCAAAGTTCGCTTTTATGATCCTATGGGCCTTTCAAACGAAAGTGGAACTTTAGTTTGATTGTTAATAGATGAGCATGATAAAAAGGTATTGGTCAACTACCCACTGCTAAATTTGACTGGCTTTAAAAAAAAAAAAAAGATATTGGTAAGAGGTATTGGTAGGAGACTATTTTTTCCTTGCCCTGTTGTCAAGGTAAATTGTTATATAAACTGTAGGCTGGGATAGAATCTGTGTACCAATGTATGACTATCTCAAGGAAAGTTATACACTCTTTTGAAATGGTAGGAGATCTAGGCTTAGGAAGAGACCTCTAGTCAAAATCACAAAAAGGAAACTGTTGTGTTATTTGCAAGAGAGTGATAGATTTAGTTTTGGGAAATTGTAAGCCAGTGAGTATAGCAAAAATTAGATTTAAAAAGACATGGGATAATTTTCTTGGTAGCAAATCCTGATTTCCTATGGCTTAACATCAATGGGGACTGGACTGGAGTAAAAGGATTTGAAAGTAGGGTATCTATTGTTTCAGTGGTAGCATTATAAACAGCATAATATCTTAAACCTTGACAGCCCAAGGAACCACAGTTTATCTTTCCAGTTCCCTTTGTCAGCTCCAAAAAGCCAAAACACTTGTCCTGAGTATACCTACTACATAGTTAGTACTTTATAAATTTTTACCTGCTTGCAATACGTTTATTTTTACTTTTTGCACAGAAGCTATTACTTCCCTTGTCTCTGATTATTTCACCACTACAGGAACATTTTGATCATTTTATTTTCTTTACTGCACAGTCTTCAGAAACTAAACATTATACAATTATAGAACAAAAACATAAGTAAGTTTAGGAAGGAATTGTTAACTGCTCTGAATTCACAGAGAGTGATATCACAAGGGCCATTGATGATCAAATTTTAAAATATATAAGAATCACTTGGGAGCTGATTAACAATGTAATCTTCTTGCTTGATACTTTATTATGCTAAATATCTGGTTTGTACCCCCAGATATTCTGCGTTCACAGTTTGGGATGGGTCCCAGCTACATGTTTAACAAACACAACAGGTGATTCTGATGCAAGTGGTCGATACACTCTGAGAAGCAGTGCTGCAGGCAGTTATATCAGGGTGCAAAATGTTTTGTATAAAGTAGGACAGTGAGTAGAACCATTAGACTGAGAGTGTAAAAAGTGCCTCCAATTTCCCAGGCAGTGAACTAGGTGTTTTGCCATACATGATTTCATTGGATCCTCTCAGTAATCTTGTAATTAATGTTATCTTGATTTCACAGATGAGGAAATTGAGCCTCAGTGAAGTTAAATGACTTGCCTGAAATTATACACACCAGAACACAAAACTTCTGAGTTCAGTAATTTTTATATTAAACAACATTGCCTCTTAGGATCTAGAACTGTAGAATAGGAACAATAAAAGCAAAAAGATTACTTTGACAAATTATTTTTCCCATCCTTTGTTACAGCCTAAAACCACTGACATGACTGTCATGTCTGTCCCTCCCCTAGCCCCCAAGATCAGGACTAGGGAATGACTATCATGGATTTGGTAATTTTTATAGGGCATGGAAACTAGTTTTGAAAACTACTCCTCACTTTCTCTGAATGAAACTCATTTACCTAGCCAAAACCTTCTTTCTCTGTTCTTTCTCATAAGCTATATTGAGTTACTTCTTTGATCCCTTCATACTCATTACTTTGATATCTGGTAAAGCTCATGGTTTTAAAGTGGCTTCCTATGTTGCCAGTGAAACGATCAACCTTTGTGTTGGGGTGAGGGAGACTAGCTCTTTTCATCCTAAAGGTTTCCATCTGTCATGACATTGGCTCTAAAAACTACCACAGTCAGCCTCCAGATGTGAAAGCCAAAAGTCACTTTATTTTTAACTTTAGGTCCAAGGCTTAAAATCACCAAACTGCAGCCCCTTCCTAGCCTCCTATAATCAGTATTCTCTGAAAGGCCAGAGTTTGCTTGGCACCTGCCACTGTTCTATCAGTTTTCCAGACTTTAATTTTAAACTCCAGAGTGATCTATTGACCTGTGTCTTTGACTGTTATAATTGGTTAATTTGTAAGATTTGACATCTGATATTTGCTAACTTTTTATAGGGAGTTGTATTTGTAACGGAAGAGGAGAAGAATAAAAAATATTAGTTTAAAAAGTGGCCTATGTGACTGCTTTTCTAAAAAGGTATTTAATGCTCTTAGTACTTTGGCTTATCTCTTTGAAATAAAGCTAATACACAGGATTGCCTTCACATTGTTGTATTCTTCTTTTTCTTGATTGATAATTGCATTGTCTTAGAGCCTAGAAATTGTTAATATTAGCTAAAACTACTTGGCTGCTCTATTAGAAGTTCCTTTTTTGTCAAGTTTTTCTCAAACATGTTTCTGCCTCACAAGGAGCCCCAGGTATTCATGAGGTAATGGAGTACCTAAGAGGCCTAATTTTGTGGACACACTATGGTAAAATATAATTTTGGGGTATTAACTTCTCAACTTCTTTCTTTAAAAAATAACCCCATAAGAAGTCATTGTCTATCTCTGGACATGCCAGTTGTTTGTTATCATTTAAGCCAAGAAAGCTCTTTGGTTGCTTTTATTCTAGGTTTAATGTTTACATAACCTAAACATTCCCCAATCTTGTCTCCTGCAGGTAGACTGGGTACAATGTGATGGTGGCTGTGATGAATGGTTTCATCAAGTTTGTGTGGGTGTATCTCCAGAAATGGCCGAAAATGAAGATTACATCTGTATAAACTGTGCAAAGAAGCAGGGGCCAGATAGCCCAGGTCAAGCACCACCTCCTTCCTTCATAATGAGCTACAAACTACCAATGGAGGATCTTAAAGAGACCAGTTAGCAGCTTGGTTAATTTGGGACATGGGAGGAAATGGACCACATTGAGACCTTAGTCATCAAGTAGAATGGTTTAGATCCACTCAGAATGTTGCTTCCAAAGCTGAATGGCCTTCAGAGAAAGTCCTTTTAGTGTTGGCTTCCTCTCTGCATGGACCTTGTGGGCTACATTCTCCATCAACAGATCTATGCAGAGGGTATCTTCTTTGGTACAGCAGCCAATATTTCAACTCGTGTCTCCTTTGAATATGGTTTACTGCAGTAAGGTCAGATACTTGATTGAACTCTGGGATGGCTGGTTGGCATTAATACGTTGGTGTGCTAACAGGGCACGTAGGATATGGCTTATGTCCAGTTGGTATTAGTTAGAGGCTTCCAACCTAGGGGCAGCACTGTCCGAAGGTGCCAATTGCTTGGATTTCCTTAGTTGATTTAGTTGGAGAGGAGTCAGAGAACCACTTTCCTTTCTCTGTCACTTGGCATGTAATGCCCTACAGATACAACTAGGAGGATCAAGGCCAAAGTTATTTCTGTTAGAAGTCAAGGGATAGTAGGCACAGTCTGTAGATCTCAGCTACTTTTGCTTGTTTGTACCAAGAAGAAAAACTCCAAATAAGAGAACATATCTCTATCTGGGGCAGATCAGGATATCATCTGGTTCAGAGATCTGACTAGATGGGATTCTGGGAAGAAGAGCTTATTTCAAAGCAAGGAGCCTTTTTTTTTTTTTTTTTTTTGACAGTTTAGAGAAGAACAGGTACATGTATTCAGGCTTCTGCCAAAAAACAAAAAACAAACCAATCAGAATACCTTACTGAGCCACAGTGATGCATGATTTTCGGGGAAACCTTCATTCACAAGTATTCCAGATGCCAGGCTTCAGGCATGGCCGTGAGCAAGACCAGCAAATAATAGCTTTTTGCCTTGCAGCCCCTAGCCCGATGTCTGCTGTTTCCAACACTGGCAGTTTCTGAATATGGCTCACAGCAGATGCTGTTGAACAACACCATGTCTTCATCAAAGGATGTGGGGTTGTAGTACCTCTGGGTGATGAAGTTGTTTTAGTAAATCCATTTTTAAAAAGAAAAAAAAGGACTTGTTTTTACTTTTTTCTAAATGTCTCTGACTACTGACTGTTCTATAAATAGATTATTTTTCCTTTTTTTAATATACATATATGAATATATATATATATATATTTACTGTTACCAGCAGCATATGACAGAGTTTCAGCATCAACAATCCATTTGGGGGCTTGCTTTTTCTTTTTTGTTGTTTAATAAGGAAGTCCTATTCCTTCCTTGTAGTACAAGGAGTTAGCACTCCCTTTTCCATCCTGGCCTGACCAGATCTTTCATTTTGCTTTTGTTCGTTATAGATAATTATATTTACTTTGTGTGTTGGGCCTTGTCCCTGTCCGTTGGGAAACTTGGTCATACTCTAGTCTGTGCTGGCTGTTTTTTCTTTAGTATGTGAATGTTTGAAACTATGGTGCTGTCCTCTTCCCTCCTGTTGTGTTCTCTGTTCTTATTAAACGTTGTTAGGTAAGCTGTATGTAAACTCTTATTAGAAGGGGACTGACTGATTTTTTTTTTAAGGACAAAATCATTTTACTAAAAATAGTGTTTTGTCTTCACTATACTGTGTCTCTTTATTTTGGGTTAAAAATCTGTAGTTTGACTTAAATTCATCAGTTTTCCTTTTAAAGGGGGGAATGGGGTGGACCTAGCAACAACTTAGAGTCTCCTCTTCCCTTTTTGCCTCAGTCTCTTTTAATTAAAGAAATGTCTTCTAGTAACTAGAAGTGAAATGTACTGTCCAGTTACAGTTTGAGTGGGTATGAGATTTAACTCAAAAGGCATCTTAAAAATAAAAAAATTAAAAAAAAAACTTTCTCATAAAATCCAGTTTCTGTAAATGTTCTCTATAGTTCTTACTACCTGCCTTTTTAAGTCACTCTTCCCTTAATGTTAATATTGTAACATTTTGAGTGTTTTCATCTGTTCAGAGTTTTGTTAAGTGTTTCTGTGCATGTGTCTTGAGATCTCAAGTGTATGATTTAAGATTTCAATGGGTATTGCAAGGTAATTAACCAATTTCATAAGTTTTCATTTTGCCAAACTCCTCAAAGACTATCAATTAAGAATTTCATTTGGTTGACGTTATACAAGAAAGCACAATATTTTTTGCCTTTTGGTCTTCTTTGTAAAAGTCTTTGAATATTTGTGGGTTAAAAGTTGAATGTAATTTTAAGTAATGGGTGCCTGAATACATTAAAAAATGTTATTTTTTCTTCCCAGTCATCCATTAACTATTCCACCATTGGTGGAGAGTCATGAAGATGCTGAGAAAATATGGCTAGCTTCCTGTTATCTTCTGACATTTTGAAACTTAAATGTATCATTAAAATGATTCTGTGGCATTTTTTTTTTTTTTTGTATTTATTTGAAAGTCATGGGTGATTTGGTCTGACTTGACCACAGGTTTAGACCAAGACTGGGAAGAACAGAAGAAGGGCCGCACAAACAAAAATATACAAATCTGCAATTTTGGAATTAATAAAATAAGATTCTTTAAAGAAATGTTGGTGTTCTAATATAAAGTAGTATTTTCACTTAGAGGAAATTACTTATTTACAACTTCTGTATTGTAACATTTTGTATTAAAACTTGCTTTAAAAATGTTTCTCTACACTTCCTATCTCTTTAAAGTTGTGATTCTTCACCATTAGTATTTTAACTTATATGTTTAATTCTTACAAAGGTATTTCTCACTGCCTTTATTATAAATTATTTTGGCAAAGGTTATAGAAAAATGAAAAAAATGGCAGGTCTCTGATATTCGTAAAGGGTAAGTCATTAGAATTATGCAAACCCCTCAGTTTAGAAGTACAAATACAGCGTTAGAAGTCAGCTTTCTAGTTGGGGTGGGGGAGTTGTGGAGGGGACATTTTCCTCCCACAAATGTTTGTTTCACTTCCTGATAATTACTGCGACAAAGCCATGTGGACATGGAGATGCTGGGCTCCTTCACTAAGCTGCTGCAAACAGCTTTTCATGCATGATTCACACTTGTGCCTCAGTCAGATTACAAATTACTGCATGTCATACTTTGAATAATTGAAAATGCAAACATTAAATCTGTGATTGCCCACAATCAATAATGCTAAACAAAAACATGGCAGCATCCGTGGACCTGTAAGATGAGCATGATTTTACCTGTGCTTCACTTCTGTTCTTCTCTTCTTTTGTCTTTAACAGGTGTCCAAGAAATGTCAGTTCATTTGTTTTTCTTGATTTTTAGATTCTGGATCAGTTCATTCAGTGCACATAAACTCCCTGCTTGTCAATATTTTGATTTTATAGTACATTGTGTGATTTTCAGCCAGTACTAAAGTTAGTAGGAGCATGAAAGGAAAAATTGAGAAAGCCTCTTCTTTCAAAGGGTGGGATTATCCTCTTTTTAAAGGAGAAAGAGATGATTTGGAGTGGGATTTGAAAATTATAAATTGTGGAAAAATTGAGCTGTGGAAGTCCCACATATAACCAGGTTCAATGAAGTTTCACATGTGAATTAGTTCCATGTGTGTAGAAAGTTGCTTTTGTACTAGGGCCTTAGCTATTCCTTTTGAAATCCCTCTTTTTTTTTTTTTTTAAAAAGCATACCATTAATTTTTTGGCTATGGATGTGTCAAGTAGTATTCACAGTATGAGGGGGAAGGAATGGATTATAATACAGTTTTAGAATTTTGACGTTGTCCTGGCCCAGTCACCACTATGCGGCAGATGGTGCACACTGGGAAGGGACGTGATGGGTCTTTGAAGATGTAGCCTGGTGCTTCCTTTGCAGTAGTCTCAGTTGTCTACACAGGAGTGTCTTGTAAACTTGAAGACCCTCCCCCCTTGATTTGTTCCCTTTCATATTTGTTTACAGTTTACCAGGGTTATTGGTGGTGCCTTATGTAACTTGATTTGTGAGCTGTTTTGTGTTTTTTGCTGAAAGAATGTTAGATATGGTTAATTGCATTACACTTAAAAAATAAAAACTGTGTATGCTTAGGTTCCCCACCCCTATGCCCTGTCATTTATGTTGGTGACAACTTTCAGTGGTAACCAAGTAAAGTTACATTTTGGTAATGATTATTGATAATCCTGAGGACAACTAGTGAAGTATATGGGAGCCACTTTTAATCTGTGCCAAAGCAGTTTCTAGTATTTCATTTTTCAACTATAAAATAAAGGACTAAGCTGACATAATTTGATCAGTTGTGTGATTGGCCCATTATCATTGCTGAGAATAGTGTTTTTAGAAAGTGTGCCGTGGAAGAAGTGATTCCTGAAGGTCTCACCTGCCTTCCATTTTCAGCAGGAATCTGGTGATGACCAGCACGTCCCCACCTTTGGTTGCTGGGAGGTTTATTCCTTCCTAGCAAACCAGGAAATGCTTTCCTTTTTCCTTTGGCTTCTTAATGCTCAGAACTAATTCAAACCCCAGGTTACTTCTGAGAAGTAAATGGCACTTTTTCCCACATTGCTAAGAGTACCAAGTTATGCAGGTATGATGGACAGATCATTGCTGAAAATGTTAAGGTTCTGCTTGCAGTGAAATTGGCTACAGTTTCTGAAGCATGTGACTGTGTTGGGAGGCAAGTTGGTGGAAAGTGGGAAGAAAAACGTATTTCTTGGAAAATATTTGTCTTGCCAACAGAAAGGATACTTGAAGTTTCTTAAGGTGACATCCTTTTTTAAAATTGTGCAGGACTTCCCCATTTAGATCAAGAATTTCTTGGGGCCTTGTCATTGTGGTTGATACCAATAAATGGAAGACCCAGAATTTCTTCATGGAGAGCTTAACCATTAATTGGAACACAATAAAATGTTTTACACATAATAAAAGTAGAGAACAGTACAAAAGAATATAATCAGTTACTGTGTTGTATGAATAAGAATGATTTTGGAATTTCTTGACATTTCTCACATCTTCCCTGTTTGCTGTTCCTTGCCAGGCCAGGCCCTGTTCTGCACTGGTCCCTGGCCCCAGGCATCTGTGTCACTTCCCCAGTCACAGCGTGGGCCCCTTCCCTCTCCATACCATGCTGCTCTGCTGAAACCAGTTGGCCACCTGGGCACTGGCATCTCCAGTCTCTCTGGCCTTGCCTTAATCATCCTCTCTGATTGGGGCGAAGCTTTGCTGAGACAGAAACCCCTTATCACTAATATTTTTTTTTGGAACCTAGAGCAAAAATTGTCACTGCCCAGTACTTGTTTATTTTGTCATAGAAACATCTTACTCCAGAGTTCAGTTGGAACATTGAGGCTGGTTTAATTCACTTTGCTTCTCATCCCTGTAATGCATGGCTGCCATCTACAATAGAATCCCATCCAGTCACCAGCCCTCTCTCCTAGTCCAGTACTATACACTTGCCTGCATCGTTCATCTTACTCAGCCACATTGACCTTAGGGTAATTGCAAGTGGAGAGTTCATTTTCTCACTGTATTACTAGTAAATGGGGTGGATTACTGGGTCTGTTGCCCTGTGTTCCTGATTACTACTGCCACAGTCTTGCTCCTCCACTTGGAGGCCCCTGCTGTCCAGCTGTGCCAGCTGTCCTCACTGCTGTCATCTGCACTCCCTGGGGAACTTCGGTGGTTCGAGGGCACCTCTGTCCCCAGTGCTGCCGTCATTCTGGGCAATTTCATGGATCTGAATGGCCTTAATTTCTGGACCTCCATCTCCAATAGTCATTTTCACTCCATTTAGCAAACCAGTTTTAAGGTCACACCTTGGAATCCTGTCAAAAACTTGCCTGAAATATTAAACTTTAGGATCTAATTCTCCGATTTTAATGTCTTGTCATTTGATGTCTTCCTCTCAGAATACTCAGTCGTTGACTTCGAGAAAACTCTAGTTTCTGAACCGTTGTTTCCTTCGGTTCATTCTGGCTTTCCCCCTTCTCCATTAGCATAGGCTGTGGCCTACCACTCTGACTTCAGAACCTTATCCCCCGGTCGTCTGCCTTTGCTTTCCTGGGCTGCTGCATAGTACTGAGTAGGTACCATCGACTGGTAGCAGCACAAGTTGACTCAAGTGGGGGGCTCGCAAAGCACGTTAGCAGAGCCTGTGGTCCAGCAACTGCTTACATTCTTACAAGACTTTCAGACTTTCACCTCTTGTCAGATGCCCAGCCTACCGCCTCTCCTACCTCGGCAGAAGCCTAGCCTCCTAATGCTGAGAAAATTGAAGCTGACAGGTGAGCTGTAAGCTTTTTCCTTAGTCATCTGTGCCATCAGCATCCTCATCTGTCCCAGAAGAGGTATCTGTCCTCTGGTCAACACTTACGAATGCACAGGGGAGTGAGCAATCAGTGAATCCTATCCCAGCTTTAGCTCCCTGAAGACCTTGTTCCGCCCATCAGCCCCTCTTCGTTGCCTTCAGTGCCTCCTGTGTCTACCTCTTAGCACACAAACTCGAGCTCTGTGTTAATGAAGGAGAACTCGAGTCTGTCCTGTATTAATATTTTTCCTCGAGCCTGTCTCCTCTATTTCCTGCTCTCTTTCTTGTTTTGTTATAGCCAATCCGCACCTGTTCTACTTCACTTTCAGTCGCTCCTCAGTCCATCGTATCTGGATTCTGTCCTCAACATTCCACTGAGATTACTCCTACTGAAGTCATCAATGAACTAACTCCTTATTGCTAAACCCAGCGAACACTTCAGTTTTGACTTGACGTCTCTTCAGCATTTGATGCTATGGTTCACTCCCTTTTAAAAACTCCATTGACTTCTTGGCCATACCTTTCCCTAGTTTTTCTTCTCTCTAGCTGCTCTTTAATCAGCCTCCTTTCCTTAAAATGATGTCAGCAGGGGCGCTTCTCTGTATACTGTGGACGCCCTAGTCCGCTCCCAGTTACCACTTTTATCCAGATCATTCCCAAATCGGTGTCACCAGCCCGTGCTTGCTTTCTGAGCTTTTTAGACAACTAGTGAACATTGACACTTGTGCTTTATTTACGTGTGTATGGAGACAGGGTCTCGCTCTGTGACCCAGCCTGGGGTGCAACCTCAAGCACCTGGGCTCTAAGGGCTCCTCCTGCCTCAGCCTCCTGAGTAGCTGGGACTACAGGCACATGCCACCATGCCCAGCTAATTTTTTTGGTTTTTGGAGAGATGGGATCTCCCTATGTTCTAGACCTAAACATTAGGATTTTTTTTTTTTTTTTTTTTGAGACAGTCTCGCTTTGTTGCCCAGGCTAGAGTGAGTGCCGTGGCGTCAGCCTAGCTCACAGCAACCTCAAACTCCTGGGTTTAAGCAATCCTTCTGCCTCAGCCTCCCAAGTAGCTGGGACTACAGGCATGTGCCACCATGCCCAGCTAATTTTTTCTATATTTTTAGTTGGCCAGATAATTTCTCTCTATTTTTAGTAGAGACGGGGTCTCCCTCTTGCTCAGGCTGGTCTAGCACTCCTGACCTTGAGCGATCCACCCGCCTCGGCCTCCCAGAGTGCTAGGATTACAGGCATGAGCCACCGCGCCCAGCCAACATTAGGATTTTTTGAAAGCTCCCAGCTGATGTAAATACGTAACCAGAG
>CM052440.1:86231967-86290473 GCA_028533085.1 Varecia variegata
GTTGGCCAGATAATTTCTCTCTATTTTTAGTAGAGACGGGGTCTCCCTCTTGCTCAGGCTGGTCTAGCACTCCTGACCTTGAGCGATCCACCCGCCTCGGCCTCCCAGAGTGCTAGGATTACAGGCATGAGCCACCGCGCCCAGCCAACATTAGGATTTTTTGAAAGCTCCCAGCTGATGTAAATACGTAACCAGAGTTGAGAACCACAGTTCTTAATGCATTATGAGCAATCAGGTTTTTTTTGAGATAATCTTAATTTTTTTTTTTTTTTTTTTTTGAGACAAGGTCTGTTGCCTGGGCTAGAGTGTAGTCATCACAGCTCACAGCAACCTCAAATACCTGGGCTCAACGATCCTCCTGCCTCAGCCTCCCTAGTAGCTGGGACTATGGGTGAGCACCACCATGCTGGGCTAAATTTTCTATTTTTTGCAGATGTGGGGTCTCAAACTCCTGCCTCGGCCTCCCAGAGGTCTAGGATTACAGGCATGAGCCACTTTGCTGGACCCAGAAATCTTAATGATTTTTAAGAACTATATATATTAAAGATATTTTACATATTTTTATATTTATAGCTCCCACTCAGACCAGTGTATGCATCCATCACCAGTATGATGAAGATCATTAATTTGGTAATGGAAACTTAATAGACCATTCTGTTTTTTCCCTTTATATATTTTGGTATCATATTCAAAATTGCCTCCCATATTCTCCCCAGGTTATTTTAAAACCTCTCTAGTCTGCTTTTTTCCCCTTTAGCTCATAAATCCACAGTGCTGGAAGATGCCTCTCGAGCATTCCCCCCGGGGCGGTCTCTAGTCTGACTGCTCATGTTGGTGTTGGTTCCCTCCTTCAAGTCATTTTCTTTTAAGCATCTTTCACATGGGTGTTTCTTCACTAGATGTTTTGCTGTCTGATTAGCTTCTCTGCAAATAGGTTTTTGTTCTGAAGGTACACTAGTATTTCCAAAACTTTTCTTGGAAAATATATTTCTTGGTTTTTTTAAAAATAGTACATACACATTTTTTTTTTTTTAATCATAGTTGGTAGACTCCACTGGAAATATACACATTTGTTTAAAAAAACTAAAAAGAAATGATGAAAAGTTATCTTCCACCCCAAAATGACCACTGTTAAAATTTAAATTTTAAAATTTAAATTTTAAGTTACTTCAGACAACTCTCTGTGCATATTTATGTATGCATATATACAAATATGTACACCTTCACACAAATGAGATCACACTCTATGTATTGCTTTGTAACTTGTTTCTTTCACTTAATATTGAGAATATTTGAACATGACCATAAATACAGACTTGTATTATTTTTAATGGCTATATGGTTTTGTATTATATGGAATCTTAATGATGTTTGGGAGCTATGTATATTAAGGACATTATTTCTTTGTCTTGTGTTGCAACTTTTTGACCACTTTTTATTAGTCTTTATAGTTTTTTTTCTTTATGGAAATTAAGTTTTATGATGTAAACTTAATCTCTTTGATTTTATAATTCCTGGTTTTCCTGACATGCTTAGAATGACCTTCCCCACTGTAAGATAATAAAAATATCTCTGTGATTTTGCTTAAAACTTTCATAGTTTTATTCTTTATATTAAATCTGTTCCAGTTTAAATTGGCATGAGAAATGCCAAGTATCTTTAGGTTATTCCTCTCAACTACATTTCTTTCTTAAATGCTTTGCATTTCTGCGCATGTACATGTATGGTCATTCCAAAACCTATAGCATGCAAACACAACTTCACACATGTACACATTCAGTATACCTACTGCATTAGTTATCTATTGCTGCATAACCATATTACCACAAACTCAGCAGCTTAGAACAGCGAACATTTATTACCTGACAGATTCTGTGTGTCAAGAGTCAGGGCACAAGCTTTGCTGGGTGCTCTGCTTCAGGGTCTCTCAGGTTGTAACCAAGATGGTGTTCGAGGATGTGTCACATGTGAAGCTTGATTGGGGAAGAATCTACTTCCAAGCTCATGTGGTTATTGGCAACTCTTATGGGTTGTCAGGCCCTTAGTTTTTGGCTGGCCACTGGCCAGAGCCCAACTTGGCCCCTGAGCTTGCCCAGCATGGCCACTTGTGTCCCTAAAGCCAGCGAGGGAGAGGGAGTCTCCTACCAAGACAGACGGTACAATCTCATGTAATGTAATCACACACTTGTAGTCACATGCGTGCTGTCACCTTGGCCCTATTCTGTTGGTTAGAAGCAAGCCCCAGGTCCTGCTCACACCAAGGGAGGGAGATCACAGAAGGATGTGAACACTGGTGGCAGGGATCGTGCGAGGCCACCCCGGACAGGGTCCGTCTGCTACGTTCACCCAGTCGGCACGAGGGGTGTATGGCGTCATATGAAGACTGAAGTGCCTGAGAACAGAAGCTAATTCTTTAGGCTTAATAAAATTTGCTCTATCCATACTTTCCTATTCAAGTTAGATTGAAAAAGGAAAGTACAATGTCTTTGGTTTTTTTGTTCATGAGCAGAAAATCAGTAAATTTTTTCACTTGGGCCAAAATTTTATAAGACTGCTGCAATTTGGAGGATTTATAACTGCCCTTTGGCCAATATCCTGCATTCAATAGAACAAATTTACTTCTCAGAAAAATAAAAATCTCCAAATCTTACAAAGTCTCTTTCTACGTGTTCTGAGTTTCTTAACCCTACTGGTTGTTCTCTTCTGAACACATTCCAAATTGCTCATATCTCTTTCACTATCTGTACAAAGCATTTTTTTAGTCTTCAAACTATAATTCTGGATGAAGGAATCAGATATCCTTAGATTTTAAAATCCATAAGATTCACAGTCTGCTTGGTTAAGAGTCTTTGTGAATTTGTTTCCTCTCCATACATTTTTTCCTTCTGCAGCCTGTGCTTTTGGAAGCTGTCAGCAGAGACTGCAATTTCCATTTACAAATGGGAATGTAACAGAGGTAAAGATCTGAAAAGGGGCAATGAAATGTTTTAGGAGTTGTCTCTTTAAAACCCTCACTTTTTTGAGAATTAAAACTTGCATTTCTTCCCTGAGGCCACTAATCAAAGGGGCAGAAAAATGTTCTTTGTTGTTTGTTTTCTAGTACCTTAACCCACAGGACATGGCTCAAAAGAATAGTCTAAGGGTCACAAGATTGTTGTCACAGGAGATAAGGTCGACTAAAACCACTAATTATAGTTAAACAATGATAGCCCAAAGCCTGAAGCCATGTGTGACACCACTGGTCGCATAGACCTGAGTCCAACTGCCAAAAGCCTGCCTTTTAAAAAGCCCTGTTTTTCTGCTTAAAGACAGGAGGGCGGTCTTTGAGATGCTGGTCCATTGCCTTCCTCCTTTGCTGGCAAATCAATAAACTTCTCTTTCCTTTTCCTCAAACCATCTTTTTTTGATCTTTGTTCTCATTGGTTTGGCCTCAGGGACAAGTACTGAACTTTAGTAACAAAATTTGGCACAATTGGCGGGGCGAGGTGGCTCACGGCTGTAATCCTAGCACTCTGGGAGGCCGAGGCAGGAGGCTCCCTTGAGCTCAGGAGTTTGAGACCAGCCTGAGCAAAGGTGAGACCCCATCTCTACTAAAAATAGAAAAATTAGCCAGGCGTGGTGATGCATGCCTGTAGTCCCAGCTACTCAGGAGGCTGAGGCAGGAGGATTGCTTGAGCCCAGGAGTTGGAGGTTGCTGTGAGCTAGGCTGACACCACTGCCCTCACCCTGGCAACTGTCACAAAAGAAAAAAAAATTGGTGCAATAGACTGCTGTGTGGCCAGAAGAGGTGGGGAGCAGCCCCAGGTCAAGTTGTGGGTCTTTGCCGGAGGAACATCATCTTTTTGGGGTGAGAGTAAGGGAACACTCCAACAGCTGCCAGAGCCTATTTTGCTTCGGGGAACTCCCGTCTCTCTGCCCCGCCCCCCAACCCCCGGAATTAGACACAACTCCTCACAGCCTGAACCTCACTGAGGAAAAAACAGATCTGGGAAGAGCCACGACACCTCAGCCCTTTTGGCGAGTCCCCTGTGTGCACACTGAGACTCCTGATGCCACCTATTCAGGGAAGGCTATGAACCGTCCAGCCCTGTGGCAGGGCATTTGTGCCACCATAGGTGTAAAAGTCACGGTTGAGTGGGATTAGGGAACCTTTTGGGTTAGGAGAACTCGGTTCTATTTTGTGCGGTTCCTATCTGTTTGGCAGGCCTTGGCGTTGGGATCGTTTGGGTTGGGAATTTCCTGCGCTGGCTACTTGTCAGCTTGTGTTGGCTGCTGTTTGTGAGCTTTGTTTCAACATGGGAGGCTCCGTTTCTATCCCATCTGAAAGTTCCTTGGAGAAAATCGTGGCTGAATGGCCAACTTATAGCTATCATAAGCCTATGTCTAAAAAGAAAATGGTATTTTACTGTAATACTACTTAGCCAATGCTGGAGTGTGAGAAACAGTGGCTGTTGAATGAAACCTTAAATTATTATTTGTCAAAGGTCAGATAAATGGGACAAGATCCCTCATGTACAATCTTTCATACAATTACATAATAAAGAGGCTGAAAAGACTGGGACAAAATTAAAGAAAAATTAAGTAGGTTAAATCTCATAAACCCTTTCAACCCAAACCTCGCAGAGCCCGCTCCCTCACTGCCAGCTCTCCTCTGCCTGCCACTGCCCGTGGAGGGGCCGTAGGCTGGGAGGGCACGGCTGAAACTAATTCTCCGTCTCGTGCCCACCGGGTCGTGACTCGGGAGTGGGGATGGTCTCTCCTTTCAAAACCCAGCGGGGGACTCAACGTAGCCGGGCAGGGCAATTTCCACTATATTAACATCTAATGGGGGCTTGACAAAAAGCTAATGAAGATCCCTCTAAATTTTTAGAATGTGTCTATCAGGCATATCAGAAATAGACAGATACGGATCCAGAGGCCCCTAAACATTCGCACATGGTTAGTATGACTTTTATAAGGCAGAGTGCTCCAGATATAAAGAGGATAACTGCAATGTGTGGAAAGACAATGGGCAGAAATCTCTTGCACGTTGTTGATCCTGACTTTATAATATAGAATGCGGAAAAACCCCAGAAACTGAAACCTATGCGTGTTTTGTTAGCTGCCCCAACCAAACACATTGTCTAAAGTGACAAAGGGCTCCAGGTAACAACAGACCCCCAGAAGATCAAATGGTTTCTTGAGTCCAGGACTCAGGTGATAAACAAGGAGGCCCAGGACTCCGTGCCTCACCGGCCTCAAATCCAAACAGCCCCACAAAAGCCCTGGACACAATTGACAGGGACTCGACCGGTAAACTTTTAATTGGCACAAGAGCTACCTTTTCTGTTCTAAACTCTAAACTAACTTCTCTTAACAAAGACGTGGTGGCTGTGGTTGGGGTGAGTGGTCAGACCCAGCAGTGACCCACACTCCAGCCTCTTGAGTGCCAACTGGGAAAACAAGAATGGACACAGAGTTTCTTATATATGCCAGACTGTCCAGTACCTCTCCTGGGCCACGATTTGTTATGCAGGTTAAATGCTCAAATAACTTTCTCTTCAGAGAAGGAATAGTTCTACCTACAGGTCCTGCCCCCAAATGTTCTCCAGTTTCAATTTCTCCTTGCCACAGAGAAGAAGAAACAAATTCCATCCCTCCTGAGGCCTACCAAAAAGTGAGTAAGGCCATATGGGTCAAGGGGACCCTGAAACATGCCAATAACAGCCACAACAATTACTATTCTGTTAAAAGAAGGGACCTCATGCCCTCATAGAAAACAATACCCCTTTAAAAAAAAGCATTGGAAAAAAAATTCAACCTCTATTGAACAGATTTCTAGAGCATGGACTAATGTGTCTTCTATTGGTCCACATATACTATTCCAATTTTCCCTGTCAGAAAGCCCCATCCCAACGAGCACAGATTCACACAGGATCTACGCACCGTTAATGATAGTGTGTAAGACACCCTACGGTGCCAAACCCGTGCACTCTTTGGACAACAGCAGCAGGTGACTATGAATGGTCCTCAGTACTAGATCTAAAAGATGCTTTCTTTTACACTATTTGGAAAAAGAGACCCAACTCCTTTTTACATTTGACCAAGGTATAGACTCCTTTCCTCCATACAGAGTAATAATGGACCCTCCTTTATATCAGAGGTAACTCAACAAAAAAGTAAAGCCTTACATCTAAAATAAAAATTACATACATCTTGAAGACCTGAATCTATGGAAAAAACAAACAAAAAAAATCATACTTTAAAAAAACTGTAACAAAATTAATGCAGGAAACCCGTCTGAAGTGGGATGAGGTGTTGCCACTTGCCTCCTCCGGGTAAGGGTTAGAGTTAAACTAAGCCCCTAAGAAATAGTTCATGGGAGACCTTCCCAGCACCCCGAGGTTAGTATGGTAATATTCCCATGAGTAAGCAACAAAACAAAACCAGAGTAAAACAATATGTGAAACAAATCAATCAAATTCTAACCACAATACATGAGTTTGCCTCTTTCAGGTCCTTGCCCCAGTTGAAAGCTCTTCAAACCAGGACGCCGGGTGTTACCTGAAGCCAGACCAAAGACCTGGATAACACCTGGCAGAAAAACGAAAGGGACCCTGCGAAGGTGGGGGCGACTCCTTAATGAGGGTTCCCAAACTGTCACCTCTTCTGCTGAGCTGCCTCAGTGCTGGCTTTGTCCCTGTGACTGACAGGTCCCACGTGCTCACAGGTCCCACGTTCTTTCTCACCCTGTGTGTCAGATGTCACGTACAAGGTGACCCACAGTCCTGCCAGACGCCAGGCGGGGTAAGATCCTGCCCGGCCTCCTCCGTCAGCCCTGTCAGTCCTCACGGCTGTAGGTGCTGCTTGTGCCCGTTTTCACCTGGTCGTCTGTTGCGTTCCGTATTTTTTGTAAATCCTGCCTAAGCTTTGACAAACCAGAAAGAACAATGACATGAATGAATACAAAACAGGGGAGTGGGGGGTGGGGGAACCCCAATACAAACATTCCATCTGAAATGTCGCCCGTTCAGCAGGGAGCAACTGGACGACTGTGCCTCCCCTTCTCCCACAGACATGGAAGAGTGAAATCAACAGCGGGGAATCCGTAATAAGGTAAAGGTCTGAAAACCGGTAACAAAATGTTGTCAAACTATGCTAGAAAAAAAAACATATCTTTTTTAACAGAGGCAGCAGGGGTAAGATATGAGAGTGAGGAAGTTTGGAATTGGGCTTAGTGTGAAGGATGGAGAATATAGTTGTTTCGTGAAAGGGCTATATATACAAAGCCACCCGAAAAAGCGGAAGGAACTGAGAAAGCAAAGAATGAGGCCTGAGTCCCATTTGTCGGTAGAGGATGATTTGCTGGGGAGCGTGAGGACAGGAGCGTGGGCTTGGGCAGCCACACAACAGTTAGGTCTCTGCGCTGTGGTTTATATCCTACAGGAAAAGGGCATGTGTGCACGATAGGGCAACCTTCCCGGCAAAGACAAGAACGCTGTGTATGTCACAGCCAGTAATTTGTGGATAACATCAAGGCTGTTTTGACCTGAGGGTAGGACTTGCAGTGAGTACCTGCTCTTACACAGGAGCAGCACCTGGCGCGGAGACCTCAGGGGCATTCCGGAACAGGAGTCGGCACGCAGAGCAGCATCCAAGGTGCAGTGGCTTTAGCCTCCACGCTGGGAAAGAGGGCGTGAGAGCCAGTGGCCCTGGGAGCCGGTGCAGGGTCCTTCCTCTCCCTAGAGTCACTGCCTCCCGTTGCCTCAGTTCCCTTCTCTGAGCGTGTGTGGCTATCGGGCCTCCGACAGCCAGAAATCGGACCGACGCTGGCAATTAGGCTGGACACAGGTGGCCTGCTGTGCTGCTGTTGGACATCGAGATGGGACAAGACCGCTCTGTGATTATGTCTGAGCAGAGGTGAAAACATGAAAGCGTCCAAACCACAGCGATGGGCCAACATCCCCTTAGGCTGGCTAACGCAAGGGACTTCTTCACCAGTCACGGATCATAGCTTTGCTTCATTCTTCCTGCCTTCTAGATAAAATCCATTAAGAAACCCAAGCGTAACATAGTCCCTGCCTCCTAACCGCATCCAGTCCAGCCTGGAGCAAAGCCCTGCTTCCTGAGCCCTCTTCGAAGTCACCAAACACACATTCCTCCCATGATAAAGCCTCACTCACACCCTCGCACAAAGATGCCGCAGTTTCCGACCTGTGCCTTCTACTTCGCAGCCATGAGCGACGACTCGGCCTAGCTGCAGGTGCGTTTCCGGTGGGCATTGGCACGACACGGTTTGAGTGGCCCTGTCTCTTTTGTCCTTGTTCGGGGAAAGCAGGACAGGTGGGAGCTAGAGAGTCATGTTCCCTCTGGGGCCCACTCCGTCCCCGGACTGGGAAGAGTCACCGGCAGGGAGGGACGAGACTCACCCACCCCACAACCCGCGCCAGTCAGCTAAACCATCAGTGCGTCCGCACATTGTCTTGCTCGTCACAGTGAGGTCCTGTGGCAGTTTTGAAAATATTTAGGAGAAAAGACTGTCCAACGATTGAAGTTGCTCTTTTTAAATGTTGTCACTCTGCCCCAATCCCCTCAGCATAGCCCAGCAGTGTCGGGGCGTGGCGCACCCCTGTTCCCTCCGAACCCCGCTGCGACCCCATCAGCCAGGCGCTGACTGCTGGGACTAGTTATGCAAATGTTGCAAACTCTCTCGTACTCCGAGAATCAGACAAGAAATCAGGTGAACAGGGATTGGAAGAAACTGGATACCACCGGAAAATAACTACAATTACTTTTCTGGAGTTAGAGAAAAGGTATGATTTTTTTTCCCCTTAATAGGGAGGGCAGAGTAGCAGGGGAGGATTATAGAACACGTTGGGATAGGAAAGAGAGCCTTCTAATTAGATTTTTAAAATCTAATTTAAAAAGCCACATTTTTCTTGTCATTTTCATTACTCATTTCTTTCCTAAGAAAGTAATGTTTAATCCCATGGGCCAGCAATAGCCAAAATAAACACAGTACAAGAGTTGTGCTTTATAGCCTTTTTCTTGTTTTTTTCCCTCCTTTGGAGTTAAAGTGTAGCATGTTAGTTAGAAATAGTGGACTGTAGAATTCTGCAAACCTGAGTTCAAATCCCGGCTCTACCATTTACTAGAGAAATCATCTGACCTAGTGCCAGTGATTTCTCCCTCAGCCTGTGCTCTTCCATCTGCACGAGGGTCATAGTAGCGATTCCTGGGTCATAGCTTGTTCCGAGCATAAAATGAGATGGTGCTCAGTTCCTGGCACCCTGGAAGTGCTCGAAAAACATTAGTAATGGTGATGATTGATGTTACTAATATCTTTTGTCATAAGTTTTGTTTCTTTAAGGCCTTGGGCTTGTAGAATTTGGGCTAATTATTGTATCTGCAATCAAATACAAGAGAAAAGTCTCCAAAGTTTTCAGTGGCACCTCTGGTTTCTGCGTGTAACATCCCAGAGCTTTTCACGGCAGGGCAAGTACTTGGACTGCAACGGCCAGCAAGTAAACCCTAATCTTTAAAAAAAAAACCAAACCACCTAAGCTAATTTTAGGCTTACAGTTTAACAGTACAGGGAGTTTCCATGTATGTTTCATCCAGCTTCCCTAATGTTAACATCTTACATAACCACAGTGCAATTGTCAGAACTAGGAAATTAACGCTGGTAGAGCACTATACTATTAAACTAAAGGCCTTATTCAGATTTTACTAGTTTTTACATTAATGTCTCTTTTTATGCCAGGACCCTATCCAGGGCCCTATCCAGGACTCCACATTGCATTTAGCCGTGATTTTCCCTTTGTCTCCCACAGCCTAAATCAGTTCCTCAGTCTTTCCTGTCTTTTGTGACTTCGACACTTTTGAAGAGTGGTGATCACTTATTTTGTTGAATGCCTCTCAGTTTGGGTTTGTCTCGTGTTTTCTTGTGATTGAACTGCATTTTTGCCAAGAATACCACAGAAATGTTGTGTCCTTCTTAGTATTAATACGTCAAACCACATGGTTCATGATACGGATATTGACATGTCTTACGTGGTTCAGGTGTTTTCTGCCTGGTTTCTCTACTCCAAAGTTATTATCTTTTCCTTTGTAGTTAATAAGTATCTTGGGGGAGATCCTTTGAGATTATGTAAATCCTGTTCCTCCTCAAACTAGAAATCAGTTCTACGTACTAATTTTAGTGTTCATTGGTAGATCTGTCTGCAACAATTATTACAGCGGCCTTTGTCTAATGGTGCTTTTCTATCCTTTCCTTTGTGAACTGTAATTCCACCGTAAGGAAGAACTGTCCTTTCTCCCCAGTTTATTAATTTAATTGATTATTTATTTATTTTAGCGTGAACTCATGAGTGAGTTTTGTTCTTCGGGCTATAATCCAATACTATCATTAATCATTCTGTTGCTGTAATTGTTCAGTCCCAGCAAGCCAGAATTTGTTCATTTATTCTGCTTGCTCCTCTCTTTTCTTTCAATGGGGTATTTAAAAAGTCAGCATAGTTCTGACCCTGTGGGTAAACAGAACTACACTTCTTAATTTAAAGCTCTGCCGAGGAGAAGCACCCCACTTCCTTCACCACCATTCTAGCGTTGAAATCGATGTTGCTCAGGAATGTTCTTTTTGAAACAAATCATGTTTCTTTTAAAATTTATTTGTTCTTGTTCCACTCCTAGTAGAGACAAAAAATGGCTTGGGGTGTATATGATGGCACATTGGCATTTAAATGCACCCAGGATCAGTTTGATACAAACCAAGACATTTTAGGCCTGCGTTTTCCACGGCTCACTGTTTCACATGATCCTGTGTTGGGAAGACGGCCTGTGGTTATCCTCACTGACAATCTCTCGTGAGTCTTACAACTTACGCAGCCTCTTGAGTAAGAACTGGTGCATACTGATTCTGGTATTACCTGTTTTCAGGTTTTTTGACCTTGCACCCAGGAGACCAAAGGATGATGGCAACGTGAGGTAGACACAGGGCTGCCCTGCCTGCCTGAACCCCAGGCAGGGAGCTGCAGGAGCTGCCACCAGCACTCGTCTGCCAGTGATTCTCACAGTGTTTTTCCTTTTTTTTTTTTTTTTGACTTTGGTCAACCCAAGCAGGTCAAAAGACCTACTGTATCCATTCCCACTTTATAGGGAGAAAGAGATTGAAGATAGCAAAGATTTGGAGAGGAATAACATAGCAATCTAAATGGTGATATGGCAGCAGGTACATGAAAACAAAGGGATCAACACGTAAAACCAAACATTCCTTAATACAAGAACAGCAGCTCAAGACCAACTCAAGATGAGCCTGACGATGTCCTGCTCACTGAGAGTCTTTCCTGAAATCCAAGAACTCTCGCCGCTTGCCTGTGTGAGGACACGGGGGCTGTGCTAGGTCACCGAAGGCTGCATGGTGTCTCTGCTTCTTGGAGTGCTGAATTGGAGCCCCAAGTCAACTCCAGGTGCCTGGTAATTTTAGATCACAAATGCCAAAGTTTATAGTGCTCAGTGGCTCAATCAGTGGCCATTAGTCAGTACCACTCAAGTGTAAGTAAAAATGGAAGCCAATAGCATTGCTTTGAAGATGGGCTTTTTTGCATGAGTTTGCAGCCTCTCTCAGGGGACCCTGTAGGTCTATTACTTTCCACAGTGAAATCTAACAGACAGACGGTGCAAAGGGGAGAGGAAAAGGGGAAGCTGAAAGGTAAGAATAATAGTCTCCAGGAAGCTGAGTAGGGAGCTCCCAAGGGATCAACTTCCCTGCCCCATGCCCTTAGAGGCGGACAAGGATCAAAGAAATAGAAACCACCCTAGAATCTCTGCTGTACCTTCCTTTGCACTCCTGTCAGGCACATTTCCACACTGCTATGACCTCATCCAGCCGTTCTCCCCGCCCCCAGTAGCCCATTCTCACCGTCTGCCCAGCCCAGCCTCTCTCCACCTAGCTCAACCCCATGCCCTTCAGGAAGACGTCCCTGCTGACTGCAAGTAATTCCTTAAGCGTACATGACAGTTACCATTTCAGGGCTTGCTGTAGTGACTGCCTTGCTCCAGACCCCAAGCTGGAGAGCAGTGGAAGCAGGACTCAGCCCCGAGAATCCGCAGGTCTCCACTGCCCTGCAGGTCAGCAGGTGGCGGAGACTGCCCTGGCTCTGCCCTCAAGCCAGTGAGTGACCCCACACTCCACAGCTGCCGGCTCCCCGGGTGACCTCTGCCCCCACTCACCGCCAGCCCCTTCACTTACAGCGGGTTGGGGCTTTGCTTTGTTTTAAACCTTGAAATTCCCTTTCCTCTCTTGATTTAAAAAATTATTTTTTAAAATTCTAGCTTATCCTTTAAAAATTCAAACAATATTGAAGCTTAAAGGGCAGAAGTGAAAAATCTCCATTACTGCCATCTCCTGATCCCAATCCTACTCTCCAAATGTACCTACTATTAACCATTTAGATTTTTTCAGACTTTTTCTATATGTATGTATGTTTAGGAAGTTTTTCTGACTTCTTGGGATTCTGTAATCTATGTATCTTTGTTCTAAATCATTGTCCATTCCAGACTGTAAGCTGCAAAAGGGTAAGATAAATGTACTTTTAAATGAATCTAGCCAGCACCTGACCAAAGAAACAACTATTCTTGATGGATTTGTAGGAGCACTTGCGTTGGAGAAAGGTGTGGGAGGCAGGATCCCTGTAGAGAGACCCCAGGTCACCAAGAAGGAAGACCACTGAGCTGCAGGGAAGACAGCTGGCTGTTGACAAGCTCACCAGCAACTGGCCGACCCGCAGGGTGTGCACAGGCCCCAGGCTGTGAAATCACTGCTGTGTGGGTCGCCTGGTGGCCAGGGGAGGGGAGAACAGAGGAGGGGAGGCAGGAGGGTGGAATGTGGGCCGGGCCAGGTTTAGAATTACAAGTGTCACACTTTAAATAGCCAGCACCTTCCCCTTCCCCCTTGGATAATTCTTCTCCCCTGACTGGACCTCTGGCAGCAACTTCAGTAAGGTTCGGACGCTTTCTTCTCTTTTTCTCTGGTTCTGAGTCTCAGACTGCAGGTTGGCGGGATCCACAGGACTTACGACCAGGGACTTTTGATCCTCTCCCAGAAAATACGTTTCTGACACTTATGTGTGAATATGCAAAGACTGTATGCTATTTTCTTCACTTTCTGAAACTTGGGCAGGTGTTGACTTAAGGGATAAATGTAATTTGGAAAAAGAGAACCCTAGATTGAGAGGAAAGACATTTGGGCTTGATTCTAGGAAAACAAAATGAGATGATCAATTCTTTGGCAAGATTGGAAGTAAAAATTTGAGTGCCTGTTGTTCCACTAAGTGTGTGTGTGTGTGTGTGTGGTGTGTGTGTGTGTGTGCGCGCACACGTGTGTGTATGTGTGTGTGTGTGTGTGCGCCCTCATTCAATTCTTATGGCCAAGTGTCTCCTATCATCTCCACTTTTATAGATGAGCACGCTAAGGCTCGGAGTCATTCATGGACTTCCCTGAAGTCAGGCAGTGGCACGAGGAAAGCACAGGCTTGTCTGAGTCTACAGCGCGTGTCCTTTCTGCGGCAGCGAGGCTCAGGGGCCAAGGAGAGGCTGCTGTTTCCTCTAAGTCTGGGGGCTGAAGAGGTGAGGGCAGCTTTCCAGCAGCGGGAGACGCCCATCTGACGCAAGGGGAGGCCCAGAGCTAGCACCTGTCTTAGACAACTTCTCTGAAGGACTGAGGAACCCACTTGGGACCGATGGCTTGAGTTCCCTCTTTGTAGCCCACAAACAATCTCTGGAGCCCGTCCCCTAATTTATCAAATGCCTACTGTTCCCTGACTTTCTAACTTCCTGGATCCCTCCGGAGTCCAGGTGGGGAGGCAGAGCCAAAGGGGCCTGGCTCCCACTGAGAAAGTGCTGTTAGCATGAACTTGGCTTGAGGCTTAGGAGAAAGTCCGCCCGCCCACTTCTCCAGAAAAGGGGCCCCCGTGTAAAATCAGGGGAGTCTCTAGAAGATGCTTAGACTACACGAGCTGGTGAAACTGGGTGGCCAGTGTGATGGGGCGGATGTAGCTGAAAGAGCAGTGGCAGAGCCACCTTGTCGAACCTCTCTGAGCTGCAGCCTCCTTATTTGTAATGTGGCAGCAGTAAGGATGCTTATGCGGCGGCTGCGAGCGCTCAGGGCGCCTGGTCTCCCTCCCTCCGGCCGGGCTGCACCGCGCTCTGCTCACGCGTGTCGTCCGCTCCACTGGGACAGACGCCTGCATTTGTCATCACCAAAAAAGAAAAAGCACCCGCCGCCATTTTCCTCTGGCGCTGATTTCAGAGAGGGGCGGAGGGAGCCCGGACAGACGCCCTCGTCTCATTCGTGGCCCCGGGTCCCACCCGGCCTCTCTCATCCCTCTGACAGGATGTTTTAAAAACCCACTTTTTACAATGCTCAGGGCAGCCCAAAACCAGAAAACTGGGGTTTATTTTTATATTACAAAAATAAAACATGTTCTTTGATAAAAATGTAGAAATATAGGTAAGGAAAATATTCCTATAATCCAACCATTGAAAGAGAAATATTTTGGTGGCTATCCTAATCTCTCAATGCATGTAGATACTTCATAAAATATCTGTGAGGCATGATCATATCGTATGTGCGGTTTTCGCTTCATGTATTCTGAACATCCTTTGGTTTCAATGTACTTTTTTCTGCAACACAGTTTTTAATGATTATACAGTAGTCTATTGTAGGAATGTGCCAAGATTTATTAACCTGTCTACCATTTTTGGACGTTTGTGTACTTTCTAACTTTTGCTGTGATAAGCAATAAACATCCTTAATGCCAAATCCTCTACTCACAGGCACAATTGTGTCCTTAGAAGGCGAAGTGGTGCTTTGAGGATCTGTACGGTCCCCTCCTCCCTCCCGGTGGCCCCCAGCACCCAGCGTAGAGACACGGCAGGCTCTCACGCGTGGCTGACTGGGGGATGGCGGGAGGACCTGCCCGACTCCGGGGCCACGTGAGTGCTCCCATGTCCACACGCGCCAGCCCGGGAGCGCCTGTGTGCTGGAAGCAAGTGTGTCCTTCGGCATCAACGCTTTCTTCCTGAAACAGGGAAGGGACATGTGCTCTCGGTAGCCGTTGCCCAGCCTCTCCCAGTAAGAGCTGCTAGGGAGCCCGAGTCCGCTGAGATGGGAGGAGGAATCCACCCTCTCCCAGGGCCCTGGTTCCCCGGTCGTGCGCTGGTGAAGGGAGGAGGACGGCTTTCCTTTCCAGCTTCCGACAGTCACGGAGCATCCTGCTTGCTCTCCAGGTGGAATGGATAGCGGAGTCCCAGGCACAGCCGGTAATGGAGAGACAAAGCCAGTGTGTCCAGTCGTGGAAAAGGCGGAGGAAGATGGCACCTTGGAGCGGGGGCACTGGAACAGCAAGACGGAGTTTGTGCTGTCAGTGGCTGGGGAGATCATCGGCCTAGGCAACGTCTGGAGGTTTCCCTATCTCTGCTACAAAAACGGGGGAGGTGAGAGCCACTGCCGACCCCACCCACCCCCGGAGGGAGGACACTTCTGCCTCCTGCCCTTCCTGTCCCTCGGGGAGTCCTGTAGACACATAGAATGCTGCAGTTAGAAGGACTTGGAGTCACTAAGGACACTCTGCAGGAGACTGAGTCCCAGACAGGTCACACGACTTTCCTGGGGCTCCTTCTTTGGTAGCGCGGCGCCACCAACACATGACAGCGTGGAGCCCGGCGCCTCAGAGTCTGGGTTCTGGCTCTGCTGCTTCTCTCTCAGAGCCTCGGTGGCTGTTCATGTAAGTGGATATAATGCTGCCTGCCTCTCAAGGCTGTTGTGAGGATCAGAGACAGTGTGTGCAAAGTACGTCATAAATAGCAGCTATGTTGGTGAAGATGTTAATACCCAACTGTTCTGTGGCCTTAGGATTCCTCAGCCTTGGCCTTGTGTCTTTGCCCCTCTCTGCTGGCGCCCTGACGTTCCCCAAACCTCCCAATACGCAACCCCCTTTGACACCAGTGGCTCTTCCTTTAAAAATTTCTCACTACACGTGTGCACACGTGTGTGTGCTGAGGGGAGCCTTTGCCAGCTCTTTACCGTGTCATTACTGAGTTTGTGCCCCTCCATTCCAGCCCCCTGGGTAACTTTGCTATCCACCCACGGCAGCGGCAGTAATTCTGCAGCCACTAACCCACGTGCAGGGAATTCCGTGTCCCCACGGGAAGCCGGGGCTTTCCCAAGCCCTGGAGGCTCCGCGGCCCAGTGGGTGAGGAGTACCTCCTTGCCGGCGGGTGAAGCTTGTGAGGGTTGGGGCTCCCGGGCCAGGCTTCGTGGTGAGGCCGTGGCCAGGACCGGAATGTGGCCTACGGAGGGGGGTTCCGCAGGGAAATGCCAAGAGGAAAGGCAATGTCACGGGCCAAGGACTGCAGGGGACAAGCAGCCTCCAAAGGCATCAGGCGTGAGTGTCCCAGTGGTGTGGAGAGAGAAAGCCCCAACACGGAGTGGAGGAACCCAGGAGGCACAGGGAGCTGCTCTGGGCCCACAGAGTCTTGCGCCCAACTTTGTGGCAGTCAGGGGTGGGCCCTGGGGTTGCAGGTTAACGTGTGTTGGTCCAGAGGGATGGGAATGTCCTTTCTCCATAGGAATTTCTGGCCAGTGGCCCGGAATCACAGGACTTCGCCCCGTCTGTGCTTCGAGGGCAGCGGGAGGTCCTCCCCTTCTCGCCTCGCCCTGGGCGCACCACGTGCCTGCTCTGGAATTCAGGCCCGAGCGCTCTTTCTCTGCAGACTTGGTGGAGAGCCGTGCTGGCCCAGGGCACAAGCAGGGGTCGGGGGCACTGGGCCGGGCGCTGGGACTCTGTGTCTGGAACTTGGAAACCAGCTTAGCTCCTCACGTGGCAAAGGGATTAGGAAGTGAGCAGCTTTCCCCAAGCCTCTTTGGAATTGGGTAAAGCTTGGCCTGGGAATTAGCAGAGATGGCGCGAGGAGGAGGAGGAGGCGGAGGAGGAAGGGGATAGAGGGATTTCGAGGTCTAAGGTCCAATGCAGAGCCGCTAGTTGGAGAAGGGGACGTTAAGGGATCAGTGACAGGAGCTCCAGGGCAGGGCTCTCCCCGTTCCATCTGTCTGGCAACATCAGGGTCCAGCCTCTCCCCGGGCTGTCGGGTGGGTTTGCGCAGCCTGGGCGCGTGCCGGCTCTGCCCTGTGTTGGAGGGCAGGCCAGGGAGGGAAGAGCACCCACCGCCCTGGGTTTCCATGTGTGCTTGTGTGGGTGCTTGTGTGGGAGGTGGAGGCAGCACGGTGGTTGCTGTGGCTTCTCCCCCTGGCGAGGCCCTGCCTTCCTGCACTCCCAGTCTGGGACTGACTGCAGAGAACTTCTCAGGGGTCCTGTGGTCCGGTCACGTTCTCTTATTTAACCCTTACACCACCACCCAGGACTTCTTCCCTTGACCAAACGCAGGGCCCTGGCACTGCTCTGCCCTCGCGGCTGGCGTGCGGCAGCAGCTGTGCGGGGTGTTCTGAGGGACTTTGAGCCAGGCAGATGCCCAGGTTTGCTCTGAAGGGCACGAACCACCCTGGGTGCTGGCTGAGTTAACAAAAGGCTCCTTTGCCTAGGTAAGGGCGGCCGATCACGAATTCGTACGGTCAGCAGAAGGACCTAGACCTGCCTGTTTTTCTGTTTTTTGGTGTTCCCAGCAGTTTAACCTTTCTGTTGTCAGTTAACTCCCCTCCCTTCACCCCCTTCCCATCCAAGCACAGCAAGCTGCTACAGAGATGGTCTAGTGCTTCAGCTGGTTGTTGGCCTCTTTGCCGAAGCAAAGACCAATGCCTCTTTCTTTCTTTTATTTTTTTGAGACAGAGTCTTACTCTGTTGCCCGGGCTAGAGTGCCGTGGTGTCAGCCTAGCTCACAGCAACCTCAAACTCTTGGGCTCAAGCGATCCTCCTGCCTCAGCCTCCCGAGTAGCTGGGACTGCAGGTGTGTGCCATGATGCCCAGCTAATTTTTTTTACTATTTTTAGTAGAGATGGGAGCAAGAGACCACCTCGCTCTTGCTCAGGCTGGTCTCGAACTCCTGACCTCGAGCGATCCTCCCGCCTTGGCCTCCCAGAGTGCTGGGATTCCAGGCGTGAGCCACCGCGCCCGGCCCTGCTGCCTCTTACTGAGCTGACATGGTGCGGGCGATGCGGGAATGAGGGTGGGAGAACGGAGGTGTTGGTATCGGTTTGACTCTGTTCCTCCTGGTTCCATGATTTTGTTTAAAGCCTTGGTTCTCAGGCCGGGGCTTGGGCTCCTGGGGTGACGGGAGCCAGTGCTGGGGAAGGATGCTGCCGTGCTCCGGGCTGTGCCACACTCTGGTCCTGTGTCCTGTCAGCTCACCCTGGGCCTGTCTCCGAATCCACAGCTTCACACAAGTACTTCTGTTGGGGGCCAGGGGAGGCTAATGTAGGAACTTTGTTAGTAGTAGTATCTGTCCAGCAGAAAGCTCAGGGATGGGAGTCCCCAAAGCGTAACTTTAGTTCTAAACTAAAAATATAAGTGATGTATTTTTGGTTTCTTCCAGATTTAACATTTGGTAGATCTAATTTGAAGTGAGCTCCAGGGTTGAGGGAGGACTATGCCAGAACACAGTCCTAACAGTGCTATCTGAAAACTGCAGCTGCAAACCAGGGAAGCTGGCAGTGTGGTTTCAAGAAGCCCCTTCTAAAACCAGCAGCAACAGGGAAGCTTTTTAGGGAGATGCAGGGGGGGAATGCCCACCTCCCTCATCTCCGAGGCAAGTGCTCTCCCTGCTGCCCAGGACCTGCCATCCGGGCACCTGCCGCCTCCTGTGATCTCGGTGGGCGGCGTCAGCACACAGCTGACTGAGCCTGACCACGCAGCACCCGGCATGTGTCGGGGATCGTGCGAAGTGGTTGGGGCACAGGTGTAAACAAAACAGACCAATTCCCTGTCCCTGCGGGACATTCTAGAGGAGGGAGACAGACAATACACACGGTAAGTAGGTAGACCAGACAGCGTGGAGAAAGAGCAGGGAGAGCTGGGTGCAGCGGCCAGAAGTGTGGGTGTGGCTGGGACCCTAGTTGCTGCAGACTCAGTTGCTCAGCACCCAGAATACCTGGGGCTGGAGTCACCTGTGAGGCCGCGGCAGGATGTGCCACAGCACGACCTCTCAGAAGGTCCCGGAGGGGACGGCCTGTGGGGTGGCAGCACCGAAGAACCCTTAGCACTGGCCAGCGCGGGGAGAGGGAGGGGTGGCAGCAGGCAGCCGTGAGCCTGGACGGTGTTTGTAGATGCCAAAGAATAAACAGAAACAAGAAGCACTTTTCTTCATATAAAAGTGATAGCTATTTTTGTAGTGCATGACAACTTGTTACCATTTTCAGCTAATTGCTTCCTGCCCACTGTTGGTCAGGCCAGTGCTGGTTGCAGTGTGCCGCTATGCGAGCAAGCTCACCTTCTGCTGCTCAGGGGCACACCCTCAGTTTATGTCCTACACAATAGCTGGCACGTTGCAGGTGGCACCGCAGAGCGTGCTCCTCAGAGGAGGGTGGCCGGCAGAATGAGTCCCTCCTAGGATGGGGGTGTGGTCTTTCCCATCTCAAGGGGGAAAATGCCAGCACATGCTAGAATTTTGTGGAGTCTAGCATGGGTGATACGGGGGTGCAGGTAGCTTTGAACTCCACCCACCACCCCCAGGACTACCTTCGTCTTTTGCTGTTGGTGACTGGTGCAGGGCTGGGGCGGGGAGAGGCAGAGAGCCCTCCGGGACTGCCTGGTCTGCACCTGGGTCCCCTCCGGGCTCCATGCCCTGACCCCTTCCACGCTTCTAGGGCCAGTAGCTCCTGCTGGTGGGTATGGACGTGGTCCCTGTGTCAGGCTGCCCCGGAGCACCATGAGGCAGAGGAGGAGGGAGCAGAGCAGAGCCCGGACCGCTGCAGTCCAATGTTGGCTCCGTCTGTTGGGATGAGCAGGCAGCGTGACTATGGGAGGGGCTCCAGCTGGGCTAACTTTCTTTCTGGAATGTTTGGGGCTCCCAGCAGTGACTTCATAGCAGCTACTGGCTTCTCTCTTCCCTAGTTTTTCCCTTGAGTTGATTTATGGACTTACTTGGCTGAATCCTTTACAGACTTTATTTCTTTGCCCTCAGGGTAATCGAGTGCTCCCTTAGTGCCTGAATTATGGTTGCATAGACTCCAAGCTGGATTTTTGGAAGGTGAAGAACTGGAGGACTCTGCTCTCCATTAGCTCACAATAAACAGCACATATTCAGAGTGTACAATTTGATGAGTTTTTATATGTGTGTGTGCTCCTGAACCCACTGCCGCAATCAAGATCATGAACACATCCGTCACCCCCGTCTCCTCCTGTCCTTGTTGAATCCTCTCCCCCGCCCTCCCCCTGCTGCTCCGTGGTGCAGCCGCTGGTCCGCTTGCTGTCAGCTCTCGTCAGTTTGCATTTCCTACAATTTATGTAAACGGAATCATACCATGTGTACTTCTCTCAGTCTGGCTTCTTTCACTCAGCATAATTATTTTCAAATTCATCCATAGTTGTCATGTGTCAGTAATTTATCCCTTGTTAATGAGACTTCACATACTACAGACACAAGTCCTTTACTAGACATGCATTTTGCAATACCGTTTTCATTCTATGTCTTGTATTTTTCCTTTTCTTAACAGTGTCTTTTGAAGTGCAGGCATTTTAAATTGTGATGAAGTCCAGTTTATCAGTGTGTTCTTTTATGAACCATGTGTTTGGTGTCACATAAAAGAAATCTCTGTCTAACCCAAGGCCTCATATTTTCTTCTAGAAGTTTTATAGTTTTAGGTTTTACATTTAGGTTTATGATTCATTGTAGGTTAATTTTCTTATACAGTGAAGGTATGGATTGAAGTTCATTTTTTTGGTATATGGATGTCCACTTGTTCCAGACGATAGTTGAAAAGTCTATCCTCTTTCCAATGAATTGCCTTTATATCTTTGTCAAAAATCAGTTGTCCATATGTGTATGGGCCTGTTGCTAGACTCTATTCTGTTCCATTGATCCATGTATTTACTATCTTAATTACCGTGGCTTCTTAATAATATAAACATAGGTAGAGTTAAGCCTAAATCTTAGTTCTTCTTTTTCAAAGATGTTTGGCTATTGTAGGTCCTAATTTTCAGATACATTTTAGAATCAGTATGTCAATTTCTACAAAAAACAGTCTGCTGGGATTTTGATTGGTATTGTAGTGAATCTATAGATCAATTTGGGAAGAATTGACATCTTAATACACAGTCTTCTGACCCATGAACATGGTATGTCTCTTCATTTATTTAGATCTTCTTTCATTTCTCTCAGCAATGTAGCAATGTAGTTGTGAATGTACGTTATCTTTCCTTTGTCAGATTTATGCCTAAATGTTTCATATTTTTGATGCTATTGTAAATGATATTTCTTAAATTTTAATTTATGATTGTTCCTAATACATAGAAGTGCAATTGGTGTTTTTTGTTTTTTTGTTTTTCTTTTAGAGATGGGATCTTGCTCTGTTATCCAGGCTGGAGTGCAGTGGCGCAATCATAGCTCACTGTAGCCTTCAACTCCTGGGTTCAAGGGATCCTCCCACTTCAGTCTCCCAAATAGCTGGGACTACAGGCATGCACCACCACACCTGGCTAATGTTTTTGTTTTTTGAGACAGCTTCTTGCTCTGTTGCCCAGGCCAGCGTGCAGTGGCATCATCATAGCTCACAGCGATCTCAAACTTGTGGGCTCAAGCGATCCTCCTGCCTTAGCCTCCCAAGTAGCTGGGACTACAGTCATGTGCCACCATGGCCAGCTAATTTTAAAATTTTTTGTAGAGATGGGGTCTTTCTATGTTGCCCAGGCTGGTCTCCAACTCCTGGGCTCAAATGATCCTCCCACCTCGGCCTCCCAAAGTGCTGGGATTACACATGTAAGCCACGGCACTCAGCTAGAAATGCAATTGATTTTTGTATGCTGATCTTGTATCCTGCAACCTTGCTAAGATTGCTTATTGGTTCTAGCAGTTTTTTGTACATTCCAAAGGATTTTCTACATATAATAGCATGTCTTCTACAAACAAAGCAGTTTTATTTCTTCTTTTTCAATCTGAATAACTTTTAATTCCTTGTCTTGCCTTACTGCCCTGGCTAGAATCTCCAGTACAATGCTGAATGGAAGTGGTGAGAATAGACACTTTTTGTTCTCAAGCGTAGCAGTCTTTCACCGTTAAATATGCTAGCTGTCGGGTTTTTGTAGATGATCTTTATCAGATTGAGGAAGTTCTATTCATCATTTTCTGGGAGTTCTTATTAGGAATTACTGTTGGATTTGGTCAAATACTTTTTCTGCATCTATGTAATGATCATATGGTTTTCTTTTTTAATTTGTTAACATGATGAATTACATTGAATTTTTGAATGTTAAACACATCTTGTATTCCTGGGATAAATCCCATTACATAATATATTATCCTTTTGACATAGTATTGGATTTGATTTGCGAAAATTTTGTTTAGATTTTTTTTGCATCCATGTTCATGAAAGATATTGATCTTTAATTTTCTTTACTTATAAAGTATTTGTCTGCTTTTGTTATTGGAGTAATGCTGGCTTTATTGAGTCAGGAAGTATGCCGCCTTTTTTAGTTTTCTGGGCAAGTTTGTGTAGGACTGGTATTATTCCTTCCTTAAATGTTTGGAGAATTCACCAGTGAAGTTATTTGGGCCTAGAGTTTTTTTTTTTTTTTTGTGGGAAGGTTTTAAACCAAAAACTCAAGTTCTTTAATAGTTTTAGGGCTATTCAGATTATTTGTTTCTTTTGAGTGAGCTTTGGTAGTTAGTAATTGTTTTGAGAAATTTATCCATTTTACCTAAATTGTCACATTTATTGGCATAAAGTTATTCACATATTTTCTTATTATCCATTTACTATCTATAGAATGTCTACTGATGATACCGCTCTCATTTGTCATACTGGCAATTTGTGTCTTCTAGAAGTTTGTCAATTTTATTGACTGTCTCACAGAGCCAGCTTTTGGTTTCATTGATTTTCTCTATTGTTTTCCTGTTTTCTATTTCATTGATTTTCACTCTGATTTTTATTATTTCCTTTGACTTACTTTGGGTTTCATTTGTTCTTATTTTTCTCATTTCTTAGGTGGAAGCTGAGGTAATTGATTCGAAACTTTTCTTCTTTTATAATAGTAGCCATTTAGTGGTATGAATCTCCCCCTGGTACTGCTTTAGCAGCACTCCACAAGTTTTGACACACTGTTTCATGTCATTGCATTCCAAATACTTTCTAATTTCTGTTTTGATTACTCCTTTGGCCCATGAGTCATTTTAGAAGTGTGTTACCTAATTTCCAAATATGTGGGAATTTTCCAATATCTCCCTCTTATGGATTTCTAATTTAGTCACAGAACATAATTTGTATGGCTTGAATCCTTTCAAACTTACTCAGATTTGTTCTGTGGTCTAGGATATGGCCTACCTTGCTGAATATTCCATGTACGCTTGGAAATAATGTATATTTTGCTGTTGGGTTGGATAGAATGTTCAATAAATATCTACTATGTCAAATCAGTTGGTAAGGTTTTCAAATCTTTTATATCCTTACTGATTTTCTGTCTACTTATTCTGTAAATTATTGAGAGAGGGATCTTACACTCTTTGATTTTAATTAGGAATTTATCTATTTCTCCTTGAAGTTCTATCAGTTTTTGCTTCATGTATTTTGAAGCTCTATTATTAGGTAAATATGTATTTAGGATATTACGCCCTCTTCATGAAATGATCCATTGATCATTATGAAATGACCGTCTGTACCCTTGGTAGACTTCTTTGCTCTGAAATCTACTTTGTGTGATATTAAGGTAAACATTCCAGCTTTCTTTTGATTAGTATTAAAATGGTATATATTTTCCATCCTTTTACTTTTAACCTTTTCATGTTTTTTTAAATTTGAAGTGAATTTCTTTTAGGCAGCATATTGTTGAATCTTGCTAGGTTTTTTTTTAAAGCCAATCTAACAATCTCTTCCTTTTAATTGCGATATTTAAACCATTTACATTTAATACAGTTATCCATATAGTCAGGTATAAATGTATCATCTTACTATTTGTTTTCATTTGTCCTATCAGTTCTTTGTTCCCTCTTTCCTCTCCTTCTGCTCTCTTTTGGATTAATTAAATATTTTTTTATTAACCCATTGTTAAATTTGTTCCTTTTTTGGCTTACTAGTCATAACTCATTTTTTTGAGACAGGGTCTTGTTCTGTTGCCCTGGCTAGAGTACAGTGGCATCATCATAGTTCACTGCAATCTCAAACTCAAGCGATCCTCCTGCCTCAGCCTCCTGGGCTAGGACTACAGGCATGCACCACCATGCATAGCTAATTTTTTTTTTAATAGACTCAGGGTCTCATTATGTTGCTCAGGCTGGTCTCGAACTCCTGGCCTCAAGCAGTCCTTCCACCTCAGCTTCCCAAAGTGCTAGGATTGTAGGCATGAGCCACTGTGCCTGGCCAGGCCTAACTCTTTGTTAAGTTATTTTAGTGGTTGTTTTAGACTTTGTAGTGTACATCTTTAACTCATCACAGTTTATCCTCAAGTGATATTATACCACTTTATATATAAGAACCTTAAAATAGTGCTGTTCTATTCCTCTCCTCTTGGCCTTTGTGCTCTTAGACATTTTACTTTTTCATATGTTATAAACTCCACATTACATTGTTATTATTTTTGTTTAACTAGTCAATTATCTTAAAGAGATTTGAATACTAAGAAAAACATTCTGATATATTTACCTATGTAGTTACTGTTTCTAAAGGCCCTTATTCTTTTGACTAGATCCATATTTCTATCTGGTGTTATCATTTTCCTCTACCAGAAAGACTTTCTTTAACAATCCTTGTAGTGCAGGTCTGAAGGTGATGTATCCTTTCAGATTTTGCATGTCTTAAAAAGCATTTATTTCCCTTTCATTTTTTATTTTTTTTATTTTTTTTTTAGACAGAGTCTCGCTTTGTTGCCCGGGCTAGAGTGAGTGCTGTGGCGTCAGCCTAGCTCACAGTGCCGTGGCGTCAGTCTAGTTCACAGAAACCTCAAACTCCTGGGCTTAAGCAATCCTACTGCCTCAGCCTCCCGGGTAGCTGGGACTACAGACATGCGCCACCATGCCCGGCTAATTTTTCTATATATATTTTAGTTGGCCAGATAATTGGTTTCTATTTTTAGTAGAGACGGGGTCTCGTTCTTGCTCAGGCTGGTCTCGAACTCCTGACCTCGAGCAATCCACCCGCCTCGACCTCCCAAAGTGCTAGGATTACAGGCGTGAACCACCGTGCCTGGCCGCCTTTCATTTTTGAACAGTATTTTTATTGGGTTTAGAATTCCAGGTTGACAGCCTTTTTCTTTAGCACTTTAATAAATGTGGTCCCCTGTCACTATCATCTCTCTTGCATTGTTTCCAGTGAGAAATTTAATGTTATCCTTGTCCTTTTTCTTCTGTACATATGTGTCTTCCCCCCTGCCTCTGCCTCTGGTTACTGTTAAGATTTCCCCTTAAAAACTCTTTATCACTGGTTTCAATAATGTGAAGTATAATGTGCCTTGGTTTAGTTTTCTTCATGTTTTTTGTCTTGGTGTTTGTAGAGCTTCTTGGATCTATAGGTGTATAGTTTTCATAAAATTTGCAAAATTTCCAGCCCTTGTTTCCTCAAAAATTTTCTGATCCTTTTATTTCCTTCAGGGACCCTAATTACAAGTACATTAGGCTACTTAAATTTATCCCAGAGCTTACTGACATCCATTCTTTTAAAAATGTTCTCTTTTCTGTCTGTGTTTTATTTTGGATAGTTTCTACTATGGTTAAAGTTCACTATTCTTTTCTTCTGCTATGCCTACGGACATTAATCCCATCCAGTGCATTTTATATCTCACACATTATAGTTTTCATTTCTAGCAGTTTGATTTGGATCTTTTTCAACATCTTTCATGTCTCTATCTTACTTTTGGAACATATGAAATACAGTCATAAGAACTTCTTAAATGTCCTCATCTGATAATTCTAACATCTGTGAAACTTGTGGGTCAGGTTCAATTGATTGATTCATCCACTTATTATGGGTAACGTTTCCCACTTCTTTGCCTTCCTGGTAGATGTAGTGATATTTTTGCCATATTTGTTGCTAGAGATTCTTGTATTTATGTGAATATTCTTGAGCTTTATTGTGGGATCAGTGAAGTTACTTGATCTTTTTGCATCTTGCCTTTAAGATTTGTGAGATAGGACTGAAGTGCTCAGTCTAGGAATATTATTCCCCGTTACTGAGGAAATGACTTTCTGCCCAGCGAATCTTGAGATGATTTAGTCTGGCTTGTGGGAACAGGCGCTATGCGCACTGTTAACCTTTGGGGGTGGTTCTTCCCCTTCCCCGAGCAGTTTCCTCACACCTCTTCAGTGACCAGTCCTCGGCCGAAAGCTGGAGGATCCTCTGCAGATATCCGGATTCCCTCTCCACACGGCTCTCTCTTTCCTGCTATTCGATCCTGTGAGCTCCTCTGTCCACTTTGCCAGTAGATGAAGGTCTGTGGTAGAAAAAAATGCCAGCATTTCTGGCTTCAGTAATCTCGTCTTAGCCAATAATTATGAAAACAGAAGCAGAAAGATTGTTGTAGTCTGTTTTGTGTTGCTATAATAGAATGCCTGAGACTGGGTAATTTATAAAGAGCAGAGATTTGTTTCTTGTGGTTCTCAGGCCGGGAGTCTAGGGTCAGGGTCTGCATCTGGTGAGGGCTTCGTGTGTGTCGCCCCATGGCCAGAGGCGGAAGGGCAGGACAGCACACGCGAGAGAGCTCGCCAGACTGGCTTGCGTGACACACACATGCTCACGCTCACGGTCACAGTGTGAGTTTGTGAAGGCAGAGCCCTCGTGACCTAATCACCTCTTACTAGGCCCCACCTCCCTACACTGTTGCATTTGAGGTTAAATTTCCAACACTTGAACTTTGGGGGACACATTCAAACCACAGCAGTTACTAAAGGGAAACCTTATTTTAGCCTGCCAAAGTCCCCATCTGACATGAAGAGCAATCATTTCTTTGGAAAGACTCACAGACCGTGGGCTGTGCTGGTGCTCCGGGATGTCCGTGTTTAAAGAGCCCCTTGCCACTGCACAAGTCCTGTGTCATCAGGCAGCCACTGACGTCTGTGGGCAGCAGGCCCCGGCAGGCACAGGCTGGAATGTCACAGTGAGATGAAGCACGAGGCTGTGTGGATCCTACGCAGTGTGGTGACTCGGGACCCTGCTGTGGCTCCAGGTGTCCAGAGAGACGCCTCCTGCAGTTCTGCGCGTCCCAGCCCTGGGTCCTGGCGGGCGTTGCGCAGGGGGCCGTCCGTGGGGGGCCCTGGGGGGAGGCGCGTGCGGGACCTGGAGAGAACAGCGCCAGGCAACGGATGGCCTGTTTTCTACACACAGGTGCCTTCTTCATCCCCTACCTCATCTTCCTCTTCACCTGTGGCATTCCTGTCTTCCTTTTGGAGACAGCGCTGGGCCAGTACACTAGCCAGGGAGGCGTCACGGCCTGGAGGAAGATCTGCCCCATCTTCGAGGGTGAGTAGTTTTGTGCCTGATTCTGGGCTACCTTTACGAGTGGTTATCAACCTTATGTGGAATGACTTTGGTGATCAGCAGCAGCTCTGAGGTTAGGAGAAGACTCTGTGCCTCTCAGCTCGTGGCCGAATACTGAGCTAGCCGCCCGGCCCGTCCGAGAACAGGGCTGAGGATGGGGCCAAGGCTTTAGGTTAAATAAGTAGAATGTAAAGCTATTTTAGCTGTGTATATGTATAAAATATGTAACAGTGATTTTGTATTTTAAAGACAATTATAAAATATTTTAAAAGAGAATTTTAAATGAGAAAAAATTATGTCATTAATAGTTCTACCATCTTGACAGTATTTAAAATTTAGTGTATTTTATTTCATTCTTTCTTTCTCTCTCTCTATAGGATTTTCTTTAAGTTTTTATTTTGAAGTAATTATAGATTCACAGGAAGTTGCAAAAATAGTATAATGAGGTCCTGTGTACCCTTCACTCAGTTTTACCCAGTCTAACGTAACTGTAGTAGAGTCTCAAAGCCTGGAAATTGTCACTAGCACTTTCCACAGACCTCAGTCGGATGCTGCCGTTTCCCATGCACTCATCTGTGTGTATGTGTGTACTTCTGTGTCATGTCGTCACACGTGTAGGTTTGTGTAACCACCACCTCAGTCAAGACACAGAACTGTCCCGTCTCCACAAAGACCTTGCTGCGTGTGTGGCCGGCCCAGCCCACCCTCCCCGTGCCTAACCCGTGGCAGCCGCGGACTGTCCCCGGCTCTGTGATTTTGTCATTTTGAGACTGTTACATAAATGGAATCATACGGTCTGGAAGCTTTCGAGACTGGCTTTTTCACTCTGCATGTCGCCCTTAAGATTCATGAACTCGTCCAGGTCACAGGCTGTGCCAATAGTTTGTTCCTCTGTGTGGCTGGGCAGTTTTCCATGACATGATTGTGCCGCAGTGTATTTAACCACTCACTCACGGAAGAGCGTTTGCACTGCTTCCAGGTTCTTTCTCTTCCTGTGGAGTTTGCATATCTATTAATATGGAATATGCATTTCATGTTTTCTTTTTTCCAGTTAGTTTTATTTTCCATTTTCTACACAATAACCATTTAATGGTTGCATGAACTTCCATCAACTGGATATATCATAATTTACTTAACAGTCCTCTGGGGCTTTTTGCTTATTTTCAATTACTTGTAAAATTTTATATTTTGCTATCATGTATATTTGTTCAGATAGCTGCCCTCCCATTTGGAATTATTTCTTTGGGCTAAATTCCCTGGATTAGAATTACTGGAGCAAATGGGCAATCTAGTTGCTGTCTCTTGATCTGGTTTATGAAATTATCCTGCAGATGTGTCACACTGACTTACAACATAGGCATCTTACCCCCTATCTCTAACAGCTTTGGGTTCTGTCAGCAGTTCCCAGACTTGTCTGCACAGTGACAGCCCTTGCGGACCTTCAGAACATCCTGACCTGTGCCCCATTCCCAGAGAGTACGATTTATTAATGAGTGGTCTGAGGCCTGGCCTGGGCTTTGGAATTTTGTAAATCTCCAGTAATTCTAATGTGCAGACAAGTCTGGAAACCACTGAGTTATATCCGTTGTAGAAACTTTCACCAAGCTTGTAGATGCAGAATGGTAGCTCATTACTGTTTCATTTGCACATCTACCATTATTATTCATGTTTTCTCCTATGTGAATTGTCTGTCCCTGCTCTTAACTTGGGTTTTGATATTTCAGAAATGAATCAGACTAATCCTGAGGAACATTAACTATTAGTGTCTTGGAGTTAGTCTTACACATTTTAAAAATAATTTTGAATCAGTGAGCTTTCAGAACTTGGCAATGACGGGGAGGGCTGGCGGGCACAGGCGGCACAGGCCGGGGTGTGGGGGAGGGGACAGAGCGAGGCCCCGGGACGCTGACGGTGGGCGCAAACCTGCTCCCGAGCAGCGTGGGCGGTCGCAGGGGCTCGGCCATCGTCCCTAGCCCCACTCTGCAGCTTCCCCGCAGGCATCGGCTACGCCTCCCAGATGATCGTCATCCTCCTCAACTTCTACTACATCATCGTCCTGGCCTGGGCCCTCTTCTACCTCTTCAGCAGCTTCACCGCCGACCTGCCCTGGGGCAGCTGCCACCACGAGTGGAACACAGGTGAGGTCTGCGCCGCGGGTCACTTCCTCCTCCTGCTCCACCAGTGACCAGAGTGGGCTCGTCCTCATGTCCCGGGCAGCCCCATCTCCCATCTCAACACGGGGCACACTGGAGGTCACCAGCAGACCGCGGAGAGCTTACGTCGGAGCAGAGCCAGCACTCAGCAGCACCACTGGCAAAGTGTCACAGACTTTGTTTAGAAAAAGAAATTGATGTACTCAATTCATATACTATGCAAATAGAACTGACTTCTTTTTAATGTAGTGTAGCCATTTATTTAAATCAATTTGAAGTGTGGTTAGTTTGACGTATGGATATATTTTTTGTTCACTTATTTGTTTTTCATATCTTCTTTCTGATACTATTTTAGGTCTTTCAAACTTACAGTTCATCTGGACTTTGTCCAGGGCATGAACTGTTTTGCGTGGCATCAATCTACAGGTGACCCTTGAACAGTGCGGGGTTAAGGCTGCTGACCCCCTGCAGTAGAAGATCTGTGTGTAACTTTTGACTCCTCAAAACTTTACTACTAACAGCCTGCTGTTGCCAGGAAGCCTGACTGATAACACAGGCAGTTGCTTAGTGCATATGTGCTGTATTCTTACAGTGAAGCTAAAGAAAATGTTAGAAAAATCCTAAGGAAGAGAAAATATGTTCACTGTTCGTTAAGTGAAGTGGATCATCATAAAGGTCTCTGTGCTCATGGTTTTCAGGTTGAGTGGGCGAGGAGGAGGAAGACGAGGGCTTGGGCTTGCTGCCTCAGGGGTAGCAGAGGCAGAAGAAAAATCTGCATATATGTGGACCCTCAGAGTTCAAACCGGTGTGGTTCAAAGGTCAACTGGAATTTATAAGAGCAATTGCAGTCATGTGTCACTTAACAAATGTGCTGTTAGGTGATTTCTCGTTGTGCGAATGTCAGAGTGTAGTTGCGCGCACGCAGATGGCGTGGCCCGCTGCGCACCTAGGCTGTGCCCTGCAGCCCGTTGCCCTGGGCTGCCCCTGCACGGTACCGCCCGGAGCCCTGCAGGCAGGCGTGACACAGTGGTAAGTGTTTGTGTCTCTAAACACATCTAGCGTAGCAAAGGTGCAGTGAAAATACCGTGATCTTACGGGACCGCTGCCGTGCACACGGCCTGGCGGCTGGAACACCGTGCGCGGTGCGACTCGTTCTCCCACGCTCACACCGCCGTCGTGTGACTGTTGAGCACTGGCACTGTGGCCACGCATCTGAGGAGCAGAGTCTTAAACTTTTCTTTGACTGTAATTTCAATAGCCACATGTGGGCAGTGGCTCCTCCCGGGCAGCACAGCGTGTGGATACTACTCCGTCCGGACGCGCAGCGCAGCGGCCGCCCTGGTGTCCAAGCCCGGTTCAGTGCCTGTCATGTGGGCCCTGCCCTTGTGAAGCGGGCCGCCGTGGTTAGCCCTTTCTTGCTCAGATGAGTCCCTCAGCTCCGGTCTGGAGTTTGGTTTCCCGTATCCCTTCGTGGCCGGGCCCCTGTGGACCCCCACTGCAGCCTCAGGCGTTGGCTCCCCCTCCGCACTCCCTGCCCCTCTCGACCACCACCTCACTCCGACACCGGTTTTCAAGGGAAAAGTCAGATCTTGGAGTTGCCTCCCCTGACGCCCCAAGACTGTGTTCGGTTCCCGTCAAGCGTGTCTGCTAGTCCTGCACTGGCCTGTGGCACCTCCGCGCTTTATGTCTGTCTCTCTTTTTTTTTTTTTTTTTGAGACAGGGTCTCACTGTGTCGCCCAGACTGGAGTGCAGTGGCGTCATCACAGCTCACTGCAGCCTCGAACTCCTGTCCTCTAGCGATCCTCCTGCCTCAGCCTCCCACAGTGCTGGGACTACAGGCGTGAGCCACCGCGCCCAGCCTGTGGCCTCTGTGTGTCCCTTGACTTGCTTTTCCCCCCAGTCAGCAAGACCTTGAGGGCTGGAGAGACCCTTTGTCTCTCCTTGTGCCTAGCCAGCCACAGCTGCCTCAGAAGCACTCACAAATATTTGTTGAGTGAAGGTTTAAAAATCCGTTTTATTCTCATTTTTTTTTTTTTTTTTTTTGAGACAGAGTCTCGCTCTGTTGCCTGGGCTAGAGTGAGTGCCGTGGCATCAGCCTCGCTCACAGCAACCTCAAACTCCTGGGCTCAAGCGATCCATCTGCCTCAGCCTCCCGAGTAGCTGGGACTACAGGCATGCGCCCACCATGCCCGGCTAATTTTTCTATATATATTTTTAGCTGTCCATATAATTTGTTTCTATTTTTAGTAGAGACGGGGTCTCGCTCTTGCTCAGGCTGGTCTCGAACTCCTGAGCTCAAACAATCCTCCCGCCTCGGCCTCCCAAGTGCTAGGATTACAGGCGTGAGCCACCGCGCCCGGCCTATTCTCATTTTTGAACTTTATATATGTTTCTTCCTTCCTTCCTTTATTTATATATGTTTCTTCCTTCCTTCCTTTATTTATATGTTTCTTCCTTCCTTCCCTTTCCTTTCCCTCCCTCCCTCCCTCCCTCCCTCCTTCCTTCCTTCCTTCCTTTCTTTCTTTCTTTCTCTTTTTCTCTCTCTCTCTTTCTTTTTCTCTCTCTCTCTTTCTCTCTCTCTCTCTTTCTCTCTCTCTCTTTCTTTCTGTCTTTTCTTCTCTCTCTCTCTTTCCTCTTGCATTTTGTTAGACCTGTGTACACTGAAGTCCCCTTGACATCCAGCTTATCAGATGGTGAAGATTTTATCCGGATCTCAGCGGGAGTGGGGGAGGATCCCTCTTGAAAAACATTTGTAAATTTTTGGTGGTCTAGAGCTTTTGCTTCAGGGCATTATTGGGCCCATCTGCCTTTGGGTTGATGGGGGTCTCTGAGACCACTCTGAAGCAATTCCTGAATTTTGTTTTTGCCATCTCTCCTCGTGAGTCTGGTTCTGCTCAAGGCCCAGCCTTTGAGTAGTGCAAGACAGCCTGTCCTGTCAGGATGAAACGCCGCTTTCCTGGGTGTGCGGAGGCTTCAGGGGAAGTGCTGTGGCTCAGTGGCTCTTTACTGAGCTCCTGCCACGTGCCGGGCTCTGTTCCAGGCACTGGGCACGTGGGGATGTGCCGCAACGAGCTCCCCGCGCTCCTGGAGCTTCCATCTAGTGGAGACAGACCACAGACAAAGTAAATGAGTAATAGGTGCCACGTCAGAAGTGCTATGGAGAAAAATAAAACAGGGGTGGGGAGTTTTAGGGGTGGGGGTTGTAACTGTAAATAGAGTGGTCAGGAGAGGCCTCACTGCGGTGTCCCTCGGGTGCGGGTCTGAAGGAGGGGAGAGCCATTGAGACAGGGAACTGTGCTTGCAGAAGGAGCTCCAAGTGCCACGGCCCTGGGGTGGCAGGGACGGGCAGCGTGGCTAGAGCAGGTGAGCACCGGGCATGGTGGGAGGTGAGGCCAGAGGGGTTGGGCATAGATCGGCAGGGCCTTGAAGGCCACTGAAGGGGTCTGGGAATTTTTCTCTGCGTGGGATGGGAAACCCAGGGGACAGTTTTGAGCTGGGATGTGACATACAGTGACGGAGTTTTAACAAATCACCCCAGCTGCTGTAAGGGGATTTGACGAGGGGAGCAAGGGTGGAAACCAGAGGCCAGGTGGGAGCCAAGAGTCCATGTGACCTGTACCAGGTGGTTGCAGCAGAGGTAACAAGGAGGCTCAGAGTGCAGATGTTCTGCAGGTAGGCCCGAGACAATTTGCTGACCTGGGTTCCAGGATGATTGTGCTAATAAAACGTAGAAAAGAATGTCGGCACTCTGTGAAACTCCAGTGTGACGCGCAGACGCTAGAGAGCCGCCCTCTACGGCACACTTCACATTCGTATTTTCCTTTAAGCCCCTGCATGGAGATTCTCATCTACATTTTAGGGATGAGGGAAACAAAACTTAGAGCATCAAGCTGTAATATGCCCAAGGCCACGGCCAGTACCCAGAGGGTCAGATTCGAGCCAGAGCTTTCAGCCTGTGCTTGGCGGCTCTGCCACAGGCTCCCTTGGCCGGCACGTTCCCCAGCGGTCCTGGCTCCACCTGGAAGTCTCGGTGTGCGCCGTGGCGCCGGCAAGCAGAGCGTCCTTCCCGGCCCATCCCGCTGTGATGGACTGTGTGCGGACATCCGTGCACCCACATGTCAGAGGGCAGGCGGGGTTGTCGCGGCCATGTGTGAGGGTCTCTGTGCAGACTCCTTTGTCCTGGTCTCCCCGGCCGCCCCTCCTGCCTCCTGAGATCCTGCCCCCGCTCCACTGTGCCCTGACGGCTCCTTCTCCCTCCCTGCACCTGCAGAGCACTGTGTGGAGTTCCAGAAGACCAATGGCTCCCTGAACCTGACCTCCGAGAACGCCACCTCCCCTGTCATCGAGTTCTGGGAGTAAGTGCGGCCCCTACCCCAGGGCCGTGTGTCCCCAGAGCGGCTGGGGGCTCACGCAGGCCTCCTCCCTGCGGCCTCTACCAGCCCTGGGAAGTCGCTGAGCGGCTTTTCCCCGAGCCTGTGTCTGTGGCTCCCGCGGGACTGGTTTCAGAGGCGAGAACCCTGCCGCTCACCTTGGGCGGGGCTGGTCCCTCCTCACCCACACGCTGCCTCACCTGGCTGCGGATGCCCGTGGGGCCGGTGGGCGAGCCCCCAGCTCACTCCTCTCTGGCGGCCTGGCGCTGCCGCTTGTCCTCCCTCTCCCAAGTACTGATGTTTGCCCCCGGCTTATTCCAGATATGGGAGCATCCTAAAACCCTGGTTGAGAAAATGCGTGTTGGCATCTCTTGCCTTCCCCAGGGTAGCCAGTACTCAGAGCGGACGTGCCCGGGGACAGATCTGTGTCTGCCTCTGTCTCTGCGCGGAGGACAGCCTCAGGGTCTGAGTGAAAGAGCTGACAAGCCTTGGACGAGAGCCGGGAGGCACGTGGGCCACCTGCGAGCTGAGGCTGGCAGCAAAGGTGGAGCCGGATCCACCCTTCTCTCCCTAGGCGGCGGGTCCTGAAGATCTCCGATGGCATCCAGCATCTGGGGTCCCTGCGCTGGGAGCTGGCCTTGTGCCTCCTGCTGGCCTGGGTCATCTGCTACTTCTGCATCTGGAAGGGGGTCAAGTCCACAGGCAAGGTCTGTGTGGGGAGCTCTCGCCCTTCCGGTCCCAGGGCTCCCTGCCCTCCCCCAAGTTGTGACCTCGTCAGGGGTGGGAGGGAGCGACCCAGCGAAGGCTTCCTGTGACTCCCTTCCTTGCTTCTGTGCCTCTCCCAGATTCAGGCCCGAGCACTTCGAGTGTTTAGGGGGACGAAGTGGAAGAGGGTGAGAAAGGCAGGAGGGACCCCCCAGGGGAATTTGGTCTTGCGATATCCAGCGTGTGTGGGCACATTGCACACTGAACACTGTTCTTTTCCTGTAACAGTTCTTTGGAAAAAGAATTTCGTTAAGACTAATTATCTCAAAATGATTCTCTCCCAACTCAAGAATTTGGGGGTACTCTCTGGCCTAGAGGTTATGAGGGGTTCAGGCCATTCTAAATTCTTCTGGACTTGTGCTCTGGAGGCCTCTGACAGCTTCCTTCCTGATCAGGCTGCCTGGCTGTGCTGAGCTAGTAAGATATTTTCCTACCTGACAGCCCTTGCCGTCATTGCAAGCATGCTAGCTGGGAGAGCATCTAAGTTCATTTAGTCACTCAGCAAACACTTACTGAATATGTGTCCGGGAGAGGCTAGGGTTGTAAGCTGGAGGGAGGAAGCTTGAGGGGAGGCTGTGGCCGCGAGGCTCAGGGAGGTGGGACTGGACAGCTGTGGCGGGTGAGAGGGAGGGGGCAGGAGGGGCTGAGCCCTGACCTTTCTAAGGAGTTCCGTCCCCGCCTCCTTCCTGACTCTCCCTCCTCTGTCCTGGCCAGGTGGTGTACTTCACAGCCACGTTCCCTTACCTCATGCTGGTGGTCCTGTTAATTCGAGGGGTGACGCTGCCTGGAGCAGCCCAAGGAATTCAGTTTTACTTGTACCCAAACCTCACGCGTCTGTGGGATCCCCAGGTAAGGAGCCACAGACGGGGCTGGCAGGTGGCTTCCGCCTCTCTGGGGGGAGCCCCTGCTCCTGGCCCGGCCCCAGGGCATCCATGGGGGTGGGGACGCTTCCTTCTCCAGATGTCTGTGAGCAGCTGTTTGTGGTTAGAGGTGTCTGACGCTGCCACTTCTTGGTTCACAGCTGCCAGGACACAGGGGACCTGAGCCCTCATAGTATTTCTCAGGGGCTGCAAATGTGCCACTAACAGCTTTACTCCAGGGCTGTGCCGTTCTCCCCACCATCTCCCCACTCTTGGCGAGCTCATCTACTGAGCCTCCGGTCTTGTTCTTACCCTCCAACCTGCCACCGTCCCCTCCTTCTGCCCACGTGACTCAGCCCCGGCCGGCTCCTGGCCACCCTCCACCAGCTAGGCTGGTGTGAGTTTCCTGTCGGTCGTCAGGAGGCTCCTTCCTTGCAGTCTGCCGTCCCTCTGCTGCCCAATTCCTCGTGGCCGGGCCGGAGCGCTGCTCCCTGAGAGGAGGGTTTGTGGAGCGAGGCTCCCCTGCCGCAGGCCGGTCTCTCATTTCCTCCTTGTTGGCAGCCGTTCGAAACCCAGCAGAGACAGGAGGCGTCGAGGGCTGGAGGGGAGTGTGGCTAAGCTCCACCCCAGAGCCCCTGGAATTTTGTTACCCATTTAGGCGCTGTCCTCTGACTCCTCGGGGCAGAGGCCACCCTCCTTGGGGACCATGTGTGCCACACAGAGCCTCCCCTCAGCTGCCGGAAGAGCCTCTCTGGGTCGCTTAAGGGCAGGCAGCTCCCAGCACCCAGAAGACTGATGCTTGGGTGGCTTTCCAGACACTCTGGAGTAGTAAGGCGCTGCCATGGTCCCTGAAGCTGCTGACAGGGGCACGAGGAAGGGTGGGCACACAGTCCAGAGCTCACACAGAGGCAGGGCTCCCCGTGCACAGTTTCAGGTGGTCCCTGGAATCTCCCCACCGCCCCTGCCTGGGTCATGCTCTTCCAAGCTGAGTTCCACTGGGACCGCTGTGGCCTTGGTCCCGGCTGTTTCTCACCAGTCTTCTGGTGGGATATAAGCTTATCCTTCTCCCCTGCCATTTGCTGGACGTCACAGAGCTGCGGACCTCGCCCCTCGCGTCTGTGCCGGCACGAGGGCTGCAGGCTTCGAGCCAAACCGCAGAATCACAGCTGTTGCAGCTCGAAGGACTCCAGAGGTCGGCCATGCAATTCCTCGTTGCACATATGAGCAGACTGTGACCCAAGGTCACAGCGAGTGAGTGCCAGGCCAAGCAAAGGGGACTTCTGTTCTGTGAATCATGAGCCCTTTGACTTACCTGGAACCAAAGTGCTATGACGGAGAGTAGGTGGCAGGGAGCAGAGTCGAGGGAAGGCTCTGAAGGCCCGGTGAGGAGTCGGCCGGGACCCTGTGCACGAGAGCTACTGTGGTCCTGGCGCCGCAGAGCTATGCTCCAGTGGTGAAGCTGCAAAGCTCACCTTCGTTTGCAGGTGGGCCTGAGAGGAAGGAGGTGTGATCAGGCAGGACCCAGGCAGTTGGGCTGGAAGGGAGAAAGAATACAGGGGTTCAGTATTTCTAGAACTAAATGTATGGCTTTGTCCTGATCAACTACTATAAGTAGCCAGCAACTGTCATGTGCTTATTCTGTCCCTGGCATTGTTAAGGGGTTTACTTGCGTTTTCGCAGCTCACCCTCACAGCAGACCAATGAGGCATCCCATTTTATAGGTAAGGAAATTAGGGCCTAGCGAGCTTAAAGAATTTTCCATCCTCATGGCTGCAACTGGAACCAGATCTGCGGGTGACAAGCCCCACATACCTTATGGTCTCCTCTTGAAGACCAGGTTCCTGTCTGCTCATCCTTGTTCCCCTCATAGCTTATTCATCCGGCAGACGCGTGTTGAGCACCTGTCACGTGCTAGGTCTGTTCTAGGTGCAGTGTTTGCTGTGTGACAGCCTCCAGCAAACAGGAAGCGGGAGGACCAGGTAGCCTTCCACTCTGAGAGTTAATGAGGCCGTGATCCCGTGTCTGGGGGATTGCAGGGAATCAGGCTGTTAGTCTGCACTCCAGGATGCCATCCTTCTAATTCTAGCCAGCTGTGGGCCGCGAGGGAGCCTAAGTCTTCCAGGTGCTTTGAGGCTGCGGGGAGGGGGATTTTTTTGAGAGCCAGGCCTGGTCCCGAGTTTCTGAGCAGTGTTTTTATCTGCCTGGTTCCAGCCCCACGCGGAGGCGAGGCCTTTGCTGTCGTTGAACAGAGCAGCGCCCTCGGGGTGGGGTGCACTGCCAGAGCCCTGACCGAATCTGGCTGGCACTCCCCAGGAAGTGTGAGAATTCCAACTGGCATTTGCCTGGCACTTGGGAAAGCTGCAAGATTCCTGCTCACCAACACACAGACCAAAGCCATCCCTCTCTGCCAGGCACGAGGCCAGGAGCCGGAACCAGGCAGGGAGAATGCTGCCTTACCCGCTTCCTCCCGTCTGCCCGGCTGCAGAGCACAGGGCAGGTGGCTGCCTGGCATCCCCAGGCTTGCCCTTCACACTGGGGACAGCGCTGGAGACCCAGGGCCGTCCTGTGCAGGGCGCGCTCCACGCGGGCCGCTGTGTCTTTCCCGTGTCCTGACTCGGGTCTGCTCTGTGTGCTTGGGTAGACGGGTAAGGGCAGGGGATGGGAGTGCGGTGCTCAAAAAGCCCTCATGGAAACTTTTAAATTTCTGTGTCAAGCAATTCTAATGAAAGATTTGTTTAGGGAGGAAGTTGAAATCATTGACTAGAACTAGTCTTTATTTTAGTATTGAAATCTATGTCACCTCATTGTCACTGAGAGGTGAGTTGCTTTTTAAAATACCAGTGAGAAGCCAGGTGCAGTGGCTCACACCTGTGACCCTAGCACTTCACTGAGGCCACTGCACTCCAGCCTAGGCAACAGAGTGAGACCATGTCTCTAAAAGAGTGAAAAAAAAAAAGCAACAACAAACAACAGCCAAAGCTAACATTTATTAAGTACCTATCATTTGTCAGGTACTTCGCTGAGAGCCTGACACAGTTTGACCCCAGACTAACCCGTGAGTCGGGGGTAGACAGGGGAGGGAGGCTCAGGAAACTTGAGAAACGTGACCAGAACCACAAAACTGGCATATGGGGGAGCTTGGGTTTTACCCCAAGTAGTCTTTTGGAGTCTGTTGTCTGCATCAGCGTGATAGATCTTAACCAAAGGATATGTATTACTTTGAGAGTTTTAGGGGCTGCTTTTTGTTATTCTAGAAGATAAGATAGGAAATGAATATTTATTTGTTAGGCATTTTACATACATTATTTTATTTGTTGTTATGCCCATTTTCCTGATGAGAAAAGGGAGGTTCAGAGAGGTTGAGTGACTTGCCTAAGATCACACAGCCAGTATTTAGTAAAGTTAGGAATTGAGCCCAGATCAGTTTGACTCCAAAGTCCATACTTTTTCCATGACACACCATTGCCTTCCTAAAGATAGTAGATAAATATTAGGGGGTGGGGTAGACTCAAAGCTGAAGACATCTTTCCTGGATCTTCTAGAGGTTTCTCTCCTCCTCTGTCCCCAAAAGACTTCTTTTTCCCCACACTACACTGAGTGTTTTTCACACTTGTTTTTTCCTTGGTTGGTCTTCTGCCCCAGCCAAAGAAAGACACTTCAACGCTTTGTTCCAGACACCAGTGCTCCCGGAGTGGGGGCAGCGGAACAGCTTGCCCTGCTCGCCCCTGCGGCCCCTGCGGCCCCTCCATCCCTGCCCAGCAGGCTTGTCAGGCAGCAGCTGCGCGGAGAGCTGGGCTCGCCAAGCACCCAGCAAGGGGCTTTGGCCAAAGGCCCCACATCTAACCCCTGAGCTCTGAACTTGCGCCGTCCTGCTGCGTCCTTCTCTGTTCTCGTTACCCTTCCTCCCAGCTGGGCCTCCGCCTGACCCCACTCCCACCACCGCCCCCTCCGGGGGAGGGGAACAGCCAAGTCACGATTTCTCTTATTATTCTTCCCAAGCCCAAGTTCACAAAGCTTCGTCATCACGGGGTTGCACCCCTGCTGCATATGGGCAGCAGAGTGCCCCTGAGGACTCGGCAGTTTCCTTGGTAACTGTGGCCCACTCTGCACCCTGCCCACCACTGGGCATGGCAGCATGCGTCCTGGAGGCCACATCGGTGACTTGCTGGGAGACAGTGCCGAGCTCGGCAGGTGCAGTACCTGTGAGTCCCAGGGGATGAGCCTTTCTCCCCACCCGTCCCTCCCGACCCTGGTAAATCCTTTCTGTCCCAGCTCGGGGCCTTGCGCTGCACGGTCCTGCCGAGGGAGGCAGGGACAAGATGGAACAGAGTGACCTTCGTGCCAGAGGTTCTCTGAGATGACTGTCCTCACAGGATCTGCAGGGCAGGGTTTTAGAAGAGAAAAGGATTTGAAATCTCTCGAAGGAACAAACAGACCGGCCCAGGCATCTGTTTGGGCTTGGTGAGGCATCGTGCTGAGTTTTGCCAGCGTTCCCCCTGCCTGTGTCGGGTTTGCCTTGCATTCCCACCCCTTGCTTCTCTAACTTCTGAGTAAACCCCAAAACCCTCTCTGCCTTCCCCATCCTAAGTCTTCCTCATGTTTAAAAAAGTTTCCCTGGAGCTTCTGCCCTTCTGAGCCATTTCCTTGCTGCTCAGCCCCTCTGGTCTTCTGTGCTTCTTGCCACAGACCCCCTTTCCCTGGTGGTAAGGCCCGCCCTGCAGAATGTACCAAAATGGGGTTGCAGTGGGCACAGGGACAGAACGCTGGAGACACTGCCCTTCCCTCCACCTCCTTTCCCTGCTCTGTCCGCTCCTGCAGAGGTGGAGGTGCAGCAAGAGGAGTTGTCCCCGGGTGTGTCCCTGACACCGGCTCCCAGGGGCAATGGAGCAGGGGTCCCGCAGCAGCTGTTCCTTGGGCTCACCCAGGAAGCTTTGAAAAGGACTTGGTTTCTGGGTTCTCCTCCAGGCCTGGAGAGTGAGTGTGTCAACTGGGGAAGTTGGCTGAGGACTCAGTGTGACCCTGAGGCTGTCAGCTTGCCCAGGGGGACCCCTGGACCCCAGGAGGGCAGAGGCCAGGGGGCAACGTGGTGGGGATGGGGGCAAGAAGAGAGAGCTGGGGGCAGGGCGGAGGGTGGTGGTGAGGGTCGGGCAGGCAAAGCAAGGACGGGGAAGGGGTGAGGCGCATGGACGAGAAAGGCCGCGGCTTTGGCTTTGGCTTTGGCGTGCGGGGACTGCAGGCCTGGTGCTGGGGGAGGGAGGAGGGAGGACGGAGGGGTCATGGAAAGCAGGGGCCTGTTTGGGGGCTGCTGGAATGGGGCTAGGCAGAAGGCACGGCCGGGGGCGTCAGGCACCCTTGCTGTTAGGAACACAGACACGTGAGGGACATCTGCCCTGGCCACGTCTTTGTCCATGGCTCTCTGTGCCTGCTGTGCCCATGTGGTGCTCGCATCTGCTGCAGGTGGGAGGGCTGGGGGAGGGTCCGCAGCCCAGACCCCGCCTCCCACAGATCTGCAGGGCTGCTTTGTTCTGTTGCCTTGATGTTCTTTCTCTTGGGGATGTTATTCTAGCTGCTGACTCTAAATCATAGCACGCACGGCTGGGCCGGCCAGCTGGGACAACAACAGTCATGACATCCCCTGTGTTTGGCGGGAGAGTGGCTTCCCCCACAGAGTACAAAGCCCTCCCAGACGCGTTTCTGTGCACCGAGCTGAGGGTGCCTCTGCCTGTTTTTCACAGAAAGGGTTCTGAGACGGGGGCGCAGCGCTACACACTCGTGGTGGCTCCGCTATTAGGCCCCACATTCCTAGAGACGCTGTGTCCGGTTCCTTTCGTGCTGGTCACAGCACTGCAGCCGTGGACAGCAGACAGCAGGGCAGGGCCCGGGATCGAAACCCCGACAGCAGGCCCAGCTCTGTTCCAGGGCACATCCCACCCTCCCACACGCCTCCACCGTGGGTCCTCGGGTCCTTTCCCTTGAGTTTCTGATGCCTGCTCCATCCTGGCAGTGCCCAGGAAATGTCTGGGAGCCGCGGAGTGGAGCCCATGGATCTGACAGGGCTGGCAGGGTGCCTGCGCCGGCTGAGGACAAGTTTCCGTCCAGCCCCTGCCTGTGCCCGTCTTCCAGGCCCGTGGGCCTGGGTTCCCTGGAGCTCGGCTTCCTCCCCTCTTCCCTCGCAGGTGTGGATGGATGCGGGCACCCAGATCTTCTTCTCGTTTGCCATCTGCCTGGGGTGCCTCACGGCCCTGGGCAGCTACAACAAGTACCACAACAACTGCTACAGGTGATGGGGGAGGGCCGAGCCGCACCCGCATCCCTCTGTCCCTCTCCTGCCCGCCAGCTGCACCAGCCCCGGCTGAGCTGGAGGCTGCCCGGGCTCCTGGCCTGGCTTTCTGTGCCCAGTGCCCCAGGCCGCGCCAGTAGCCTGACTTCTCCCTATCTTCACGTCGCCCCTCAGCTCCCTCCTACGCACCCTGCTCACTTCACGTCCCCTGTGGCTCCCTTCTGCCTGCTGACTCATGCCCAGAGAGTTCAAGCTGATGTCAGCATTAGCTGAAATATGGCTGAAAAAATCATATCATGCACCTACCTCAAAATCAAATTTGGGCAACTAAGAGTTCTTTGTTGTTTGGGGTTCCCCGTGTCCCCGTCCCCTGCGTCTGCATACCAAGCGGGACTATGGCAGAGGACAGTGTCCCATGACCTGGTGGCAGTGTGGTGGGAGGGCCAGCTGTGTGGCAGTTTGTCATGTTGAGATTCATGTTTTACTTCCTTAGGGCCTCATTCTTTTAGGACAACCTTGATTTATTCCTCGTCTGAGCTAGGGGGACCCCGGTGGGGTGGTGGGTGGAGCAGAACCCACCCTGGACCAGGACCCTGAGTGGTCGTCTGAATTCTGGACACCCAGGGCTCCTGCTGGCTCTGGGGCAGGAGGTCCGAGATGCCGACAGCCCCTTTCTGACTGGCCTGTCCCCACCTCTCCCCCACCCCCATCCCCAGGGACTGCATCGCCCTCTGCTTCCTCAACAGCGGCACCAGCTTTGTGGCCGGGTTCGCCATCTTCTCCATCCTGGGCTTCATGTCGCAGGAGCAGGGGGTGCCCATCGCCCAGGTGGCCGAGTCAGGTGGGTGTGGCTGGGCGGGGCCCGGTCTGAGCTTTTGGCACCAGGACCCAGAGGCCTTTCTGTTGTCACCCACACTCTGGGCGAACTGCGCCCACCTGTCAGCAGATGTGTTCTGGGAAGACCTGGGGGAGAATTAAACAGTCGCACCCACTTCAACGAGCGGGTGGGTACACAGGGAACGTCCCTCTCCCCATCCCTGGCTTCCAGTGCGTTACTCTGGAGGTAGCCAGTGGTATCAACTTCTTGTTTATCCTTCCAGAAATAGAATATGTTTAGACATATATGAGAAAATATATATATACACACACATAAATACATACATACATATTGCTATTTCTGTTTCTTACTCCCTTTTTAAAAACCAAACGATAACATACTCTACACATTATTCTGCACCTTGCCTTGTTCGCTTTAAACTGTCTCTCGATATAAGGTTACATCAGCACATGGAGTTTCCGCTTTTTGAGTGACTGGCTTTCTACCCTGTAGCGTTGCTGTTGCTTTTGAATAAACCCAAGCCCCGGCCCCCACCTGGACAAGCTCTTCCCCTGTTCTTGGGGACCTTCCCCTTTTGCTCTGTCACAAGGCAGTTGTTCACAGCGGCACTCACAAGCGCATACCTGCCACAGAGAATGCCATGCGCTGGGCAGCTGACATCACTGGTCGTTTAAAAAGGACAAAGTCTCGCGTTTATCAAGCACTTACTGTGTGCCACGCACTGTGTGAAGCACGTCGCCTGTGCTCTTCGACGTAGCCCGGGAGGGAGGTCCTGCATCGTCCGGTCTCGCCATGTGCGAAGTGAGGCTTGAGGAAGTCAACAGGGCCAAGGTCAGGTCACACTCTGCTTTTCAGCGGCAGCTTCCGGTGGCTGGACCCAGGCTCGAGCACGTGAGCTTGAGTCATTCGCGTCAGCTGAATACTCACTGACCGAGAGGACGTGTCAGTGGCGTTCTGACGCTGGTGCCGGTTCACTCACCGTGGGGTGACAGGGGCAGTGAGCCGGAGGGCCCAGGACAGACCTGGCCTCAGGGGTGTTTTCTCTGGTGCCACCCGCAGACTTTCTGAACAGGACAAAGCGACTCACTCCACTGGGGCGCGACGGCTCCTGCAGCCCCCCGTGGCCGGCACTGGGTCGGCCGCTGGCTCCTGAGCCCATTCCCAGTTTGAAACTCTGGTCTGGGGCCGTAGCTCTGGAGAGCGGGGCCCTCTTAGATCCAAAGCCCTTTGCGCCTGTGCCGTGGAGGTCCTGTCCTTGCCAGCGAGAATATGGCAGACAGCGCCTGGGGAGGTGGGAACTGGGTGGAGGTTTGATGGCTTCCGGGCGAAGATGGTGGTGCCGACGGTAACTCGGGGGTACGTTTCCTCGAGATCCTGCTGTCCCACGGCCCTGCCTGGGAAGCCGCGGGGTTGCGCCAGGCCTGCAGCTGGCCCGGGCACTGGCTGTGTCCCCTGTCCCCTGTCCCCTGCTGTAGGCCCTGGCCTGGCCTTCATCGCCTACCCCCGGGCTGTGGTGATGCTGCCCTTCTCTCCTCTCTGGGCCTGCTGCTTCTTCTTCATGGTCGTGCTCCTGGGACTGGACAGCCAGGTACCGAGAGGTGGCCACGCAGAGCCTGACGCACTAGTGGGGTGGGGCTGGGGAGGGGAGCAGAGCACGCAGGGTCGAGCTTTATGCCCCAAGGGACCTTAAAATAGTTGGGGACTGGGCAAATGTCAGGGGACCCAGGGAGCTTGATGAGTGGGTCCAGCCCTAGTTGTTTGATGACAGCAGCTCTGGGGACTTGAGACAGGGAGGCTGGCCGGGCTGGCCCCGGGAGCAGGAGGCCGGAGCTAGCTGACAGGGCTTGTCCTGGGGGCTTGCTTTCCCTCCAAGTCTTTCGCCTCTCACCAGTTTGTGTGCGTAGAAAGCCTGGTGACGGCGCTGGTGGACATGTACCCTTGTGTGTTCCGCAAGAAGAACCGGAGGGAGACCCTCATCCTCGGAGTGTCTGTCGTGTCCTTCCTGGTTGGGCTGCTCATGCTCACAGAGGTGCGGGCTGGGAGGCTGGAGGGGACCCGGTGAGGAGGAGGAGGGACCAAGTGGCAACCCTTGTGGGGCAGGGCAGACGCTGTGGCTCCAGGTCACAGGGCAGCCTTCCGGGCCCCTCTTCTCCCCTCCACAGAAGGACAAGGAGCGAGTTCCCCCTCTGGCTTTTGGGCTCTGGACCTGCCTCTGGGGTGGGTGAGGGTGGTGTGGCGAGGATGGCTGGGTAGGCCTGGGCTGGGAAGAACGGCCTCTGCAGCGAGACCTGTGACCTCCCAAGCAGCGGCACCAAGTTCTGTGTACAGACTTCAAAGGGAGCCAGAGAGCCCCGGCTGGCGACACTCCGTGTGTGCTCAAGGGAGGAGGGAGGAGACCAGTGACAGCCCCTCCGTCCTCCTTCCCCAAAGAGTACACTCTATGTCTTGGGCTTCTGGCTCCATCCTAAATGCTCTCAGGGACAATCTAACTATAGCTGTCTGATTTCATCTGTCTTCCATCCAAAAACCATAATAAAAATTAGCATCTCATATATGCCTAGTGCTGTACATCGTACAAATCACATTCTCTTTGATTATCTGTCTCCTTTGACCCTCACCGACTCCGCTCTGTGCCCCGGCGATGTGAAGCTCAAGGCACAGGGGGGGTCTGTCTGTTTCCTCCGGGTAAAGTTCCTTCTTTCATACTCTCCCCGCGCAGGGCGGGATGTATGTGTTCCAGCTCTTTGACTACTATGCAGCCAGCGGCATGTGCCTCCTGTTCGTGGCCATCTTTGAGTCCCTGTGTGTGGCTTGGGTTTATGGTGAGTGACTCCTCCCTGGGCCCCAGCCCCAGTGCCTCCTCCACCCCAGGGCCCTTAGAAGACAGATATCCACTGCTCATACCCATGGTTTCCTGGGACTCCTCCTCCACCCAACCTCAAACGTCTTGAGGACCATAAATTGCTACCTTGGGAAGCGCCCTCCAAAGTCACCTTGCCCACAATCCCGGTTAGAGCTGCACCTAGACCACCTCAGGTGGGCCCATGTCCTGTCCCGCCCAAACCTTTTCAGCTTTTAACAACCCTGATGATCAGGAAGTTACTGCCTTTACCTAAGCCAAGTTCTGCCTGCTGCGGGTGATTTGAAAAGACAACCATGATATCTTCTATCTACCAATCCTTGCCCGTCCTAGTCTGCGTGTGGCCCCATCCTACACTGTGGGCGCTGGCGGACGGTCTCCCTCCCTTCTTCTCCCCGTGGCAGGAGCCAGGCGCTTCTATGACAACATTGAAGATATGATTGGGTACAGGCCGTGGCCTCTCATCAGATACTGCTGGCTCTTCCTCACACCAGCTGTGTGCACAGTAAGGAAGTCCCCAAGGGACAAAGCCAGGTGGCGGGAGGGAGCAGTGGTGGCGGCAGCAGGGTAGAGAGGCCATTAGCCCTCCAGCGGACTTCTCCCTAGGAATGGAAAACCATCTTAGATTTCCATTCATCCTCCTGTGGGATTCTAGACTGCCACAGCAGGACAGAGTCCTCCTTTCCATTTCACGATAAACTGGGCTCCAGCGCTGTCAGACGGTTCGACACTATGGTGGGAAGGTGGCGTCACGGGCAGGACTGGCGCTCAAGTGCGCTGGGCAGCTCCTGTCAATGCTTCTTCCCACAGCAGTAAGGGCAGCGGCAGTCACAGGGCCCCTGCTCTGGCTGGGCACGGCGTGTTCACACGTATCAACTCATTTTAGTCTCACAAAGCCCGTGCTGTGTCGCTGTCACCGTCATTGTGCAGACGAAACCGAGGCTATGGAAGTTAAGCGGCTCCCTCAACCCAGAAAGTTGCGGAGAGCTGGGGCTCAAACCCAGGCAGCCTGGCTCCAGGGTCTGAGCCTTAAACGGCAATGTGCTGCGTCCTCTGGCGTCCTCCCTTCGTGTCAGCGGTTCCCTGAGCCTGCCCTGTGTGCGGGGTGTAAGCGAGGAATGGGGGGAAGCAGGCACGATCCCTCTCCTTGAGGTGCTTGCAGCCCAAACTCTTGGTGCAGGAGAGGTAAACACTTGAAAGCACACAGCAGGCACATAATCATGTCCTAATTGGGAGCCAACCACGTGCAGAGGGGCCCAGGGGCCCAGGGGCCTGCCCTGGAAACCACTGCTGGGGTGCCCTGAGAGCAGAGTGCAGATGGAGACTGGAGGCCTATTGGCTGCGACCAGCCTGGAGGCACGTTCGGGCCTGGAGTGTGATCTCTGCCAGCCACCTGTGGGCGTGGAGCCCCCGGGCACAGCCCCCAGCCCCTTTCTCTTCTGCCCTCACCCCCAGGCCACCTTCCTCTTCTCCCTGATCAAGTACACCCCGCTGACCTACAACAAGAAGTACACGTACCCGTGGTGGGGGGACGCCCTGGGCTGGCTCCTGGCTCTGTCCTCCATGGTCTGCATTCCTGCCTGGAGCGTCTACAAGCTCGGCACCCTCAAAGGCCCCCTCCGAGAGGTAGGGGGTTAGTGGGGGCTGCCGGCCAGCTAGGAGCTGGCACACAGGGGGCCCGTGCACGGCGTGGGTAGTGCTGAGAAGTCTCAGGAAGGGACTGGGTGACTGGAGGACACAGGCTGTGATGACGGGGCCGGTCCCTGGAGGGCAGGCAGACATGGTGACAGGAGGCGGGCAGACCTGCCCCGTGTAACCGCATGACAGCCACCTCCACTCTCCTTACAGAGAATCCGCCAGCTCATGTGCCCAGCTGAGGACCTGCCCCAACGGCAGCAAGTGAGACCCTCTGCTCCTGGCACCCCCAGGACCTCACTGCTCAGACTCACAGAACTCGAGTCTCACTGCTAGGGGCAGGCCCCCCATGGTGCCCAGGGGCCTGGCTGTGGGGCCAGCTGCAGGGGGCAGGGGCAGACGCAGCCTTGCACTTCGCTGCTCCCAGCTGGGTGGATAAGACAAAAGGGGATATTTTTGGAGCTCCCCCCTCAGCTTCCCTGCTCCAGGGGCAAAGTGAAATGCAGGTTTCAAGAGCATCCTTTGCGCTGGGCCTTGGGGGGGCTGGGTGAGGGCCGGTGGGCGAGAGCAGAGTTGGCTGCGGGCCCTCTCACCTTGCATTCCATTAAATCTGCCTCTCCCCATGACCGCAGCAGCTCCGTCTGGTTTCTGTCCCTCTGCCTGCAGCCCGACCCCTCCCCACTTTGAGAGCCTGCCTCCTCCCGGAGCCCTGCTGTGGCCCAGCAAGCAAGAGGGGGTGCCCTGGTGCAGGGCGGAGCAGGCGTCTGGAGCCGAGGAGGCTGTCAGGCTCTCTCCGCGCTTCCCAAGCCTACGCCCTGGCTCTGTGCTATGGAATTAAGAAAGGAAACTGGCCGGGCGCGGTGGCTCACGCCTGTAATCCTAGCAATCTGGGAGGCCGAGGCGGGTGGATCGCTCAAGGTCAGGAGTTTGAGACCAGCCTGAGCAAGAGTGAGACCCCGTATCTACTAAAAATAGAAATTATCTGGCCAACTAAAATATATGTAGAAAAAATTAGCCGAGCATGGTGGCGCATGCCTGTAGTCCCAGCTACCCGGGAGGCTGAGGCAGGAGGATCGCTTAAGCCCAGGAGTGTGAGGTTGCTGTGAGCTAGGCTGATGCCACAGCACTCACTCTAGCCTGGGCAACAAAGCGAGACTCTGTCTCAAAAAAAAAAAAAAAAAAAAAGAAAGGACATTGAGGGAGGCACGAAGGAGACCTGAGCTAAACGAAAAGGAGAGGAACGCCTGGTGCCCGCTTCTCCCTGCTGGGTCCTCGCCTGCCCCGCTGGCCAAACTGTCGGTGTGCGCCCGCCTCTGCCCGGCTCAGCCAGCAGAGGGACCCCTTCCTCGGATCGCCTGGCGCTTCTGAGAGTAGGAGAGGCCACATGTCACCACCGGACGTGGCCACCAGGGGGTGGCACTGCACGGCCCCAGCTCCACTGTCAGGGCTTGAGCTGCGGGGATGAGCCCTGAGCGTTAGGCTGCAAAGAGGGTCCAGGGGAAAGGCACAGCCACCCCACCCGGGCATGGTCTTGGCCCTCGAAGGCCCCCCGGTGTGTCTCTGCAGCCTTACCTGTGACCGGGCGGCGGGGAGCCAGGGCCCCGTGTTTCTGGCTGCTGCTGCGCTTGTCTGGAAGTGGCGCATGCGCAGCTGCATTTCCCCGACTGCGTACTCAGGCGTCTGCCTGTCACCCCCCTATCCAGACGGTGCTTCTGGGGCTGATCGCGGGAGCGCCCTACAACTCTTAGGGCCGCAGTCTAAGGGCAGGCAGGTTCCTTGGGCGATTTTCTTTGCCTTTTAAATGTCAGTGGGAAAATGCGCTGAAATCTTTGCTAGTCTTCAAGTTTTGATTTGTTGTCTCTTGAAGAGTTTGTAAAAAGTAATGATAGCAGCCCACTGGGTGTCGGCCTTGGCTGCTGCTTCCTGGAGAAGGCCTGGTCGGGCGCTTCCCAAGGCTGCCGGGTCAGCCGCGGTGCTCGGGCGGGAGCAGAATGCCGGCAGCGGGACACGTGCAGCGGCAGCTCGTTCGCGCAGACGCCGTTCGCAGAACGCCTGCCGCGGGCCGTGCCGTGCTCATGCACGGTGAGCAAAAGCAGACACAATTTCTTAAACAACAAATGTGACAAACGCTACGAAAGAGAAGAGCAAAGAGCTGTGAAAAAGGAAAACCGGGGTGCGGGGAGGAGCCTGGGGACGGGCTGGGCGGTCGGGGGAGGCTGCCCTAGGGCGCCACGTCCTCGCTGTCCGTCCCTCCGTCAAAGCCGCGGGGTCTGCGCGCCTAGGAAGGGATGTAGGCGGTTCAGCACGGTGACCGGAGCCCTGTTTAGGAGAGTCATCGACGGTGGAAGATGGCGTGGCGACCACCTGTGGGCGTGAGGATCAGGGATGCGCGTCTAGATCCCACTTGCCTCTGCCTTGCCGCGTCTCTGCAGGAGTTGCTGGGAACTCACGTTGTTTTCAGATGGAGTTGGTACCAGGCACCTCCCTGGGTTTGTCCTGGGGCTCACATGGGGTCACGGGTGTGTTTTTCAGTCACTGGTGCCCAACGGCCTGAGGTCGTTAAGCCAGGTGGGGGGTGGGTGAGGGGGCGAGGCCCCAACAGCCCGGGTGGGACCGGCAGGCTGGGGTGTGGGGTGCTGATGGCTGGGTCAGGGCGAGGAAAGGAACCGTGTGTACCTGGACGACCTGGACGTGGCTTTAGCCAATGAGGGTGAAGAGATACTGGTGGTTGTGGAGGAGGGCAGCTGTCAGCACCGGCTGCTTTCCCTGCCGGGAAGAAAACCCTTAGGGATCCCGTAGTTCCCAGCGGAAGAAGAGGCAGAAGGAAGGGGGAGGCCACGCCTGTTGGGGAGAAAGGCAGGGGAGCCTGGGGCAAGCGCCAGCTGAACGGGGAGAGGGGCGCGGGCGACTGCGCAGGGAGAGATGCAGCCCAGGGCTGCAGGGCAGCTACTGAGGCGCTGAGCCCGCCAGGCTGCCTTGGGACCTCAACACGCATGTGTACCCAGGTCTCAGACCCACACGTGTGCGTGCACTCACAGTCCCTCCCTGTCCTCCAATAAACGTGCACAAACTCAGAGACACCAGCCAAGCACACGCCTTTATAGGGGCTTGAAGCCCTGGCTTGGATCCTGACCCTTTGACTTACTAGCTGTGTGACCTGGGACAAGCTAACCTCTCTGATCCTTAGTTTTCTTCTCTATAAAATGGGAGTAATACTACTTATATCGCAGTGTTGTCAGGTCCAGTAGAGGGTACAGGCACAGCTGCCCTGGGGACATGTTCAAGCAAGTCCATCCTATTCCCACAGCTCCAGCCCCACCACACCGGGCTGTCAGTATAACAAAAAAGCCCAAGAAATATGTTCAGAGAGAGCTTCACTGCCCCGGCCTCCCAGCGCCCAGCATCAGGTCGCGCTGGGCCCCGGGGACGAAGCCAAGCATTTACTAAGCATTTTTGCTAGGAGCCAAGGGAGAGGGAGCCCTGAATACTCCTGCATCCTGTGGTCCTGCCCAGCACAGCGTAGCATCCAGGAAGGCAGGACCGGAGCCCCCAAGCCCTCACCCATCCTCTGGTTCTGGGAGAACAACGCCCTGCCCCAAAAGGGAAGACTGGGATCGTTTTTCTCCCCTCAAGTAGCATCCATCCACCCACCCATCAACACTGAGTGTCTTCCCTGAGACAGCACTGTATTCAATGCCAGAGGCAGAAACAAAGAATTAAGAAACAAGCCCCCTGCCCTTCAGATATCTGTGGTCTGGGAACAGTGTGCTACAGTGGAACGAGTATAGATTTTTGGAGTCAAGAGGCCCAGATTCAAATCCCAGCTCCATCATTCACTAGTGCATGGCCTTGGAGCAAATCACTTAGCCTCTGTTCACCTCAGTTTTCTCATCTGTAAAATGGGGCTAATAATTCCTACATTTCAAGGTTGTTAAAGGGATTAAATAAGGTAACATGTAAAACTCCTAGTCTGAGCTCGATGCTCAGGAAATAGGTCCCACGCCAGGTCCTCTCGTGGCACACAGGGGTTGGGAGACGAGGGTGGTGAGGAGAACGTTCTGTGGGGTCCACTGTCCTTACCGCAGCAGAGTGACTGGCTCATCGGCCGCATCTCCTCTTGACTCTGGACCCTTCCCTGTCTTAGTGAGACTTTCCAGGGATCTTGTTTTTTGCAAAGGTGGGGTCTCTGGCCTGCAGGAGTTTACCAACTGGTCTGAACACTCAGTGGGTGTTGGGCGTGGGGATACTGGGATGGGCTTGAGTAAGGGTGGGCTCAACATTAAGGTGGGAAGACTGAAGTCAGAGGCGATTGGATAAAGACAGGGAGGGGTCGGGCAGATATTTTTGGGGGAAAATCAAACTCCATTTCTGAGGTCAGGTCAAACAAGGCAGGCTTCTCCCACAACGGGAAGGACTGGTGGCAGGACTGCTGGGCCATTGCCAGTCACCTCAGCACCCCCATGTCCTGGCAGAAAGCATGCCAGGCTGTCGGCCCTGGATAAGGGTTTTGAATGAATGAATGACGAAATTCACCCTCTTGCCCAGCCAGACCCTCTGCCCTCTTTCTTCCCTTTATGGAGAGGCAGCATTTTGTTTTGGAAGAGCTGCAACCGGGTAATCTTGTGGACGTCTGTGTCCCTCTGCAATCAGCTCTATGGCCAATCACGGTGGGCCTGGCATGCAGGGACAGGCCACCCCGTCCCAGCTGAGTGCTGGGCAACGAGGGGGTGGGTCCTGGCCGGGCCACGGCCTGCCCTGCCAGAGCCGCCTTGCGCTGGGCTTCTGGCTTCACAGAGGCCAGGGGCTGAGAACCGTGACCTGCTCTGGCCTTGTCTGGGTGGGGGTCCCCCAGGAGATGCCGAGAGACACGGAGCGGGAGGCTGGTGGAAAACTACAGACGGAGCCTCTCACTTCACACCCCACCCCTGCTGGGAAGTTCTGAAACACAAAAAGGAAGCACATGTGAAGGGAAATTTCCCCTTCTCCCCACAACGTCCCTCCCTCCACACCCGAGAGAGCACCCCCGGCGCTGCTGGGCCAGGCACTCCCCTCCAGCCCTGCCGCGAGGACCCGCTGCAAACACCAGGGACACACGGAGCTTTGTGGATCCATCAGTGCAGCCTTTGGACTGAATCCACATTTCACAGGACAAACCCTTTTTTTAAAAGGGGTGCAGCAGGGAAAGATGAAGCTTTTCTTGCCACCTTTGGTGCTTAAAAAAGAACAACCTTGAAATCTGAAGGCCACAGGTTCCCCACCCCTGCTTGTCTTTAGCCCTCACAGCAGCCCTGCAGAGGAGGTGTTATCTGCCTTTGACAGATGGGGAAACCGAGGCTCAGACCTGACTGACGTGACTCACACATGATACTGGAGTGTCTCACTGCAAGCCTGTGTCCTTTCTGCATTGTGCTTCTCGAGATGTGCTCAGAGTGTTTTTCTAGGAAAATCCCAAGGGAAGTGTAGTGGTTGTGAAGGTCTAGACTAGAGCCCTGCCTTGAAGCCAGAGGGGGCAGGTACCGGTGGAAAACTCCAGCGTGTGATTCACCCTCCTGCCCTGTCCTGGCCAGTGAGGCCGGCTCCCTCCCAGGAGTTTGCAGCCTGGAGTCGGGGGCTCCCACCTGCTGGTCTGGTGAGAGAGGGCTGTGCCCTGCCCTGTGCACCCCACCCCTTCCCTAAGACAGGGATGGTGCTGGGAGGGCCTTGGGGAGAGGGGCGGGGGCCAGGGGCCAGGACAGGAGCAAGAGGAGGGGTCAGTGTGGCCCCTGAGCCTCTTCCCCTGCCTGAGGGGGTGGCTGAGCCCAGTGCTGGAGGGTCACCCTGGGACATGCCCACGGGAGGGCGCTGTCTGCAGGGAGGGGGCGGTGGGGGCACTGGGGACAGGAGACCTGCCGTCCTGAGGTTGGGTGTTGTAATCCCAGTTCACAAACTTCTGGCGCCAGTCCCTCCTGCTGCTTGTGGTCCTTCCCTGTCCCTTCACTTCCCAGGACGTTCACGCACACACAGCAGCTCTCTGCCTGGCAGGCCCTGCACGCTCGGGTGAGTCCCTGCGCGGGGAGGCACAGGGCACGGAGGGAAGGCGGAGGATGGCTTCCCTTTCAGGCCCGGTCTTCCTTGTCATTCTCATAAGCGGCTTCCCTGGGACTGTCCCGGAGCCAGACGCCTGGAGCTGAGCTGGGTGCCGGGTCGGACTGGAGATTGCGGTGAGCGGGAAGTGGGGGGCTGGTTGTGCCTTCGCAGTCTCTTCCTGCTGCCACCGAGGGGCCAGAGGGCGGGGCCCGGGGCGCGACGCAGAACTGAGTGTGTCTGTGCTGTGCTGGGTGTCTGTGCTGGGTGTGCAGTGAGCAGGCCAGCAAAGGCTGGTGTTCAGGGGCCTTAGACAAGGGTGCCAGCAGAGCCCCCTCTCCCTGTCCAGCGAGGGAGCTGCTCAGGGATAAGCCTGTGTAGCAGGAAGGTGCACAGAGGGGAGCTGGCCAGGGGCGGTGGGCGGAAGGGGTGGTCACCTGACCCAGGGGAAGGGGAAGAAGCCCGTGCCCAACGAGCTGGGAAGGGAGAGTGGACGGGAGGAACCTCAGGGCATTCCTGAAGGCCCCGATCTGCAATTAATGATCACAGGTGAGGGGCTCCTGCCCTCCACCTACCAGCCCGGCACGGCCAGTGGGAAGCCAGGTGTCTCCCCGGAGGAGGACGCTGCCTTGGCTGTGGGCGGTGGGGAGGCAGGGGTGTGCTGGTGCCCAGGCGGGCAGTGGGCAAGCTGAGGGGAGGCATGGGCGGCCAGCAGGCAAGCCAGGCAGCCCACGGGGTGTGAAGGACTGCCGACAGAGCCAGGCTGTGGTGCCATGCACACAGGTATGTGTGTGCAAAGGGACGTGACGGGAATGGCACCAGTGTGTGTACGGGAACGGGTGTTGGTATGTGGGTGTGGGCTGAAGCATGGGCGGGGGCGTCCTGTCCCCCATGCCCAAGGGCTGGGCCCTTCCTGTGCTGAATTGGGGAGCAAAGGGGACCACGCTGGAGCTAAGTGGGGAGCAGGTCCTCTGCTAGACCCTGGCCAGGCCCCTGTCTACATGCCCAGCTCCCCAAAACAGAGTTAAGCTCGGGCTCTCTCGCCTCTTGAAGATTTCCTCAATGGACAGCACTGAGCCCAGTGTGAGTCCTGGCGTCTTTGCTCCTGGAGGGCACTGAGGTTTGCTGAGTTCCAGCCCTGGTCCAGCTTCGCCAGGCGGGTGGGCAGCCTGGGGAAGAGATGCCAGGGGCTGGAGAGGGGGCAGAGCTGGGGTGGACCCTGGGGAGCCATCTCGGCTGTGGGTGACACTGTCGCTCCAGGAGTCCTAGCAGGTGGGCACAGTGGGGGGCTGTGCTGTCCTTTTGGCTTTTAAAAGTAACCCAAAAAGGAGGAGTGGGGACAGCATGTTCAGATGTCTAATGTCCTCCAGGACATTTCTTCCCTGAGTCTAACTTAAATCCGTCCTGCTGCAGTGTAGGCCTGTGTCCGACTTGCCCTGGCTCGGGGCCAGCCTCCTGTCTCACTAGCTCACGCTCGCACGCTGCTGTTCCAGCTTCGAATTCTTACTGGTGAGTTCGGCTCCTGCCAATTAGCTTTTTACTTTTTTAAAAAACATGTTATGTCAGTGTCGGTTCATCAGTTCATGTTCTCTTTTCTCTCGTCCCTGTCTCTGATAAGACCCAAATCCGGGCCCCGTCAGGTTCTCCTTGGCTTTCCCTCCATTCACTCCTCGTTTCTTCTCTCGCCTGTCGCACGCTCTCCTCCGACTCTGGAGCCCCTTGGTCCCCAAGTAGCTGCTCTGGTCTCGGATGCAGCTGGCCCTGAGCCGGCTCCCCTGTGGCTCCAAGCAAAGGCGGTGGTTTCTCCTTCTCTTCCACGGCCTCAGCGTCATACCCGGCCGCCCTAAATGCCTGTTGGGCAGAGGTTGCTCCCCCTCCCAGGGAGACCGGAGGCAGAGAGGAGTGAGACTTGCCAGTCCTGCCAGTCGCCCTCCGCGCCTTCCCTGCCTCACTGAGCACCGCTGGGCGCCGGGTGCTGTTCCTTAATCTCGCAGAACGTCACCTCCCCGTCCGTAAAATGGAGCTGACAGTAATACCTGCTTCAAAGATTGGTTATGAGGATGGAATTTAATAGTGTATATAAAGATTTGCATGTCTTTAGCACAGCGCTTGCTCAGATGGTGACCTATTGTTATTATTAGCAGCAGCCAGACCTAGACTAGAGCTTGGGTTTCCTGTCTGGTACGTTTTCATCAGTGTTTTCATAATCACTCATATATTTGTGCATTTGCTTGATAATGATTCAGGGGCCATTTCTCAGGGTTTCCGTATCACCAGCCTCGCCCCTGGGCCCTCTCCCCACCTTCCCGCCTGAGCTCTGGTTCCCAAAGCCCCCGTGGGTCTGGTGAACGCTCTGAACCGGGAAGCTCTTTCCTCCCCTTCCCCTTCCTGCTCCCTTATAGCAGAGACTCAAAGTCTTTGATTTGCACCCGGTGACTCTCTCCTCATCCTCCCTCCCGGGGCTGAGCTTGCGATGGAAGCCTCTGGGCAGGCCCTGGTCCCACAGTTTCAGCCCGACATGCTTTCCCATTCCTGGGACAACCTGCACCCTCCAAGTCACCTTCAAAAATTTCCATAACCTCAAATAGCTCCTGCCCACGCCTTTCTAACAGACTTGGGCTTGGGCTGTTGCCTGGGCTAAAAGGACCAACAAATAAACAGATTCTTCCTTAATGAAAAGAATCCCTTGTGTTTCCCTAGAGCCTCCAAGGCACTTGCAGCACTTGGTAGACTTGGTCCTCGATGGCCCAGTGCCCCTCAGAGGTGAGGGCAGCAGGGTGGGTGCTGCCCCTGGGCACCTCCTCCGGCAATTCCCGGAAATAAAGGCAGAAGCAGCCTCAGGGCGATTGTGGGTGGGTGGCAGGAGGAGGAGAAGGCAGACATGGATTCCAGGTACCATCTGACACCGACACAGTTTGTCTCCTGGCAAGTGACACACAGAGGAACAGCGGTAAAACTGAGAGTGGCCCACGTCATTTTTCTGGAAGTCCAAGGAACTCTGGGCTCTCCAGGAGGGCAGGGAGAGGGGAAGGCAGTGACCTGCTGTGCCGGTCAGCCACTGCCAGGCTTCCTTCTTGAGGGGCCCAGTGACTTGGTCACCTTGGGGGTCGCTGGAGACGACCACCACCCAAGTGAGGACAGCTCTGGGGACACCTGGCACCAGGATGCCCCACCTTTTCTCAGGACAGAGATGCAACTGAGAGGAAAGGAACCGGCTTCCCTCCAAGGCCTCCCCTTGCCCTGGTGCCAGCTGGCCTTGTCCAGAGGCCTCGCCTTCCCCTCTTCCCAATCAGAGGCCCCTGGCTCACTGGCTGCCCTGCTCGCCCCGAGCTGATCGATCACGTGGCACAGGGATGAGCACACAACTGCCAGGACAGGATCCTGTAGTCACCTTGGCCGCACCTGCCCTTTGGCCCCGGCCACCCTGGCAGCCTTTGATCCCTTCTGTCCTGGACAGAGGCTGGGCTGGCGTCACTCTGGACACAGAGGACCTGAGGAGACAGGCCACCTGCGATGGTGGCTGGCTGCAAAGATAAAAAGGGACTCCTGGATGATCTTGGGCAAGTCGCTTTGTCTGTGAAGACCTGGGTTTTCTCATCTGCAAAGGCAGCAAACCAAGACTTGCTCCCTCCCTGCTTGCAGAGTTGTGAGAACAAAGTGCAACTTTAGGTGGGAATGCCCCGGCTGTGCTGTGGGGCAGGTGGAGAGTTTGGGAGGAAAAGCAATATTCTGACGGCTTTTCTAGGGCTTTATTGCTGGCTCCTTCTCCTCCCCGCAGGCGGTGCCTCTCTCTCCACCCTGCCGGCCCCACTGCACGGCTATGGAGGGACTGGCGGCGGCAGACGGGCTTGGGCCTTCTGTGGTCTCCTGGGTCCCAGAGGAGGGAGAGAAGTCGGACGAGGAAGGCGAGGCCCATGTGAAGGAGAGGGGCCAATGGACCAACAAGATGGAGTTTGTGCTGTCAGTGGCCGGGGAGATCATTGGGCTGGGCAATGTCTGGAGGTTTCCCTATCTCTGCTACAAAAATGGCGGTGGTGAGTTCACTTCGAGGTAGGCTGGTGGGGGAGCCGTGCCTGGGCAGCTCACAGCTGGGCAGTGGCCCCCTGGGCCCCCTTTCCCGGCCAGTGTGGTAAAACGGAAGGAGGGCTGTCACAGAGCTGGAGGGCTTGAGCTTGCGTTCCAGCCCCACTCCTAGCCTCAGTTTCCCCTCTGTGAATGGGGATGACACCTCACAGGGCCATGGTGAAGATGACATGGGGAGATGGGCAGGACCAAGAAATCCGAGTTATTCATAAGCTCCTCCATCACTCTCTACAAACGTTAGTTGTTGATAGAATTCATTCATTCATTCATTCATTCATTCAACTAATTCGACTGCAGGCACACGTGCCAGGCACCGCCCTAGCTACAAACAGAACAGCTCCTGGGGGCTGCCTTCTGAGGGCGTGTCAGACGGCAGACAATAGGGGACACGGGCGTGTCAGCGGCGATGAGGGCAGTGGGGGGAGTGAGGCCGGGAAGCAGGTGGGGACACTGGGCACACGCAGTTGGAGGCGCTGAGCACAGGCGGGGGGAGCTGGGTGGAAATGGGCGAGCAGGTTCCTAGCCGGAGGGAGGCCTGGCTGGGGTGGAGGGAGCGGGGAGCGGGCAGCGGGGCGGGGTCACGGAGGGGACGGGGTCAGCTCCTGGAGGCTCTGTTCGGAGTGAGATGGGAGCCAGCAAAGAATTTCGATCAGAGATGATATCTTGTCTATGATTTTTTTTCAAATTAAAGAAATATAATTTTATTATTTTTCAGCACTGTTAGTAAAAATAGGTATGGTCATGGTGGAAAGGGGCCAGATTCATTTTTTTAAGTGTACACTTCAGTGGCTTTTAGTACACTTCCAGAGTTGTGCAACGATCACCACAATAACTTTTAGAACATTTTCATCACCCCCAGAAGAAGCCCTGTACCCACTTGCGGTCACTGCCGTCCCTCTGCCTGCCTGTCTCTGTGATCTGCCTTTTTGGGATATTTCGTATAAATGGAATCATTCAGTATGTGGTCCTTTGTGATGGTCAGATTCACTTTT
>CM052440.1:86290973-86313562 GCA_028533085.1 Varecia variegata
TGGTCAGATTCACTTTTGCCTTTTGAAACTACCTTTATTCTTCTTGTGGATACGGTATATGTTTACTGTAAATATTAGAAACATTCCAGGAAGGCAAAAAGAAGCACATTTAGAGATAACCGATGTTTAGAAAATTCTTCTAAACACTATTTACACTTAGTTTGACAAATATTTACTGAGCATCTACTATGTATCTTGCCGTGCATTTTCAAACTTACCACAAACTGCTTGAACAAATGACTCCAAAGAAATAGCAACAGGATTTCTTAGGTGGGTCCGGGCCGTGGTGCCCAGAGTGGGAGGGGAGACTCATGCGGGGCCAGAGGTCAGGGGAGGCAGACGAGGTGGCAGGGTGGTGATTGCTTTCTTCGTGCCAGGCCACCACCTCATGGCGAGAGAGGATGCCGGAGTTAGAGCGGAAGGTGCCCTAGGCTGAGCCCTCATTTTGTAGAGGGGGGCTTGCCCACCACCACGGAGCATGGCAGCAGGAGGACCCTGGAACCCAGGCTGCTGGCTCCCCCAAGCCCCTGGCCGCACACATCTCGCTCACCTGCCCCAGAGAGGGGGCCGCTGGGTCTTCTGTCCTGCTGGACGGCTTGTGCTGTGGCTGTGGCCTCTGTCCGGCGGTGGGGCCGGTGCAGAAAGAGAGGGGCACCCATGAGGTCAGGGGATGGTGTGGGCTGAGCCGGGTCTCCGCAAGGCAGCATCACATCTCTGTCCCTAGCGTTCTCACATTGCCTCTGTCCCAGCCTCCCTCTTGGGAAGGACACAAGGACATGCTGCCGTCCCTAAATCTTCTTTCCTTTACCTTTAACAGAAGGGGACCAAAAGAGGTCAGGGGGCCCAGCCTCGGGTTGCTGGTCTTTGGGGTCTAGGATGGTAGTAAAGAGGCGTCAAGAGTTAGTTTCCTTATTTCTAACAACTCACTAGTGAATTTACATGGTCACAGACTAACCCATATGTCATTTTTTGCTTTGGGCTGGAATTGTACTGACCTTAAGCCCTGATTGGCAGTTATACATGATTTTTATTGATATATTCAGGGAAATTAATTGATCATTAATTAGTAAACACAGTTCTGTAGACAAAAACATTTCAAAAGAAACAAAAGTAATGTTTATTGGTCTAATAAGGGAGCCCCTAAACTAGATCATCCATAAGAAATGGTTCACCCCCAAAAGAGAGCTTTATGAAATTCTGATTGTCCAGACAGAGGTTCAGGCAAGAGCATGTGGCAGAGACAATAAGGCTGAACTTAGGGCTTGGCAGGGAGATTTTAAACTAAGGCACCCTGTCTGCAAAGACCCCCCGAGAGCTCTTCAGGCTGCTGCGTTCACAGTCTGGGCAGACGCCCAGTGAGTGTGGACAGGGCAACCTCCCAAAGCAAGGGTTCTGGCACGTTAACCTGAGAGAGGGTGTTTGCAGGGTCAGTGTGTTGAAAGCCCAGGGAGGAAGCCCAGGGTGGAGGCTGCCCCTGTACATGGTCCACAGCCAGCCCTTTCCTGCCCCCAAGGTCCAGCCTCCTGAGATCATCCGTCTTCTGTGGGCAAGTGGAGAACTGAAGCCACCTCCTGTATCAGCTGTGCCTCCACACAGCTAGCGTCCTGAAAAGTGCCTTCTAGGGGAGTTCTCCAGCCATGGCCCTTCTGAATGCTGTCCTGGAACCCGAGTTGGTGGTGGTATGGCGCTCTGCTGACCAATGCTGTAGTCGCCAGGTCGGAAAGGCAGATGCAGGGTTCAGAAGGACTTTAGGACTCAGTGTGGTCACCACCTTGTGTGGCTCCCTAAGGTCCAGAGGACATAAACCCTTCTCTTTTACTCTCACATATTGCTACTGGGAATATGGATTATTACAAGAGTTTTGGAGGGCAATTTGGAAATGCTGTCAAAGATCTTGAAAAAATATGTGTACCCAAAGGTGGAAACAACCCAAATATCCATCAACAGATGAATGGATAATCAGAATGTGGTATTTATATACGAGGGAATATTATTCAGCCTTAAAACATAAGGAAATTCTGATACATGCTAGAATGTGGATGAATATTGAAGACATACTAAGTGAAATGAATCAGACACAAAAAGATAAACGCTATATGATTCCACTTACATGAGGTACCTAGAACAGGCAAATTCATAGAGACAGAAAGGGTCATGGTTGCCAGAGGCTGGGGAGAGAGGGAAATGGCAGTTAGTGTTTAATGTGCACATTGTTTCACTTTGGGATGATGAGAAAGAGTTCTGGAGAGGGATGGTGGTGATGTTTGCAAAACATTGTGAGTGTACTTAATGCCACTGAACTATATACTTACAAACAGTTAAAATGGTTTATATTATGTATATTTTTACCACACACAACATACACACAAAGCAAAAACATGTGCACGCCTTTAGACTCGGCAATTCCTCTACTGAAAATTCGTGCTAAGGAGCAAATTAGACAAATGCACGAGGATGCCGGGAATGTTCTTCACCAAGACAGCGTTTCTAACGAAACAACAGGAAAGTCGGAGGCTGGGGGTGAGGGAGTGCACTAGGGCAGATGCATACAGAGGGACGCTATGCAATGATTCAAATGATGATACATTAACAGATACACACTGATATGAAGAGGTTCATGATACAAATTTTAAAAATGGTTATAAAATATTATATAGCAAATTCTCATTTTTGCAAAAAAGAAATATATGTGTGTGTACTTACAAGAATTCTGGAAGGATATATATACATACCTTTCTTGCCCTTTGTACTTTCTATTTTTTTTCCTACGAAATAATATGGATTACTTATAATATGCATTATAATGTAGTGGTTAAAAGACTTGGGACCAGACCACCTGGGTTCGTGCCTCAGTTTCCTCATTTATGCTTCACTTCTTGCATCTTCTATCTGTCCTCAGTTTTCTCATCTGTAAATTGGGCACAGCAATAATACCTACCCCATGGGAGGGAATGTTTTGCGAGGATTAGCATTTAGAAGAGTGCCTGACATGGTAAGCACCAAATAAGTGCTCAGTGTTATCGCCGTGCAGTAAACAATGATCCAGTCACTCAGAGACGAACTTCTGAGGCAGCCTGGGCTTGGGGTTGTCTTCAGATTCTGTTCTTGTAGAAATTGCTGGATGTCTTTTAGGGCTGGCCTCCCTTGGGCGCTTGTGGGTCAGCATCTAATCAATCCCTTCTCTGCTGGGAGCCCAGCACAGATCAGAGCCTGTGGAGGAAAAACACCCTCCGAAAATTATTAGTGGGAAAATAATGTTTCCAAGGTGTTTTTGTTTTTCTCTAAAATGTATCAAACTTGATAATTTAATAAGCATGTCAAATTATGTAGAACACATGATTTTGTTCCAAAAATAACATATTGACTAGATTTGTAAAGTACACTAAGAAAGTAAATAGTGCATATATTACAATTTCCACCTAAATTTTCATTCATTTCCCTTTAAAGTGCTTTTCCCATCCTGAGTAGGATTCAGAACAGAGAATTTCCGCCTGTGTCTGCCCAACACCCCTGACAGTGCACAGGCAGGAGGAAGGTGACCTGGGCCCATGGGAGGTGCGAGGAGGGGATTAAGAATGGAGGTGCAGGAGGGTAAGTCGGGGGGGCAGGGCTGAGAGCAGCGAGGCTCAGGAAGAGCTGAGGGTGCGGCTCAGCCCCCGCCTCTCTCTCCTCCACAGGAGCATTCTTCATCCCCTACTTAATCTTCTTCTTCGTCTGCGGCATCCCGGTGTTCTTCTTGGAGGTGGCGCTGGGCCAATACACCAGCCAAGGGAGCGTCACAGCCTGGAGGAAGATCTGCCCCCTCTTCCAGGGTGAGTGTTCTCCCCTCCTAACCACGGGGCCACCATCTCACCTGCATCCCTCCAACGTCCCTCCCTGCCTTCCCCACCCACCACCTCCTTCATTCCCCACTCCCAGCCTGCACTAAGTGCAGGCTCAGGCTTCCTGGGGCCCAAAGCTTGTCAGACTTGTGGAGGAGGGCACTCTTCAAGAAATGCAATACCAGGTCAGGTGCAGAGGCTTGGAGGGGGTCCCTGCAAGTGAGGAACACTGAAGCTTCATCTCCATCAGCTTCATGGAAAATGTGTTTCTGCATATACGGCATGGTCCCTGAGAGGCCTCCAAAGTACGTAATCATAGTGGTGGTGACAGCTAACATCTGTGGAGCCCTACTATATGTCAGGGCTCATGTAAGCAATTTGTGTGCATTTTCTCAGCTAATCCTCTAATAACTTTACTAACCTTATTTTGAGATGAAGACAGTAAGGATTTGATCCCAGGTCTCCCGAGTTGAGAGCCATGCTCTTCTCCCCTCGCCTATGTTACAGACAGCTCCCGCTGCTCTCTCTGTGCAGCTGTTGGCACTAACACGAGCAGCTTGGGGTGTCCTTCTCCCACCTCCTCTTTAGCTGATTGAACCAGTTCCTGGGGGCCAGTGGGAAACCCAAGGGGTCTCCTTGTCCCTGCGAGGTCCCTGCCTATTTGGAAAGGCGAGAGGACTCTCCCCGCATGCCAGTCCAGGAGGGAGCCCCAGGGACTAGGCTATCTGGGGGCCCAGCTCAGCGGGCTGGACAGAGGGGAGCCTGGTGGGGCAAACGCTTTCTCCTGACCACTGATGGGGGGACGACGCTGGGACCCCTGAAGGGAAAGCAGTGAGGGTCCGGGGCAAAATGAGGCTGGGCCCACCCAGTTTCTACTCGCAGGTGCCGGGTGCTCTGGGGGTGCCAGGGCCTGGCCCACTGCTCTGCTCGACCCCGGCGGTGGCTGCCTGTGTCACCGCTGGTCCTGCCCGCAGGTCCAGGCAAGCTCGCGGACATTTCAGAGGCGCCCGGCGGGCGCCGGGAGGGGAGGGGGACACTGCTGCTGCCTCCTTTTCTTCCAAGCTGAAGGGAGGCCCAAGGGGACCTCAGGGAGGGCTCACTCCAGGTGCGCACCTAAGCGGCGGGAGGGCGGCGGGGCAGCTCGCCGCGCTCCCGCCCCAGCTCCCACTCCCGCCTGCCTCCCCGCGCGCCACCGTCGCCGGCGACTGAGCCCTGGACGACGCGGAGCCAGCGCCTGCCCGGAGCGTTCGCGGAGCCCCGGCCCGCGGGGCAGAGCAGGGGCGCACGCGCGCGTGCGTGTGTGCATGCACGTATGTGTGCGTGTGTGTGCGTGCATGTGCGCGTGTGCGTATGTGTGCATGTGTGTGCGTGTATGTGCGCGTGTGCACGTGCGTGTGTGCGTGTGCATGCGTGCGTGCGTGTGTGCGCGTGTGCATGTGTGTGCGTGCGTGCGTGTGTGCGTGCGTGTGTGTGGGGGAGCGGCTCCCAGCACCCCGCCCCGCCGCGGGCACGTGTGTTGCTGCCGTGCAGCCGCCAGGCGAGCAGTGTTTTTTCCACAGCATTGATTTTTCAACCAGCCTGTTCTAGAAAGGTCCATAGTCCTTCATCGACTGCTCAGACGAGGACTTACCCGGGTCTCTGCCCTCCGGGAGCTCAGAGCAAGCGGGGTGGGGGCGGGGCGGGCAGCGTGGGCCCTGCGAGGCGCCGCCAGTGTGGGGGGCGGGAGCGCTGCCCCTGCCCGTGCCCGCGGTCCCCTGGGACCGCTCCTCTCTTCCTCTCTGGTTTCTTAGAACTATTTCTGCCGTTATCCTGAGGCCGATTCTTGTCAAATTTCCCTCCTTGCGCCTTTCTTCTTCTGCCCCTTTTCACCGTCCAAGTAATACCTGATTATGTAATAATAGAATAACTAGAAAATGCAGATAGGCAAAAAGAAAAAAACTTGAAACAGGGAATTCAAATCCTATCACTTAGGGAACTACTTGTTAACTTTTGGGTTGAGATCCTTACAGAATTTTTCTCATGAAAAAAATTCGAATATATATTACAAAAATCGGAGAATGCATACCATAGTGTTCTAGAACCTGCTTTTCTTACTTAGAGACGTGCTGTGAATACTTCCCAAGCCAGTAGATCAAACCCCAGCGTTTCTGTTTGTGCAGCACCCAGCAGCCTGTAGCCACACCTGGCAGCTTCTGTGTGGCTTTTCTTGCTAACATTGATCTCCGGGTCCTCTCCCTGCTCCCCACCGCCCCCCACCCTGCAGGCATTGGCCTGGCCTCTGTGGTCATTGAGTCCTATTTGAACATCTACTACATCATCATCCTCGCCTGGGCCCTCTTCTACCTGTTCAGCTCCTTCACCTCTGAGCTACCCTGGACCACCTGCACCAACTCCTGGAACACAGGTATCTGTCTTTTCAGCCCCTGGGATGGGGCCTCCCTAGCAGCTGGGCCTTGGTGGCAGTGATGGCCAAATAATGTTGGCGTGTATGGCAGAGCTTGCCTCAAAGCCAAGGTGGTGGGCTCTGGTGCCTGTTCTGCTGGCTGACTTCTGTGGACCCCAGACCAGCCACTCGGAGAAACCAGTGTGGCTGTGAGAACCCCAGGGACTGTGTTACACAACTGCAAGGGGTCATCACCACTCACGTATGCATTCATTTAACAAGTATGTACTGGGCACCTACTGTGTGCTAAACACTGTGCCAAGTGCCGGAGCTTGACCCAAGGCTGTGCAAGAACAACATAGTCCCAGGCTTCCTGAGTTTACAGGCTAGTGATAGAAACAGACAAGGTAACAAAATGGTTACAAATTGTGATGGGTGAAAGAAACACTACAGTAACCATTTAACAGTGGGAAGGAGAAGTGCCATCTGAGGCCTGAGGGATGAGAAAGAATCCAGCAGGTGAATGGCGTTCCAAGCAGGGGCAGAGCAGGCACATGGACTCAGCGCTCCCATCTCTGGAATGGAGAGACAGGGGTGTCAGGGTGGGCAGGTTAGGAGAGCACTGGCTGTGCGAGCCACCTGCACGGGCCTAAGCAGACCTGAAGTCTGCGCTGCGCGGGAGGGTGAGGGCAGCCAGGGGAGCGGTGAGCACAGGCTGCGTGAGGAGCGGCGGCTGAGAAGCCGAGTCCTGATGCTCCGGAAAGGGGGCTCCAAAGGAAGCTCCTGGGACCAGGAATGGTGGGGACCACTAGGTTGCAAGGCCAGAGGGTTAAGGGCAACTGGGGTATGAGGGCATCTGTCACCCATCTTGTCCCTAACTGTTACACATGCCCTCTTGTCCCCAACAGAGCACTGCATGGACTTTCTGAACCACTCAGCAGCCAGCATGGTGACCCCGTCTGAGAACTTTACCTCACCTGTCATGGAATTCTGGGAGTAGGTACTGGGTCTGGTCGCCATGTGCCAGGAGCCCCAAGCAGAGGAAATTTGGATATCTGAGCTGTGCAAGTTTGAATGTCTGGGGTGCAAATTTTGATGCCTTGGGTGCAAGTTTAAGACTCTCTGTGCATGCTTTCCAGCACTTTCCCGCCTCCTACCCCCCACTCAACCACACGCATCACTGAGGAATGAGGGAACACTCTCACATCTACCCACTCTTATCCAGCTGGACTCACACCTGTCCATCCCTGTTCACGTGCATTCTCACGCATGTTTACCTACACCTTCTTATCTGCCCTCACCCCACCTGCCTCCACTCACACATCTGCCCAGACTTGTCTGGTGGGGACTGGAGACAGTCTTGACAGCCTTGGGAGAGGTGACCGTGCATATCTCTTCCCACCTCTGTGTTCAGTGACATCATGTTGGTAGACTGAAGTCGTCTGAAGTGGGAGTATTTACACCACAGTGATGGGCAAGCCCTCCACTCACACATTCACCCTCCCGTGTGACTACTTACACCTTCACAGCCACTCATGCCAGCATGTGTCCACCTGCATTCTCACGCAGGTCTCCTGTGCTCTCACACTGGCTGAACCTCGTAGGCCTCACCAGCCCTCTCACGTGTGTCTATGACCTCGCACACATGCCCTCACAGTTACCCAAACCTCACACACACATTTCCATCACCCCAATACACAGCTTTAGACACTAGCACACACTCAGCCCCTCCATGTGGTGCCCAGGTACTTGCTCGTCAACCTGCATGCATAAAGATCTGCTCTCCACACACACATGCAAGCATTCTCACCCCCCATTTCTGCACACAGAAAACTCTGAATGAGTTGGAAAGACAAAGATACCTGGGATAAGGGATTAAGGTAATTTGGTCTTCTAACAGCCAGGGGTATACGGACCACAGGTGCACAGCATGGCCACGAGGCAAGTGGGGTTGGGGGAGCCCCTGGAATACCAGATCTGTGGGTTAGTGCTGAGCATCAGGAGACTTGGTGGCAGAGGCAAATGGTCCCTTCAGCCCTTCACCTGGCTATTTATTTTCCCCACTCCATCAGGAGACGGGTTCTGGGCATCAGCTCTGGCATCCACGACGTGGGGGCCCTGCGCTGGGAGCTGGCCCTGTGCCTCCTGCTGGCCTGGGTCGTCTGCTACTTCTGCATCTGGAAGGGGGTCAAGTCCACAGGCAAGGTGAGGTGTCCTGTTCCTGCTAAGTTCTCTGTGGCCCCAGAGTCCACAGGACCTCGAGGGGACCCTCTGGAGAATGGATTTCTTCGTGCTGCGGGACTACTCTTTCTTAGTAATGTACGGCGAGAACAGGGCGGTCGGAGGAAGGCAGAGTTTAGCTCAGTACAGGAAAGTCTTTCTTTTTCAATAGGACTTTGAAAGACCTTTTTACATAAGTATATTCAGAGCAAAATAAGAAACATAAAAGTCCCGCTGTCGGAGCGAGGTGCTGTTTGAGCATCAGCATGTCGGCCGGCTGGGGCTGCGGGTCACTGTCAACCTTTGCCGCCGTGCCTTCTGGTTCCCGTTGTGTGTATGTGTGTGTATGCGTGTCCATTTTGTGTGTATATCACATAAGTAGGACTACACACTCTTACGGCTTGCTGCTTGTATTTAACAACATGTCAAGACAATGTTTAGTATGAGCTAGCAAACAACTGTCTCTGAGGGGGTGAGTTTCCAATCCTCGAAGGGGTGCAAGCCAAGACAGGACAGCAGTGGGCTTCTGGCATGGAGAGAAGGCAGGTCTGGACATTATTTCCAACCCAGGGAATCTGAGACAGATGCTTCATGCTCTTCAAAAGCCAGGAATGGACGGGGTATTGATTCTCCGGTCGACTGGACACGTAGTTGCTGTGGCAGCCTCCCCCTTCCCTGCTTGCTGGAGTGACAGCAATGCAGTGATAATAAAGACGGCGAGGGGCGACTGTAGCCGGCAGTGCGGCCAGCTCAGCTCCTGCGCAGCTCTGGGAACCGCTGCTCCCCCAGCCTGGAGCCTGGAAAAGTGCAGTCTGAATTTCCCCACGGACCACTGTATACATCTGGTCACCCTCTGCCTGGCGAGCGGGAGTCCCCCTGTCACTGGGGGGTGTGGAAGAACAGCCAGGATAAGGGACTAAGGGAAATCAGATTTAAAAATAGTCTTTGCCCTTCTTTGATCACTACACGTTATGTGCACGTATTGGAATATCACCCTGTATCCCATAAATATGTGCAGTTATTACTTGTCGGTGCAAAACAGAAGGGAAAGCTAGACTTGGAAAGGTTATGGGCTGGTATCTCACCGTGGAGCCCAGACCTGCTGGAATGCATAAAGGAAGGTGTGGCGTTTCCTGTGCTCAGCCTGCCCAGCTGTCTGAGATGTGTGTCAGACCCCTTGAGTGTGCCTGGTGCTGGGCAAGAGCACCCGTAGGCTCCCTGCTCCTCCTGCGGCCGTGTCCCCGCTCGGAGTGACTGTGGCCTGCCCCCACCCCCAGGTCGTGTATTTCACAGCCACGTTCCCCTACCTGATGCTGGTCGTCCTGCTGGTCCGAGGCGTCACACTTCCCGGAGCCTACGAGGGCATCATCTATTACTTAAAGCCAGATTTGTTTCGCCTCAAGGACCCCCAGGTAGGTGCTGTGCTGGGGACCTTTCTCCAGACGCCTCCCAGCCCAAGCCAGGCCTGTGCTTTTGAAAGTCTTTTATTGCTTTTCCCTTGTTTAAAAGCAATGGATGCCCCCTGAAGAAAAATTAGATAACATGGAAGAAAACTATGAAAAATGAACTAAAAATATTTTGTAATCCCACAACTCAGATATAATCTCTGTTAGCATTTTAGTATATTTCCTTGCAACTTTTTTTTTCCTAGCTGGTGTATGTGTGTGTGTTGACATAGTTGATATAATTAGTATTTAGAGAGACATATATCCGTTTTCAACTTACACTGTAAACTTTTTCCATGCTATTCATTTGTAAATGTCAGTTTAACACCTGCGTAATGTTTCCTCTATCCATCATCCATCCGCCATCCATTCATCCAGTAAGAATGTGCTGGGGACCCAGCGTCAGGTGCTGTTCTAGTGCGGAGATAGGGCCCCGGATGAAACGGGTAGTGTGCGCCCTCTTAGAGCTCACACCCTGTTCTTGGACATGTAGGTGATGTGTGTTTTTAAATATACTGGCTTCAGAGAAATGTATACTTTCCCTCTCAGTGTTTGAGGATACCCTTCTTTCTGCAGGGCCTGTGTGAGATTTGATTGTAATTTATTTTAATCTTTGATAATTTGTTAGACCCAAATGTTATTTTGTTGTTTTAATTTTTTTTTGTTTTTGCTATGAGTGAGATTGGACATTTCCCCACATATTTATTGGCCATTTGTATTTCCAACCTCTGGGACTCACCTGAGCACATTTTTTGCCTTCTACCAAAAAAAAAAAAGTCTTGGTAGTTTTTGTCTTTATATTTTAATGAAGTGGCCTCTTTGTCCCTAGGTCAAAGCTGCCTAAGGCACTATCTACCTACCTAGATAGACAGCTGGATAGCTGTAGACCTGGACTGAGCTGAACTCGTCCAAGTGGCTCTGAGTTGTGCCCTGCACATAGGCCTTGGCCACCACTGGGTACAGCCACAGTTTACAGACTGTCCCTGGGACATCCCGGTAACACACATGTGTTTGGTGCTTACTAAGTACCTACGGAACCAAACTGGAAATGGCCCTGCCTGTGAGAAGGTCACTGTGGAGAGAAGGGAGGACGTGTGAGTGGAGAGTTGGGATGCAGGAGCGAAGCGCTCAGGGCGCACTGAGGGTGCCGGCCGGTGCTGTAGGTGATGGGTCTGAGTCTCTGGTCACCCTGGCTCCAGGCCCTGGGGGCTCCCTCTGACCCTTCCTTCACCACTTTCTCGGGGGTCTCATGTAGGTGTGGATGGACGCGGGCACCCAGATCTTCTTCTCGTTTGCCATCTGCCAGGGGTGCCTCACGGCCCTGGGCAGCTACAACAAGTACCACAACAACTGCTACAGGTGAGGCCCAGGCCTGCCTTGCCCATCATCAGGCTCATAGTTGCGTGTCAGACTGACGTGGGGTTCACTTACCAGACTGCATTTCTTCCCTGCTTGCTCTCCCACTGTTCTCTCCCCACCTCCAACACCTGCTGTGTCTCTTTCTCCCCTCCTTGCTTCCACTGCTCCCTCCTCCCTCTCCTCCCCTTCTCTTTCCCTCTTACTGCCTTCTCTTCTCTGCTCCCTGTCTGTTTCTTTGTCCCTTCCTCTCTTCCTGTTTTGTCGCCTCCGCCCTGCCGCAGGGACTGCATTGCCCTCTGCTTCCTGAACTGCGCCACCAGCTTTATGGCTGGCTTCGTCGTCTTCTCCATCCTGGGCTTCATGTCCCGAGAGCAGGGGCTGCCCATTTCTGAGGTGGCCGAGTCAGGTAGGTGCCGCCTTGCTGTCTGGGACCCGAGGGCAAGGAAAATCAGAACACAGTTCTTCCTACAGAAAGGCAGGAATCCTAGAAGCTGAGTAATATGATTTATTTATGGGTAATATGATGTAATTTTAGTATCTGGGGCAGTGCTTGACACATAACCACGGGAGGGAGGAGGGAGAAGGAATGGGTGGGTGGCCGGATTGACAGCTGCATGCGTGCATGGACGGATGGACAGACGGACAGGCAGATGGATGGATGTATGGAGGCCTGGATGGATGGATGGAAGGAGGCATGCATGGATGGATAGATGTATGGAGGCCTGGATAGATAGAGGCATGGATGGATGGATGGATGGATGGATGGATGGATGCCTGGATGGATAGAGGCATGGATGGATGGATGGATGGATGGATGGATGGAAGCCTGGATGGATAGAGGCGTGGATGGATGGATGGATGGACAGATGGATGGATGGATGGATGGATGGAGGCCTGGATGGTTGGAGGCATGCATGGATGGATGGATGGATGGAGGCCTGGATGGATGGAGGCATGCATGGATGAATGGATGGATGGATGGAGGCCTGGATGGATGGAGGCATGCATGGATGGATGGATGGATGGATGGATGGATGGAGGCCTGGATGGTTGAAGGCATGCATGGATGGAGGCCTGGATGGATGGAGGCATGCATGGATGAATGGATGGATGGATGGATGGATGGATGGATGGATGGACAGATGGATGGATGGATGGAGGCATGCATGGATGAATGGATGGATGGATGGAGGCCTGGATGGTTGGAGGCATGGATGGATGAATGAATGGATGGATGGAGGCCTGGATGGATGGAGGCATGCATGGATGAATGGATGGATGGATGGAGGCCTGGATGGTTGGAGGCATGCATGGATGAATGGATGGATGGATGGACAGATGGATGGATGGATGGATGGATGGAGGCATGCATGGATGAATGGATGGATGGATGGACAGATGGACAGATGGAGGCATGCATGGATGGATGGATGGATGGTGTGCTCTGCAGAACCTGGGATGGGCAGAATAATGGATGGAATCACCCTGCCCTCTCAAAGCATGGGGGCGTGCACACGTGCACACACACACCCACACACACATGTGGTTGGAGGGGTGGAGAGAGGCCTTTTCTGAGGGCAGTGAAAGCTCCAGAGCCCACCTGGTTGTGCTATGTGCCCGGCAGGTCCCGGTCTGGCTTTCATTGCATTCCCCAAGGCTGTGACCATGATGCCTCTGTCCCCCCTGTGGTCGTGCCTGTTCTTCCTCATGCTCATATTCCTAGGGCTGGACAGCCAGGTATGTCATCCCAGCCTGCTCTGTCCTGACCTGCCCCATGGCTTTCCTACCAGCTGCTGCCTGTGCTGGCACTACCTCCTCCTACCCCTTTCCTGGACTGTCAGTCTGGGGCCCCCTCTGCTGTCCAGGGCTCTTCCTTGGGATTGGTGGAGTGACCCAGGCCTTCAGACCCTCTTCTGTGAAGTTGCCTCCAGCTGGCACCTTTCTCCCAAATGTTCCCCCAGCCTTCTTCCAGCTCCCAGTCCCACCCCCTGGCCTTAGGGACAGAACATCTCCCCACGGCCAGTCCTCACTGCCGGGACCCTCTGCTGTGGAATTGTGGCCAAGGGCGGGGCTGCCTCCCACCAGGCCTCCCCAGTGCTGCCCCCTGTTGGATGCCCCAGTTGGATGAATGGGGCAAGAGGAGGCCAGGGCAGGTGCCAGCCCCACACCACTCATCCGAATCCGCTCCTGCCCACAGTTCGTCTGTATGGAGTGCCTGGTGACAGCCTCCATGGACATGTTCCCCCAGCAGCTGCGGAAGAGCGGGCGGCGTGAGCTCCTCATCCTTGCCATTGCGGCCATGTGCTACCTGATGGGGCTCTTCCTGGTCACCGAGGTGAGCTGGGATGGTGGCCTGCAGGCCAGGCTCCAGGATGAGGGAGCCGTGGGGGACACTGCTGACCCTTCCCAGAGCCACACTTTCCTTATCTGCCAAATGGGGGTGTGGACACCTGCCCTGCCTCCTTCACGGCGAGGTTATAGGGCCCACATAATAGAATCTCCTGTATTAGTTAGGTCTCTTTTGGTTGCAGGTGGCAGAAACCCAATACAGGCTGGTTTAAGCAGGAAGGGAAATGTATTTGGTCAGGTAACTGGAAAGTCTAGATATATTTGGGTTTCAGGCATGGTTGGATCCAGCTGCTCTCATGATGTTATCAGGATTGCTCTTTTCTGTCTTCTGGTAACTCCACTTGCAGACAGGCTTCCTCCTGTGGTGTTAAGGGTGGCTGTTGCAGCTTCAGGCTCACCTTGTACTGTCCACCCAACCCCAGAGGAAAGAGAGGGCCCTTTTCCTGACAGTGCAGCAAGTGTCCAGGCCTTGAGTCTTATGCATGCCTGGAACAGAAAGAGAGGGACACCCCAACTTGAAAGGCACAGACTGAGGTGGTGTCAATTCCCAGAAGATGGGATGCTGGGCGGACAAGATGATACATATCTACCACAGCCCCCCAATGTCCTTACAGATGTCAGAGATTATTGTCCTGATGTTGACCGAGGGGCCTGGGCAGGGCAGATTCCTTGTAGATGCAGGGAATGACTGCCCATGGGCTGGGCAGGTGGGCCCCAGGGGGTGCTTGCTGTCGCTATGGGCAGAGTGTCCCTGCCTCCACTGGCCAAGGCCTGAGCCCCTCCCCCGCACAGGGCGGGATGTATGTCTTCCAGCTGTTTGATTATTACGCGTGCAGTGGCACCTGCCTGCTGTTCCTCTCGGTGTTTGAAGTGATCTGCGTTGGCTGGGTGTATGGTGAGTGGGACGGGGAGTGGGAGGACGGACCTCCGGCCCAGCTAAGGGCAGGCTTTGCCCAGGATGAGAGGCGGGTGCCTAAGCCTGCTGGCTTCTGCATCTTTGTGCTGCTGTCCTGCTTTGTGGCAGGTTCCTTGTGACTGGGTGGAGCTGGGCGGTGGCAAACCGAGTTCCTGCATAGTGAGAGAGCGCCCAGTGACAACATGGCTTTGTCACTGCAGGGGCTGCCAGAGGCCTTCGCCAGTGGGAATCCTAGTGAGGAGACCTTCAGGGCCACTTAGTCTGACCCTCCACAATTCCCCACTCTCTTTCCAACAACCAGGCCGCCACCCACAGCTCACTGAGCACTCGTGCGGGCAGGAAGCTCACCCCTGTGTTTCCACGTAGCCTTTTCCATCTACACGCTTCTTTCTTAGCTGAGGTGAACTCTACTTCCTGTTGGCTCCTGCCAACAGCCTTGGCCCCTCAGCCCAGCGACGCCAGATGCCGCGGTGTCCCTGTCACCGCCGTGCCCAGGAGCCCGTGCGCTGTGCGCCGAGTCCCGGGCGCAGTCCCAGTGCGCCGAGTCCCGGGCGGTCTCGCGCTGGCCGTCCGCACAGCCCCACGGCGGGGCTCCGAGAGCTGGGGCTTCTGCGTGGGCCCCTTGGTTCTCGGTGGGAGCCAGCGTGGGCCCCTCCGTGCGGCTGGCTCCCCTGCATCAGGCTGGGGGAACAGGGAGCCAGTGTCACAGGCTCAGGGCAGACAGGACAAGAGGGTGCCACACAGCAGGGCCTCAGGAGAAGCCTCAGGTAGGAAGGTTTTCGGTTTCACTGCCCTGAGCCCTCCCATGCGGGGTCCTTTCCTCTCCTTGGACACATCTGTTACTTCCTCACCTCAAGCATCTGCCTCCGCCCTCCGAGTTCCCTGCTCATTTGCAAATCCTGTTCTCAGAGAGGATCTGATAAAGCCCATCACAGAGAGGTGTAAACAGCCGAGCCTTGCTGTGTTAGGCCCACCCAGCAGGATGCGGTTCTGAGCCACAGGGACGACTCTTCTTGTGGGAACCCAGGCGTCAGTGGTGTGTGGGAAGGTACCGGGCGGGCAGAGGGAGGGCCCTCCCGAGTGTCTTTGCCGCTCACTGGTTGCCCTGCCTGGAACTGGAGCAAATGTGGAAACCTGAGGACATTAAACAAACACGAAACAAAGCTAGTCAGTGTTTTCACTCAACACAAATCAATCTTCTAACCTTGCTTTTTGGGAACTCTGAGGTGGTTCCTCTGGAGTCCAGAGTCTAGACCAGCAGTCCCCAACCTTTTTGGCACCAGGGACTGATTTCATGGAAGACAGTTTATCCACGGATGGAGGTGTGGAGGGTGCAGAGCTCAGGCGGTGATGTGAGTGATGGGGAGCAGCTGTAAATACAGACGGAACTTCAGTTGCTCACCCACCGCTCACCTCCTGCTGTTGGCTCCTCGGGTCCTAGGTTTCACAGAAGACAGTTTTTGCATGGACAGTGGGGGCGGGGGGTGGGCAGTGGTGGCAGAGCTCTGCAGCCCAGTCCCTAACAGGCCACGGACGGGTACCGGTCCACGTCCCGGGGCTCGGGGACTGCAGATCTAGGCCACCGTCCTGTCCCAGTAGCTTTCTAGCTCTACGTGAGTTTTGTGTGATAGGCTTGCACAGTGGCCCCTTGCTGTTTTGGCTTGCAGCAAATTCATCTGTCTGCAAGGTAAACAAGCACTTGTACAGCCACCGAGCTCCATTAGAGGCTCACACCATTCCCTTGTGATCAGGACAGCAGGGGTCTTCATCATCGGGCAGGACGACAGAGATTGCACCAACCTCTTCTTGGGGCAGCACCTGCCCCCTCCTCACTCCCTGCTGTGGGACTGGGGTGCCAGGGATGCCTCATTCATGTGCCTGCTCCGGTTTCCCTCGTGGGGCAGGCGGGGGTGAGGGAGGAGCACAGAGCCAGGTGGGCCTTTCACAAATACCCACAAAACTGTTGCTACCCTCGGTTCTCACGCTGTCTCCCGCCATGCCTGGTCAGGGGCAGACCGTTTCTACGACAACATTGAGGACATGATCGGCTACCGGCCATGGCCCCTGGTGAAGATCTCCTGGCTCTTCCTGACCCCTGGACTTTGCCTGGTATGTGCCCAGCCAGCTCTCCCCTCTTCCCTCCGGTCCCCGGAAGATTCCAGAGATGAGGGAAAGGGTACCCGACTTCTGGGGCTCTTCCCTGCCTGTCCAGTGTCCCCAGGGTGCCCTGCCCACCCCCTCTCAGGTGTCGGTTCCTGCCCTTGTCTTCCGGGGCCGGCTCACTGGCGTGGGCGGAATCTGACTCTACTTCCAGCCCCATCCCTTTCTCGCAGCACCTCCTGCCTCCCGCCTGACCGCCCCGTGACGGCCCTTTCTGTCTGTCGCTCTGGGCTCCTCCACCCGTCCTTCCTTTATGTGTCCTCCTGTCTCAGCCTGTGGGGTGTGTGATGGCTTGACCTGCGGTGTGCAGTGGCACCTACTCCTCACCGCTGTGTGTCTGGCCATCCTCTGTCCTTGGCTGGACGGAGCTGGGGAGCGGGCTGCAGGGGCCCGCTGTCTCATCTGTGGCTGGCCCTTCCTCTTCCCAGGCCACTTTCCTCTTCTCCTTGAGCAAATACACCCCTCTCAAATACAACAACATCTATGTGTACCCTCCCTGGGGGTACTCCATCGGCTGGTTCCTGGCTCTCTCCTCCATGATCTGCGTTCCAGTCTTCATCATCATCAGCCTCCTGAAGACCCAGGGTTCCTTCAGGAAGGTAGGTGGCTGGTGGAAGTGACCCATTAAGGGCCTCGGGAGAGACTGAACTTAGGGAAGGACACACAGCAAACACATACTCTGAGTGTGCAGCAGCCCTTGGATCTCATGGAATCTTAAAGAGAAGGGCCTTTGAAGACCAGGCCAACGGCTTTTCAGAAATGTTCTTAAAAGTCCCAGTGCCCTAGACCTGCAGATCATCTGGGCAGGCTAGACAAGGGCAAACTGCCAAAGGATTAAGGAGGAAACTAAGTCACAAACGAGAACATGGAGGTGCCTGGCTCAGAAGGCTTACAGAGCTTAGATTCCTTGCTCGTGGAAAACTGATAACCAGCTACACGGTCCATTTACACACAGGCCCTGACCTCTTTCCTCATCTTAACCCTGCCTGGGGACACATCCAGAAGGCTCCCTGTTTAGAATTTGGGACATGCCTTCCTGGAAGGAGCTATAGCCAATGATCCACGAACGTAGAACTCTACCTTTCCCACAAGTAATAGAAAGCCCAACCTATAATAGTTTTAGCAAATAGTTTTTTTTTTTTTTTTAACATATCAAGGGCAGAGATGGGGACTGCTGGCATTTGGTCCAATGGCATAAAGAGGCCATTAGGGACCAGATTCTTCCTGTTTCTGCACTTCCATACTGAGCGTGTTGTCTTTTCATCGTTGTGTATATCACCTCATGGTCACAAGAAGGTTGTCATGATGCCAGCATCACATCTGTATTCAAGGCAGGAAGAAGGGGGGAGGAGATGGTAACAATAACAATAATAGCAATAGTACTACTAATAGGAAAATTTATACTTATTGAACATATAATAATAGTAATGATAATAAAAATCACATTTATTGATCACTTACCCTATGCCAGGCCCTGTTCTATGAGGTGTGTTTTTTATTCTCATTTGACAGATGAGGTTGAAGGGATTAAATTAAGAGAGGTTACACGAGTGGCCTAAGACTGTACAGGTGTCGGCGGCAGCAGAGCCAGGATTGGAACCTAGGCGGTTCACACCCGTAACTACCATGTTCTTGCCTCTTCTCTCCACAGTAATGTCCATTTTACTCAGACGTGCGAGCGGCCCGGTGGGCCTAGCCGTGTGCTGGGCCCTGGGCGTGGCCACATAGGAACCTACTCTCCGCCTCTTCTCTCCACAGCGCCTGCGGCAGCTCACCACCCCCGACTGCAGCCTGCCGCGGCCCAGGCGGCATCTCTACCTGCAAGGTGCCACTGCCCAGGACTACAGACTGCCCCCCACAAAGGAGGGACTGACAGCTGGGCAGAAGGAGACCTATTTGTAGAATGTGGCCAGAGACCAGGTGGCTCCTGACCCAGGAACCCAGGTCAGGGCCACTCTCCACCCCCGTGGACAGCTCTGCCTCTGTCCCCTACCACAGACCTGCTGAGAACCTTAGGGGACCCTGGGCACCTCCCTGGAGGCCAGACTCCTCTCCACAGCCGGAGCAGCTTCTCCCAGTGGGAACGTGCCAGGCTGGGCACGGGCGCCCTGTTGGAACACACCGTCATGTCTGCACAGGACGGGGTCAGATGAGTCCCCGTTTGATTGCAGCACGCTGCACTGCGGGGGCTCCACTATGGGGACGCTTCCAGCTGGCGCTTCCGGTGTTTGCACGTGAGGAGAGCAGCTCTCATGGCAACACGGCCCGTGATCTGGTTCAGAGCCCGATGGAACTCACCGTGTTGGAAGTGACGACTGAACACGCTATGTTGGATTCTGAGGTTCCATTAGAGGGAGCCCTTCATTAGGCTTAATGTTCTGAGGGGTCCAAGGGTGGGGAATGAGAGAAACAGCTAGCAGGGAAGCCTTCACATGCCCTCATTGTCTGGAGGTTTCCTGGAGGGAGTCTCATGGTGTCCCTAGCTCCAGCCGTAGTTCCACGCTCTTCTTGCAGTGTTGTCATCAACTCATGGTGCGTTGGGAAGGAAAGACTCAGATGATTCCTAGACTTTACAAATGCATGGCACGCATGCCTCTGCTCTCCTTCCTCTGCCCAAGGCAGACATTGCTAACCGACCATGGATTCTTACCCACCTCAAAATCCTTCCAAACTGCAGTCAGCTCAGTTTGCCATCCTGCTTCTAACCCAAACCCCTGACTTCATGGATGGGAAGACCCAGGACTGGAGTGATGAAGTGACTTTTTCAAGTTCACGTAGCTTCTTGGGGCCAGGGATGTGACTAAAGCCTGATCTCCTTGTGCTCAGGCCGGTGTTCTTCCCTAAGACACTCCCCAGTGAATAAGGAGGTGAGGACTGCCTGTCCCGTGTGCTGGTCTCCTCGGTGCTGGCCTGTGCCTGTTGGGTTACACTGTCTCGGGGTGAGAGGGAGAGAGGGCCCCTCTGTGGAGGGTTGGGGGGCCCTCCACATACTGGCACCCCACTTTCATATCTTCCGCCAGCCCATCGGCATCTGACCAGGAGTCCTCTGTGGACCCTTTTGTCCTTGCCACCCTCTGCCCCAGGGGATGCCGTGGAGTCACAAGAGCCCAGGTCCCCACTGAGGGGTGCGGGGGTGCCCTTCTTTGTTCCCTCCCTCCCTCACCAGCTCCTCTCCCCACGCCCCTGCCAGACCCCCCAGGTCCTTCCCCGGCAGGGGAGGCTTCCTGGAGGAGGGCAGGGCTCGGGTAAGTTCAATGTTCCCATGCTCAGAGGGGAGGAGGAGAGGGAGTGGGGCTGGTTGGGCCCTTCAGGACAGTTTCTGGGGGGATGATGTGTGGATGGATGTCACCAAGGGCCACTGCCCAGCAGCAGGAGTGAAAATCTGGTCTGGCCAGGGTGAGTTCCGTCCCCAGCACTCCCAGGCCATCCTCAGGGCACCCACCGTCTTTCACCGGGATGCTAGGGCCTCTGGGCTGGTGAGGACGCGTCCAGGGGCACGCTGGGCACAACAGATGTCCCCACCCCTGGCTTCTGGCTGTCCCTCCTGCCTCTCCCTAGACCACTCTGGGCACCTGTGCTCACCCTTCTTGGACTAGCTAGTGGGGAAGGAAGGATGGCCAAGAGAGGGGCGGAGAGAAACTGTTTCAGGCAGATCTGTCATTTAGGAGGCCAGGTCATCCTGGAAGGGAAAGGCGCCAGTGCCGCCTGGTGGCAGAGGGGGCTGCGCAGGCCCTTCCGTGGGGCTCCCGCCTCTGCCCTGTCTTGCCCAGCGAGGGGCGAGGCGCCCGGGCAGCTCTGCTGGCTGGTCGGTGGGCACCCAGCTCCCCACCTCTGTGTCTCCCGGGATGCCCCCGCTGGCCTGCAGCGACTCCCCAGGCTCTCGGCTGCCCAGACCCCGCTGGAGCCTTGTGGGAGGGCGGTGTTGGAGCAGGATGGCTCCTTGCTCCTCCACTCCCTGGGGCCAAAGGGACCTGGGTGCCGGGCTGGAACTGGAGGAACAGGAAGGAAAGGACTTCAAGCCGAAGTCGCAGCTCCTGGGGTCCCCCTCATGGTGGCTCGACAACGTGGGTAAGGAGCCACAATCTCAGCCTCTGAAGCGCCCGGAGTGCTCACGTGCGTGGGAGCAGCTGTGGGGTCTTGCCAGGCTGCTTGAGTTTCAGACTGGTGGTCAGAGGCCAAATCTGGCAGCTCCCATTTGTTCGGACGGCGTGGCATTAGAAACCGTTTTTGAAGTGAACGCCTTTGGCACTGTCCAGTTGGCCACAGGCCCCACTGCTCCCTATTGCCACTGCTGCCTTTTCCGCACAGTGTCTGCAGGCATCTGAATTGCCCGAGGTGAGGAAGTGAGAACTCTTGGGAGTGAGCGCAGGTGAAGAAGCTGAGGGCAGTGGCCTCGGGAGACCCAGCGCCTCAGAAGGCGTGGCCGTGGGTGACCACCAACTCCAGTGTGCTCAGTGTGGACCTCACACTCTGCAGAGCCTGTGGTGCTGTTTATTAACCTGGATCCAGATCCAGGAGGGTAGGCCCCTCCTACCCAGACTCTTCTCTCCTAAAGCAGAGCAGTGGCTACGTGTAATTTCAAAGTGCCTCTCAGGCGTCCGGCCACAGCAGCCCCCATGTGGCAGCGGGACTCCAAAGCTGGGTTGTCCGTGTGGACGTGAGAGTAACCGACAGAGCGGCCCACGTGGTGGGAGCCGAGGCCCCCTGCCAGCAGCAGCACCAGCCTGTCGGCCCGGTGGGCGAGCCACCGTGGGCGTGGGTCCTCCAGCCACCACGCCTGCAGGGACGGCAGCCCTGGCTGACATGCCGCCTGCAACTTACCAGAGGCCCGAGCCAGAAAATGCCCAGCTGAGGGGGCCCTGACGCCCTGAGCCCCAGCGAGGGTGAGAAACGTGTCTGGTTGTTTTAAGCCACTAAGTTTTAGTAATTTGCTAAACAGTGGTAGCTAATACTGGCCCTTGGCTACCCAGAGCACAGGGCCAGGCGTGGCCCCTTGTCAGAGCTGTCCCTTAGACCTCTGGGCAGAGGGACCCCCTACTGCTCTTCCTGTCAGCGCCTGTGCCTTCCTCCCACTCCCTTAGCTCCTCTGACCCCTCCAGGGCCCTTGCTGACCCTGGACCCACCCTCTTCCCCTGGCTCCGAGGCAGGTGAGGCCTGGCTGCCTCCTTCCCTGCCCCTCCGTCCTCACCTGCCCAGCTCCGCGATGACCCAGCCCCCGTGGCTTCCCTGCGGGTTTTGCTGCTTGGTGAATTAACTAGAGCTCGTTGGACCTGACAGGGATGAAAAGCCTGCCCGTCGATACAGAGAGGCCAGGGGAGGATGGGGGACACCCGAGAGCCAAGCCTGGCGGGTTGCACAGGGTTGCCATGGGCTGGTGCCCTGCGCCGCGAACCCGGCACTCTCTGCTGCTGGTCGGACAACGGCAGGGGCAGGTGGCTCGTCCTGGCTGAGGAGCCCTCTGGCAGCCGACAGGGACGGAGGGGAGCACAGAGTGGCCAGGTGAGGTCACAGAGAGAGGAGAGCTCACCTCCTGCCAAGGCTGAGCCCTTGAGGGCCTGGGTCCTGCAGGGTCAGTGCCCAGCCGCTGCTGTAGCTGGAGTCCAGCCTGCGCTGCTGGCACAGCCAGGCTCCCAGGCTTCCTCTGCACACGCCCGTCGCACCCACAGGCCAGGGCGGCTGCCCCAGAGCGCGGGCGCGGCCTGAGGCCAGGACCCTCCCAGCGACATCCCCTGTGCAGGCTCAGTCCCCGGCTCAGCGCGACTCCCGCCCCACAGGGCGCAAGTGAAGGTGGCCTGTGCGGTCTCTGGCCAGACTCGGTCCTCAGAAGGTGCAGCTGGGATTTGGGTCTGTCCCTGGGAGGGCGATCCCAGGAGGGAAGCAGGGCGGAGAGGGCCCAGGACAGGCAGGGGGGGCGGGGGGGGCGCCCAGGACAGGTG
>CM052440.1:86313662-86427461 GCA_028533085.1 Varecia variegata
GACAGGCAGGGGGGCGACCAGGACAGGCAGGGGGGCGACCAGGACAGGCGGTGGTGGGGGGGCGCCCAGGACAGGCAGAGGGCGCCCAGGACAGGCAGGGGGGGCGACCAGGACGGGGGGGGGGGGTGGCGCCCAGGACAGGCGGGGGCGTCCAGAGGGCCGCCCTCCCCAGCTGCTGTTGGGCACCTGGGCCCCTGCCTGCCTGAGCCTTTTCCTCCCTCTTAATTCTAATCATGCCTTCTCTCCATTCTTCAGGGCTTTTTGCATAGACAGTCAGACTGTCTGGAAATAATGACAATTTTATTTCTCCAATCATTATTCCTTTTGTTTTTTTTCTTTGTCTTCCTTCACTTGGTAACTAGAAGTGGTGGCGACAGGCATCCTTGCCTCCCTCCTCGTTGAATGGAATCCTGACATTTCACTGTTAAGTATGATGGTTGATGTGGGTGTTTGATAGATACCATTTGTTAGGCTATGAAGTTTTCTTTTGTTCCAAGTTTACTGTTTGTTTTCAAATCAAGAATAAGTGTTGAACTTTATTGATTGCTTTTTCTGCACCTATTGGGATGATCATATTGTTTTTCTTTTAATTTGTTAATGTAGTCAGTTACATTAATAGATTTTTCTAATATTTAACCATCTTTTCATTCCTGGGACAAGCCCAACTGGGGTTGTGTTATATTATTTCTTTGTTATTCAATGCTAGGTTCAGTTTGCTGGTATTTTTGTTAAGCATTTTTGTATTTATGCTCTAAGCAAGCTTGGTCTGTAGTCTTCCTTTCTCATCTTGCCCTTTTTTAAAGGTTACACGAGGCTCATGAAAAGAGTCGGGGGATGTTCTTTTTCTTTCTCTGAAAGAGTTAATATGAGATTGGAACCACCTTTTCCCTGAATTTGTGTAGTGTAATTTTGTAAAATCATCCAGCCTGGTGTTGTGTGTGGGGGTTTTTTTTTTTTTGAGGGTTTGTGTGTAGACTTTTAACTGTACATTCAGATTTCTTTAATGATTATACATCTTAAATTTTGTTTGTTCTTGAGCAAATGTTGATATTTTTCTAGGATAGTATTCATCTTGTGAAGGTTTCAAACTTAACTGCCGTAGGCTACAGCTTATTTGTAGTGTTCTGTGTTTTAGAGAAGTCTCTGCAGTGTTCATGTCTTGTCCTCCTTTTTGTGCTCAAGGTCTTTGTGCCGACTCCCCTCTTCACGATCAGTCTTATAAGAGGTTTGTCAACTTTGTTTGTTATTTCTTAGAAGTAAGTTTGGTTTTATTAATCCTTTCTATTGTATATGTATTTTTCATTTCATTATTTCTGCTTTTGTCTTTATTATATCTTTCCTTCTACTTTGGGTTTATTTGTTGTTCTTTTAGTAACTTCTTTTTTTTTTATATTAAGTAGAGATGGGATCTTGTTCTTGCTTAGGCTGGTCTCAAACTCCTGGCCTCAAGCATCCTGCCTCGGCCTCCCAAAGTGCTTGGATTATAGGTCTGAGCCAGCCGGCAGGCCTGTTTTTGTAACTTCTTATGTTAAATAGTCCCTTTATCCATAAGAGAATGAGGAACCTGAGCCTGCCTGCAGGTCTGAGGAGGGGCATTCTGCAGCTCCCTGTGAGGCAGGACATGGCCAGGTGGGGAGGGTGGTGTCTAGCTGATGTCTGGGAAGGGGAGAGGCTGGGCTAGGGGAGGGAGGGTGTGGGAAGTTGGCCTTGTCTGCCTTCCCTGTAGCCAGTTCCCACAGTTTTCCCAGAGCCAGCCTTGTGGTCACTCAGTCCTTGGGGTCGTGGGGGCAGGAAACACTGAGGGGCTAACCCGCAGCGGGGGTGGAGGGAGGGCGGAGGTGAGGGAAGCATTCCCATCCCGCCTCCCTACCTCTTGGGCTGCAGCTCCCTCATCCTCCGGCCTCATCCAGAATGGAATTTTCCCCGTGTGACCAGTTCTGGGCCTGCCCCGCCCCTGCCATTCCTGCTCCCCCATATAATCTCCCTGACTCCAGCTAGGCCCTGGGGTCTGTGTCCGGGCCTGGCTGGCTTCCTGGGGAGGGAAGGGGAGCGGATAAGGACTCAGCCCATGGCTCCCGGCCACCCAGCTCCGGCTGGCTGGGCCTTGCGGGCTGCCCTCCCAAGGGTCTGCCTGGAGTGAGGGGGAACAAACCTTGCCCCCAGGGCAGCCATGCTTTGCCGGGATGGAGAGCTCTTCTGAGCGCCTTTTTCCCCGGTGCCCCCACGCCCCTGTGGCCTTGTGGACATGTGGCTCGCCCTGTGGGGGGTGAGTGGAGGGAGTGAGGGCACCCAGAGGACAGGGCGGTTGGCGGGTGCTGAGCGGAGTCCTGGAGGAAGGCAGCCCTGAGTGTCCGTGGGGCAGAGCCTTGGGGAGCTAAGGAACAAGAGCCCCCAGAGCCGTGTTCCGTGAACGACCCGGGGGGCAGTGGGCACCAGAAGGGTCGGATGGGCCACACCTCTCCAGCCGCTTCCTACTGCTCCAAACTGCCTCCCCTCGAGCACCGTCCTGCAGGGTGGCTCGTGTAGGCCCCGAGGCGAGTTCATTTTGTCCTGGTGTCAGCAGACATCGAAGTTTGGTCACTCCCGGAGAGCAGTGGCCAGTTAGGGCTGGCAGTGGGGGAGGCGTGCCAAGGCCCACTGCCACACTGGGCCAGCCTGCCGGGGAGACCCAGTCTTGCCGCGCTCCTGTGGCCCTCATGCTGAGTGCGGGACTGTCGGCCCCAGGACCAGTGGGCAGTAGGCCATGGAGTCTGCTCCACCGTGATTTTACAGTGGCAAACCTGAGTCCGCGAGGTCTGGGCGGCAGAGGAGGAGGTGGACGCCTCCCGTCAGGAGTCGGGGTCACACTGGCACTTCTTGCTCTGGGCAGTGGCTGCCTCGGGGTCAGAGCAGCTCAGCCTCACTGCTGCTGCTGTCTGTTTTCTGGGGCCTACTCCGTGGCCTGGGCCCCCTGTGGTGGCTGCCACTCCCGCCGTCTGCATGGCCACAGCCCCCGACGGCCCACCTTCGACACACTTTCCAGGGGCTGTGCTTATGGCGACTATTTGTCCTGGATTTTCTACGAGAAGACCAATTTTTATTTTCTCAATAAAGGTGGTTTTTAAATCAATTTTTACACTTTATTAAGATTTTTTTTTCATGCAAATAAATGCCTGTATCAGGAAACAGTCCTTTGGCAGATTGTCCTGGCCTCTGCCTCAAGAAGATATGGTCATTCCACACTGTAGTGGTGGCCTCCAAACTGTTCACCTGTCCTCAGACCTGACCTTGACCTTGCTGAATTTTCCTCTTGGAGAGGCCTTCCGTGAATGCTGTCTGCAGAACAGGCTTTCTCCACTGTGCCTGGTGTGTCCCCGTCTTCTGTGTGAACATAGTAGGTCCATTGCCTGCTCATTTCTGATGGCCCCTGTGAACCTGCAGGCAGGACTGGGCCTGTCCTGTGCATGGCTCAGTGCCCAGCACCTGGAGGAGGGCCTGGTGCTCACAGGCTTGTTGATTCACCTGGTTCCTAGCACGGGCATTGTGCTCAGCCCGAGACCAGTAAACCCCGGACCCTCACTGGAAACATTCTACGTCAGTGACTGATGAGTTTGAACTCCCCCCATCTGCCTAGAATGATTGCAAGGTGACACGCACTGTCCCTACCTCTCCATCCCAATGGCAGATGGCACCAGAGGGGCCCGGGATACCTTCCTCTCTCACTGGAGCGAGGGGCACTCCTCCCTGATGGCCGCGGGGCCCAGAAGACTTGGAGAATGGTGCCGCCGCCCCACGTCCGGCCTCCTGGCTGCAGGCCCTCTCCCAGGCCTGGGCTGAGCTGGTCCCCTAGGATGCTCTCAAGGGGCCGAGCCTCAGCTTCCTGGGTCAGAGAATTTTCAGGATGGGACAGGTCATAGTTGGCCTGTGCCTCCTTCTGGAATTTCCCGTTTCCTGGGAAGAGGGTGAGGTCATGTTCCCTTTCACTTTAGCAGGGGACAAAGGAACCCAGCCAGGGAAGGAGCTGTCTGGATTTCTGGACATCCGGAGTTCTGGTCACCAGGAGCGCCGGGTGTCCTGGGAGCAGCCGTCTCTGCCAGCTTGGTCCTCCCCCTCCTCCCAGGACGTGGTGCCTCTGATGTCCTGGCGCTGCTGGGAGGCTCTCTCCTCTCTCCCCTGCCAGGAGAAGCTGCGCTATCTCACGGCCCATCCAGGAGCTGAGCTGAGTGTCACACCTGGCCGTGGACACTCGCCCAAGGCCTCCTGGCTTGGGCCCGTCCTCGTCGCCACCCTCCTGCTGGCCTGAAGGCCGTTGGCTGCTGTGCATCCTCTGCAGGATCCTGGCTTCCCTTTCAGCTCCCGGCAGGGGCCCGGCCCACTGCAGGGCTCAGGGAGTGCCCGCCACAGTGCTCTCTGCGGCTCTGTGCACTGTCCCAGCCCATTCCCTGAGCCTGGGCCGCTCCCTTTCAGGGAGAGTACACCTGGTGGACAGGCCTGCCATTGGAAGGGAAAACCACCTGAGGCCAATGGTCACACGGGCAGTGGGACGGCTCCTCACCCACCCCCCCAACACACCCTGGCTTCCCGCTGCAGAGAGCACTGGGCCAGAGGCGGCCGGCCGGGTCTCCTGCTGGCTCCCTGGACGCACAGTGGCTGTGGGGGCGCCTCCTCCCTCCAAAGCAGCCTGTGGTCTCCGCTGTAACTTGCTCTTGCAACCACTAAGAGCTGTGTGTGTGTGTGTGTGTGTGTGTACACGTGTGTGCATGTGTGTTGGTGTGGGGGGTCAGGCCTGTGCACACCATTTCCTGGCCCTGCTCCCCAGCCCTGCCCAGGGCCCCCAGCGGACAGCTTCCCTTCCCACACCACGGCCACACAGGAGTGCATGTCCTGGGGCGCTGCTGTGGCGCAGGGGAGCGGCCTGCACCGCCAGCTGCCCCCGGCCTTGCTCCGTAGCTTCGGGGGCGGGGCCCCCCCATCAGAGGCTCTGACTTAGAGGGGCCCTCCCTCTGGGAGAACAAAAGAAATTGAACCCACACAGTTTGCTCAAGTGACATATTTCAATATAATCTCTAAAACTCTATGAATTGAACAGATAAAATACCTCTGGGCTATTTTGTTACAAAATATCTGCTATTTGGATTAGTTGCTGGGTGCAGCCACCCTGCCTTTCCCTGGAGAGGTTTCTCTCCAAGGGGGTGAAGGGGTGCATGGGGAGGGTGCAGCAGGAAGGCATGTACAGCAGCGCACAGGGGTGGAGACACGGGCGGCTGCTGGGCAGCCTGGCGGCACAGACACCTGGCAGGCCACGGGAGAATAGCCGGGGCAGGGTGAGGGGCCCAGGCCTGGTGAACGTGTGTGGGATCATGGCGCCCCTGGAGATAGACAGGCAGGCAGGGGGCTTCCAGGACAGGAAGCGGGCAGGCCCTCGCTTCGGGTCTGGGGAAGCTAGTTTCATCTGCCACTCCTGAGTCTGGAGTTGCAGCCACACGGATAAAATCGGGAGAGGGCCCAGGTCCCTAAAGGCAGGCCCAGAAAGTCGATGGTGTGGGCCACCTTGGGGTGGCTGGGTCAGGGGCTGAGTCAGCACTCCACTGCCCCCTGGCCTTGGGAAAGCAGGGGGCCTCCCACCCACCCTCTGAGAGGTAGCAGGAGGCTCTCCCAGGTGTCTGAGGGCCAGGCTCTGGGAGGGGCATGGAGCTGGGGCAGGGGCGTTGCAGAGGCTGGGTACCTGCTTCCCCTGACAGCAAGGAGGGCCAGATGTGTCCTGGCCTGGCCCTCAGGGGTTAAGAGCCCCTCCCAGCTCAGGACTGGCTCCATAGGCTGCCGACCCAGGCTGCTCTGCTTCCTGCAACAGGACCCCCATGCTGTGAGCGGACCGGGGCGGCTACTCTGCCCCAACCCGGGGGTGAGCCTCTACCCTGGGGAATGGGTGCTGAGGGGCCCGACAGGCCAGATGCCAGCCCTGAGGCCTCTGCTGGTCCCAGTCCGGAAAGCGGGGGCTTCCACGGAGGTGGGAGGGAAGGCCCAGGGGTGCTGTGCCCCCAACCGCGGGGAGGGCATTTTGTAAGCTGGAAGTGCCACATGAGCAGGTGGCAGGGGTCCCATCTGGTGGGACAGGGCTGGCTGGGACAGTGTCCCTCCCTCACAGCCCCAGGCACCCCGGCCCACACCCCATAAATATAGTTAGCCACACTCATACTCCTGTTCTCCCATACCTCACACTGCTGCCTCCTGTTCATAACCTTCTGTTTTCAGCTCCCCTCATTCGAGATCCACCCCTTCCATCCCCACAACCACTTCCTCCCGAGTCCCTGGCGCCTCCTGCCTGGGCCTCCACTTTGGGGCCATCCCTGCCCCGGCCACGGGCGCCAGGGTACCCGCGTCTGTACACTTCCTGTCGCATGCCGACAGGCTCTGGCTGGAGCATCCCTGTTACAGAGAAGATGCAGAGGGGCCAGGGTGACAAGGACAGGCAGGGCAGACGGGCTGGGAGCCACAGGGGGTGACGGCACTGGCTGCAAGTGGTGGAAACCAGCTGACAAAGATGCCAGAAATAGACTCACTGGGTGACATCGCAGTGACCAGACACACACACACACACACACACACACACACACAGGGAACTGGGTCACCTTCACCCTCCGAGAGCAGGAAGTGACCCACGCGTCCTCCTGGCCAGGTGCTGCAGGCTCACCGGAGACCCGGCCAGTGCCCCTCCGTCTCTCGGGGCCTCTGACAGTGGGCTCCGGGGGGGGGGGGTCTGCACACAGGACAGCACGAGCTGTCGGCACAGGACTGGGGTCTGGGCCTGCAGGACAGAAAGGGCCTGAGGGTGGGCTGCCTCTCTCCCGGCTGGGGGGGACCCTTCCCCAGGCCTGGGCTCTATGGGCCACCGACGGCGAGCTGTCCCCGCCGGCTTGGAGCTGGGAGGTCAGTGAGGCCTGCTTGGCTCTCCTTTGCAATTGCGAGGCTCTGGGGACTCTTTCAGTCACCCCTGCTGGACAGGGGTCCGGCACCTTCCAGGAGGGGGAAACATTAAAGGCTGAGGGGCACAGGGGACATGCAAGCGCCTCTGGAGCCCCTTTTCTCTCACCCTGCTCTGCACCCGAGTCCCTCCTACGGCCACAGACGTCTTGCCAGAGGGAGCCCCGCCTCTGCCGGGCGAATCGCCGCCCGGTCTCCCTGCTTCTGCTTCTGCAGTGGCAGACGTTCCCCCAGTTCTGCTCTGTGTTTATGTACACGTGCCCATGTGCACCTGACGTTGGCTGGGGAACTAAGAAATTCTTTAAAAAGGTACATTTTGCAGACGTAAGACCCCGTTATTCCTCGGCCCTGTTGACCTGGCCCAGGGAGAGCTGAGCATGCTCCCTTCCCTCCTTCCTTTCCAGAAGTTTCCCTGGGGTCTGGGCAGCTCTTGAGACAGCAGAAGGCCCGGGAGGAGGGGGAAGGAGCCCACGTCCCGGAGACCAGGGAGCAGCCTCTGGACACTGCTGGGCTTGGGGGTATGGGGGCAGCAGAGAAAGCCCCCCAGGGAGCCCGAGCTAACCCTCCTCCACTCAGCGTGGCACAGACGCACCATCCTGGGCTGTGAGCCTCCGCCTCTCGCTCCTGCCCTGGCCTGAGGCCTCTGGGCACCAACAGGCTCAAAGCCGCAAGTTCAGCTCTGGTTTCTTCAGGCCACGGCCCCACGGGGGAGAGTGGGGGCCAGAGGAAGAGGCGGCCGCCTGGTCTGGCCATGCAGGGCCCAGGAGAGTGAGGTGGTGTCTCCAGATTGGGGAGGGGGTGCTCAACTGAGGTGGCGGATGGCGGGACAAGGCAAACCCAGGTGCCAGGGAGTGGGGTTCTCTTTCCAAAACTATGGCGATCAGTGACCAGGAATGTATTGTGCCAGGGGGTGGGAGCGGCAGGGGCGGCCAGGCCCCCGTGGCAGCAGGGCTGGGGCAGAGGCTACACCAGGCTCCTGGAGCCGCTGGAGCATCGGCGCCGGTGCAGCAGGGACCCCGGGGGGCAGAACTGGTGAGGGTGGTTGTAGGGCGGCGGGGGTGGGGGCAGCGGAGGCTGGTGGACAACCTTGACCGGGGAGCCCAGGCCGCCCCGGGGTGTGGAGCCGCAGGAGTCAGAGGAGGACGGGGTGTAGCAGGAGAGAGCCTGGCTCAGCAGGGGTTCCATGCGGGCCAGGCAGGGCTTGTCCAGGACAATGACCTTGACAATTTGCTGGCACTGCACCAGGGTGCCCGGGGGTGTGGGCGGCGGCGGCAGCGGTGGGGGCTGCTCTCTCGAGGGGCTAGGCTGCAGGTCTGGCAATGGTGCCGGCGCTCCGCTCTCGGCCCCCAGCCCGGGGTTGTGCTGGGACGTTTGAAGCCTGTTGTGAATTGACACCTAGTTTAGAAACAGCCAGAGAAGCATGAAACGTTACAAGACTAATTCCCAGCTGCCAGGAGGGCTACCCTGAGCCTCCCTGGGCCCCCCTCCTGCTCTCTGCCCCCGCTCGGTCTCTCTACCCAGAGGAACCTGGGATCTGACCCTGGCTGTCCCCAGGAGGGAGCGTGAGCAGAGACACTGCCGTGTTCTACCGCTGACCATGAGCAGTGCCGTCCTCAGGCCTCAGTCTCCCCCTCTGTGAGGTGGGCTCCGCTGGGTGGCTCTGGGCCACACAGACTCTCCCCACCTCCTTCTCCACCAACCTCTGGGCTTGCAATGCAGGCCCAGTCGTCTCGGCCCTCCCTGCCTCCCCGGAGTGTGTGCAGCCCAGGAGGGTAAGGCACAGGGACAGAGTCTGGCACGTGTGGGCCATGCAAGCCTCACTTTGTTAAAGAAGAGCCTCCTCGTCGCTACTGACATCAAGAAGGTGCCCAGACTCCAGAATGACAAGGACCCCTGCAGGGGTGATCTGCACCTCCCCCGTCCCCGGACTCCCTGAGGCCACAGCCCTGCAGTCGGAAGCAGCTCAGACAGCCAAGGGCAGAGTCAGGGCCCCCGACCTGGGTCAGAGTTGCCCGGGGGCTGGAGGTAGCCCTCCCTCCCAGAAGGGCTCTGATCCTTGCCCCTAGGTCGGGCAGGGGGAGGCGGCCCAGACACACTCGAGAGCCCCCTCCCTCAGACCATGGGGGTCACTGTCAGCCTGCCTAGCAGGGGAGGTGGAGGAGATGGGCAGAAGGAGGCCAGAGGATTCTGGAAGGAGAAGGATTTAATTCCACCCCAAGCTCCCCAGGCTGTAGCTAGGAGACACCACAACCTTCTCCCAGCACTTGGGCCCTTCGGGAGTGACTGGGACTCTGCTTCTCTCTGGGGGTGCTTCCTATCGGGCCGCTGCTCAGAGCACAGAGGGGAAACCAAGGCTGGAAGGGGGTGCCTTATCCCAGGCCTTGACCAGGCTGGCCCAGCCCAAAACGATCCTGGAGCCCTAATCCTGTTTGGCGGCCAAAGGAACAATTTCAGAGACCCCTTCCTGGATCGGTGCACACCCTGCGGGCTGCTTTCCTCCCAGGCTGCCAGGCCCTTGTCTGCCCCTCAGGATTCACAAGTCCCCGCCCCCACGCGCAGCATGTTGCGGGCTTTATCTTCCAGGCCTGAGATGCCCTGAACAGACAAAGAGCCCCTGAGCCCCTCACTGTCCTGCCAAGACACATGGCAGCCAGAGAGCGTGGCCGGGGCCGCCCTCCTCCCCCGGAGCCCGCTGGTCCTCACTCGGGCAGAAGGCCTCTCTGTCACCACCGCTGCTGGAGGCACCGGCTCCTTCCTCACCTGTTTATGTCAGGAACTGCTCCCCAGGAAAAAGGCGGCCTGAGATGGCCAGGGCAGGCTTGCGTCCCCTGCCTCCCTCCCCCGGGCTTTACAGCTATCCTGTGCAGACCCCTGAGCCTTCTTTCTCCTCCTCCCTGCGGCTCCCACCACAGCCACAGCTCTGGGCGGCACCTGGCACCCGCTTGCTTCCCTCCCACGCTCTGGGCAGCCTGCACCCCAGAGGGGTCCTTGATCTTTAATGGTCAGTAAGTGAAAAGCTGGAAGTGACAGCAAAATGCCTTCTCATTCTGACCTTCTCACCTCCCTGCTCATGAAAGAAAGAAAGGAGGGGGCTGGGGGGGGCGGATGGAGCGTGAGCAGCAGGTAAGGGCGGCTCAGAGAGATGGAGAAGCGCCTGCCAGAGGGCTCGCCAGGCGATGGCAGAGGGCAGGGGACCAGAGAGCGCGGGTCCAGCTGAGAGGCCAGGGCGGTGAGGCTGCCCTCTGTGCAGGAGAGCAGAGGCCAGCGAGGGCCCTGGAGCTAGCTGCGGTGGCAGCCGTGCAGACGGCCACACGCCTGGGCGGGGCAGGAGGGAGTGCAGGCCCGGGCAGCTCAGGCTGAGGCAGGGCGGGCTGGGCCGGTGCTTGTCCTCGAGGCTGGAGAACTGGCAGCTGGCAGCCGCAGAGCGTGGGGTGGGGATGGAATACCCACCCGGGGGCTTGTCGGCTGCTGGGGCAGGAAGCTCCTCCGAGTAAGGTGCCTCCTCCAGACACGGGCGTGTGGGGTGGGGCCGTGGGGTGCAGAGAAGGAATTGAGCTCCCCTGGGGTGTCCTGCTGCTTCCCAGAGCTTAATCAGACTGGGGCTCCTCCCTCAGACACCTAAGTGGGGGCCCCTCCAGCTTGAAGTGGTGGCAGTGGGTGGGAAAGGATGTGTCTGCGTGCACAGCTGGTGGTCCCCCAGGCTTGGGGGAAAGTGTGGGGCTGGGGCTCACTGGGGTGTGGGGGATGGGGTGGGAGTGGGGTTGGGGAGGGCAGGGTTGGGGCCGCTGCCTGCTCCTCCCACAGGTGGCGCTTTCTTTGGCAGCCTGGCAGGTGCCAGCCACTGCTGCTCCCCTGTGCCCTGGACCCCCTCCCCCAGTTGGAGGGTCTTCACATTTGTCAGCTCTTCCCCCAAGAACCCCTAAGGCAGCCCTACCTTCCCTGCCTTGCTGTCTCCTGCACCGTCCCTGGCCTGTGGCCACCTTTCCAGACGGACCGGCCCCTCCCACCTGCCCCCACCCTCAAATCTCCGGCCTCCGCTGTCCGAGAGGGCAGGGTCTGCCCCAAAGTGATCACTTGGGGCCTGGACTTAGGGGCGACTCTCTGGAGGGAGCCCCGGCTCCCCATGGAGGGCGGGGAAGAATGCTGGCTTCTTGGGTACGGCGGGTACTGGGGAGCAGGCGGCAGTTTGCCGGGGAAGCGGACATGGGGGGCCTGGGTGTCAGGGGCTCCAACTCCACCTGTGAGTCTGGAAGCTGGGCCTTGGAGGGGCAGTGGGCTGGGGAATGGGGAGAAAGTGCTCGTGGTTTAGTTAGGCGCTGAAACAGTGGCATTACCCATGCTAGCAGTAACTTTTAATTGTATCTCTTGAAATTGGTAAAATGGTGAGTCGGGCTGGGGAGGCATTGATTAACACCTGAGAAGAGAAACAACAGAGACGGTGAGAAGAGGGACAGTTGGGCAAGGAACCACTCACCTGGGCGACCAGGCCTCCACTCACCTCCACCGCGCTCTCCGCCGGCTGCTCCCCGAGCACAGCTCCGCTCTTGGCTTTGAACACAAAGAGCACAGGGCTGTCCTCCACCAGCCCCGACACAGACCCTCCCCCAGGCACCCCTGCAGTTAGAGGAGCAGGCATGAGACCCAGACAAGGCCCTGGGCCTGGAAGGCGGTGCCCAGTTTTGCCACTTTGGTGTGTGACCCTGGGCAAGATGCTACATCTGTCTGGGCCTCCACAGACCAGAAGACCTCTGCCACTCTCTGTGACGTTGGCATTGTCCAGGCTAATTTACCCACAGTCAAAGCCTTCCCAGCCTGGGCCGTGACAGTCGGCGTACGGGGCAGGCATGGTCTGCGGCACCATGTTGGGCTACCTCCTTCCCTTGCAGGCTCCTTCTTCCCACCCCTGAGACCCAGCTGCGTGGGGAGGACTTGAGGGGCCAGGCAAGCACAGCACTCCCCAAAGTGCTGGGCCCTGTAATTACTGCTAGGCCTTCTGCCTGGCCTGACACAGCAGCAGGGACCCTGTGGACCCCCGAGGACAGCTTCATGATGCTTTTTGGCTGAGTCACCCCTGGCTTCCATCCCCACCCCTGGCAGGGGCCCCTCTGATTTCCCAAGCCCCCTGGGGGTGCCAGTTCCCCTGCTGGGCTCAGCCCTCTGCTTTCTGTGGCATAAGAGGGAGGTGCGCCATTGTCCGGGAATGAGACACGCCTCCCTGCGGACGTGCCCCTGGGCCTGGCCAGGGCTACAGCTTCCAAGAGAGAGGCAGGTGGGGATGTGGGTGCAGGGGTGGTGGCAGGGAATAAGTGGCCCTGAGGACTGGCTCTGGGGTCTGGGCAGCTGTGAAAATGAGCGGTGGCCCCGTCCTGTGGCTGTGTGGAAACGAAGGGCCGACTGAGAGCCGGTGAGGAGATGCGGACGCACACGGCAGGCCAGACCCACACGCAGAAGGTTCTGCGACAGCGAGAACCTCCTCCTAGCAGAAAGGGCCCCATGTCCTGCTTGGAAAATGAATCACATGTCTTCGCTGGGATGGAGGGTCCCTGTCCCAAGTCAGGCGTGAGGGCCAACCATGGAGTGCTGTGGCCACATGGAGCCACTGGGGCTCCTCAGCTCAGACTGGGTGTTGCTGCGACCTGGCTGTGGGCGTGTGGGGCAGAGGCCCGCAGGCGCCCTGCGTGTGAGGGGAAACCACCGGGTCAGCAGGCGGCAGGTACGGTGGTTTGCTGGGTCCTGCTGGGATGGGGTTTAACTCTCACGCCTGCTCTCCTTCTCTTTATTTGGGGTTGGGGGAGGGAGGCCATGCTTCCTGTGACCCCCACAGGGGAGTAAGGTTCAGGGCAGGACATAGAAGGCAGGGGTGTCAGGGGCAGGAGGTCTAGAGAACGTGGCCGAAGGAGATACTAAGTCCGAAGCTGACTTGATTCGGCTGGAGTGAACAGTTCAACGTGAAGAAACAAAGAGAGAAACTGAGTTTGGGGTCTATCTGGATTTTGGACTGAGCTGACCTGGCCTGGGGTTAGAGAGTGCTGCCAGCTTGTTAGCGAAAGGACTGCATGGGGCAGAGCCGGATTTCCAGACTCTTCTGGCCACCCTGCCTTCTCACCAGGCTCCTGGCTGGGGAGTTTTTCTCATGGGTTTTCTCTTGACCACCCTCCGGTCACCCCCGGTGAACCAGCAGTGTCAGGGACCTGGCTGCAGGGGAGGGGCAGGGACAGCAGGCCTCTGGCCCGACTCCCACAGGGCAGACGGTGACATTTCACGTGGACTCGCAGCTCCTGGTGCAGTTTGCAGAGCGGACACGTTTCTCTCCCACCTGCCTCCTCATGCCCACGCCCACAGCCCATGAGGTCAGAAAGCACGGCTGGCACCGCTCAGCAGAGAGCAGCGGCCACAGGAACTGGCGCCTCTGCCACCCACATGCCCCAGGCCCCAGGCCAGAGCCAACGCTCACCTGTAGGCGATCCTTGCTTTGACTGTGGGTCCGCCTGGGCTCCAGGCTTGAAGGACAGCGTCTTTGTCCCCTGCTGTTTTTCCAGCTCCCCTAAGGGGTGGAGAAACCCATAAAAGAGAGAAGCCCTAACCTCGGCCAGGTGCAGGTGCAGGAAGGAACGAGGAGAGAGCAGGAAGGGGAGGAAGGGGAGGAAGGGGAGGCGGGCAGGGCCCCCCCCCCATGCTATGAAACAGGGACTGGGGACTGGCCACAACCCAACAGCAAGTGAAACGCCCCAGAGCTGCAGTCTGTCCACCTGTGCGCGGGACGGTAAGACCTACTCGCATGTCAGAGAGGCGGCAGGAGAGGCGGGTATAGGGGAGGCTGACTGCCCGGGTTTGAATCCTGGCTCAACACTCTCTAGCTGTGTGGCTTTAGGTAACTCCCTGAACCTCTCTGGGCCTCACCTGATGGGACACGTGTGCCCACTTTGGGATTACATAGGGAGGTACACGTCCAGCACTCGGGGCCAGGCCTGGCTGTGGCAGTGCCCAGTACGTCTTAGCTTCCGTCACAAAGCTCTCGGCACTGCAGACCTCAGTGACAGCTGGCGACATCCTGTCCACCCACCCTGCACCTGGCAGGACCAAGCCTGCCTCAGCCGCTGGGCCTCTGCAGGGTGCTCAGAGCTCTCCCAAGGAGGAAATTCCACATGCCCAAGGACCTGCCAGTGCTGCACAGCCTGCGTGGCCAGGATGTCTGTCTCGGCACTAAACTTTAATTTCTCTCTGCACTGGAAACCTGTTCCTTCTTGTTCTCCTCAGTGGTGCTTCAGAATTGCCAGTCGCCATCCTTGGGGGTCTGACAGTCATTATTAAATCACTCCTCTGGCCTCTCTCTTCCAGGAGACACGATTCAAGTTCCTTTCATCAAAGCTACTCTCCCGGGTTCCACTGTCCATCTTTCTGGATGTCTAGAACCCAGGGACATTGAACTGCACACCTCCGAACCAGAACAATTTGTCCTGATCACCTGGGTCACACCATCAATCATGCCAAACATTTGTGCTGAACTAGGAGTTGTTTCTCTCCCCCAGGGGGGTCTCTTGGCTTTGGGGAAATTAGTGCCATGATTACAAGCATGGATCTGGGGCACCTGGGTGCAAATCTTGTGTTATCACTGACTGTGTGAACCCGGACCACTTCCTCAAGCTCTGCTACCCTCGGTTTCCTCATTTGTAAAATGAGGATAAAAATGCCCACTCGTGGAAAGTTGTGAGAATTAACAGGCTCAGCAATGAGCCCAGTGCCTGGCATGAAAAAGTGCTCAGTAAATGGAAGCTGGGACTATTTTTCATTCTCTTTTTTTCTGACTTCTTTCCCTTCCTTCTTCCTGGCCAGCCCTCCATCAGTCCTCAGCTGTCCCCTCCGTCTCTCTGCATCTGAAGACTGAGAGCCGAGCGTGGGCCTTTTTCCTGCTCCCCTGCCATCCCTCCACCTCTTGGCTTCGCGGACTCTGCCGACACCCACTCCTGTGCTGCTCCGGGCTGGGGGAGGAGCCTCTGCCGGCGGTGCTGCGCCAGGTGACGTGCTGTGGCTGCGCAGCGCTGTGCAGGGTCACCTGGGACATTCTGACACCAAGAGAGGTGAAGCCATTTCAAGGTGCATCCTTGAGAATGTTCCAGAACAACAGCCAAGGTGACCTCTCTGGACATCCAGTTCAGCCCTTGAAAAGAGTCTGTTTGTTAAACCGCTGAACTGAAATGAGCCAACAGCCTGGGAAAGGGAGTCCACGTGCACCTCTCCCCACCGAGCGGCTGCCGGAGCCACATGCCTTGTCTGTGGAGCTCTGTTTAACCCTGATTCAGATGGTTTTCTTCGGAAATTATAGACAGAACCTCTTCTCTCACTCTCAGAAGTTCATGAACCTTGGAATCAGATTTAAATGCAAATGACAGCTCCTCCACTTCTGATATGCATGACCTGGACACACTACTTACCTTCTCTGAGCCTCATCTGTAGAATGGGGACAAACACCTTCCTTGCAGTATCACTGTGGGGACTGGCGGAATATAAACTGCCTAGCACATAGTAGGTGCTTTAAAATGATGATTAAAAAGTACCACCCTGTCATATTGGTCTCCTGCTCAAATACTCCCACTGCCTTTCCTGTTGCCTAATGGTTTATATTGATTTAGAAATTGATTTCCAAGTAAGTGGCCACATGAGCAGACCTGAAGTCTATTTTTAATTTTCTGTTTTAGTTTCTGAATCCATTCGTATTTAATTTTCCCTTAAAATCTACCTGAAACCACTGCAGTGCTTCAACAGTAAACGCTCGCAGAGGGGCGCGGCTGAAGGCTGTCGCTGTTCTCTCGGACCCAGAGAGCAGCTGGTGGGCCACCTGGACACTTGGAGAGCCCCACGCACTCTCTGACATTCCTGGATTGGAACAATCCAGAATCTAGGCATTCCTTAGAGGAACACAAAGACAACTGCAAGATGAAGGAGAGTGAGCACACCAGCCTGGGCTCTGCCAAAAGCCAATGTTATAAAGAATAAAGTGGAGGGACGAGTCTAGGTTAAAAAAGATTAAAGAAGTGAAACTAACCAGATGGAACACGTGGACTTGGACTAGATCTGGGGGAAGGCGACGAGAGACAGTGTGGTGGGAAGAAAGGCCCCGAGCTCATGGCCCTCACGGTCTGCATGCCTGCCTGGGCCAGCTCACCCGGCGTCCTGGTCAGACGCGGCAGAGTTCTCTGTTCCAAGGGGCCCACCTGCAGCCCCAGGTGCCCAGCGAGATGCGCACACACCTGTGCCTTGCTTTCGTCGCGAGATCGTGAGAAGCAGCGCACTCATACTGGCCCTTTTGACTGATAGCCCAGGATGGTGCGGAGGGGTCAAGAGATGGGAGGGGCCAGAGTGGGGCAAGGGCAGGACAGGGAGGCTCCCAGGTGTCAGGGGCGTGTCTGTCTGCAAGCTGCCCCTGCCTCTGGTAGACCAGAGCCTACCCGCGCGCCCCTGCCGACTGCCTGGGACAGCCTGGGCACCCGCGTCCTTACACTCGATCCGGATCTGCTCCAGCTCCGTCACCTCGGCGATGGACTCCTTCAGGTCCTCCACAAACTTCTGCATCTCGTCTGAGCCCAGGGCACAGAAATGCAGCACCTGCTTCTTCTCAGAGCCCGAGAGCGGGGTCACCAGTGTGATGCCGTGAGAGTAATCTGGAAGCCAGACCCCAGGCCCCGGTGGGCCGTGAGCAGCAGCAGCTGAGGGCTGGGACCAGCCAGACAGCGGAGGGGACGGGGTCTGTGCGGCACGCGCCTCCACGCTGCAGCCAGCCCTTGTCCCTCAGCCCCCGCCCCCACCCCTGCCGTCCATCCGCTCTCGGAGACTCACACTCGTTCTCAAAGAGGTGGAACTGCACGCCCAGAAGGCCAACCGCCTTGCAGAAGGTGTACGTGGAGGAGCTCTTCTTCTTCGGGCAGAGTTTGAGAATCTGGCCAAGGAAGGGAGAGGGACATACACCAATGGGGATACACACAGGTAAACATACGTGTGCACATGTGGATGCAGGAACATCCAGGGAGATTCATGAACACATGAGTGAACACACACACAGATACATATGTACACACACGTACTCTTAAATACATGCATACACACAGATCTACATGTAGATATACACACACATACATACACACACTATGTCAAAATATGTTTCTTCACTGCATAGAACCCTCCAGTGGTTCTTCTCTGCGCATGTGGATGCCGACCCGCACCCTGCCCTGCATGGTGGCCTTGCCCACCACTCTCCCTGCAGCTTTCTGCACGGCTGTATCGCTCTCACTACTTGGGTCTTAACTCAAATGCTGCCTCCTTAGCGATGCCTTCCTGGGCCACTCTGCCTAAAAAATAAACAAAAATAAGCCCCAGACCGCCCCCTCCACCCCGTCACTCTGTACCACCCTGTTTACTGTCTTCACAGTACCTTCTCACTCTGCTAGGTTGTTTGTTTCCTTAATTGTTTTCTCTCTCTCTCCACTACTAAAATGGAAGCTCACTTTGGCAAAGTCTGCACCACCTGTGTGCGGGCTCTGGGAGCACAGGAGACGGGATGGAGCCCTGTGCTGCAGGCGCTTGCGCCAGGTGGAGCAAGAGTAGAGGTGGAAATCAGGTGATCAGTGAAGTGTAACAGCAAAACACAAAGTGCAGAAAGGGATACGAAAGGTAATTTCGGAATCTCTAAGTGCTTTGAAGAAAAAGGAGGTGGCAGACCTCCTTGCTAGGTGGGCAGGAGGGCCTCCCCGAGGAGGTGGCCTCAGCTGTGACACCTGGAGGAAGAGGCGGGGGCGGCGTGCAAGGAGCTTTCCAAGCAGCCGCAGTGGCAAGAGTGAGGCCTGGCCGGCAGGAGGCAGCTCGTGGAGCCCGAGGAGGCTGCAGGGAGGCAAGTAGGGGACCTGGGCCTGGCAGGGTCTGGACTTTGTCATTGCACGGGGTGCGGGGTAGGTTCTGGGCAGGGTGGCCACATGGCCTGCTGTGCCCTCTGGAAAGATTGCTACTGCTGCTGCTTGGTGGAAGGTGGGCCTCGGGAGCAGGCAGACCTGTGTGGGGCTGATGGCGTGAGGCAGGCCTGTCCCTGGAGGCAGGACTAGAATGCAGTGGGGTGGTGGTTGTTAGGCTTGGGATCACTTTAGAGGGAGAGCCCGCGTGGCTCACGGATAGAGAGGAAAAGACAAGGGAAGACACGTCTGCTCAAACCCTGCTCTGCACTGTCTCCTGGCACTGAGAACAATGCCTGGCACAGTCAACGTGACAAATATCTGTTGAATGGATTCCTGTTTTCAAAGAGCAGAGGACAAGTGCCCCACAGACGTGTGTGTGCACCCGGCCCTCCTGCCCTGGGTTTCCTGCACGTGGAGAGGCAGACGGGCAGGGAGGCAGGTGGGCAAGGAGCGGGCTCCTTTCCACCTTGACTGAGTAGCTGTGAGCAGACCATTTAGCGTCCCTGCCTCATGACGTGCAAAGTAGGAATCATTGTACCTGCCTGGGCGTCCTCATGCCCATGCTGTGCGGGCGCTGGGAAAAGGCGCATGCGTCCTACACAGGGAGCCTCTGTTGGAAACCCCAGCGCGCCCCGCCCCCTGCCGGGGTCCTGAGTGGGCCCTCACCACCAGCAGGTCGTTGAAGAGGAACACCTCCCGCTGATGCGCCGCCTGCTTCTGCGGCCTGTTCAGGTCTGTCACCTCGAAGAGCCGGCTGCAGCAGACCAGGCGGCGGTGGGGCACGGACAGCACCTGGACACAAGGATGGCACTCGGCATCCAGCTGGAGGGATCCCAGAGACCACGGAGCCCCACCTCACAGCACCCGTTCTCCAGGGAGAAGGGAGGGGGCTCTGGTTCTACTGCAGGGCCTGAACTTGACCCTAAACCTCCTCTCTCCTCACCCAGGACTCTTTCCCTTCCTCAGGCCTCTTGCGGAGCAAGGCCACGGGACAAGGGGTTCACTAAGCTGGAGTCAGTGAGCAGTGGATGGGTGGGGAAGGACACTGGCTAGAGCTCTCAGATTGTGCGGTCCAGCCACTGTCAACCTTCTGCCCTCTAAGACCTCAAGGGTGTCCCCATGTCCTGGGCTGTGGCCTGCAGCTATGACACCTCCCCCCTTTCTCTGCTGCGCACCCAGATACAAATGTTAAGAGTGAGGGGCTCACAGGGACACCTCGCGGCTACCCCAGTGTGTAAGACAAGCCAGTCACTTGCAGGCCAGACAGGTACTCAGACCTCAGCAAGGAAGGCTCTAGAGCAGAAAAGGCCAGCCCCGCACAATCTGGGTGGGGGCGGCCCGGTGCAGAGCCTCAGAGGAGGTCCTCAACTCTCCCAAACTGCGTCTTTCCTGAGCCCGCAATGGAGGGAGGAGGAACTGGACACTTCTCTGCATCCTTTATATTCACGGTACAAAGTGACCGTGACATAATAGTGTGTCTGCTGACATAGTAGTCTGCTGACATAGTAGTGTGGTGACCTACAGAGAACGCTCACTGTAAAAATCATTCACGCTTGGAACATGTCGCAACTAATGGGGCACCTCAGTGGTTGGAGACAGCACAGCCCAGAGCCTACTCCAGTCCATTTCCTGCCTTCTATTTATCAGGACCATACAGGAATGCCTGGTATGCACCCCATCCTAGGAAAGGCATCCCCAACCTCCCCATTGGCCACCCAGAGGCTTCAACCCTAGACAACTGGGCAGTCTTCTTGACATCTCACCTCAGTCTCTCCTGTTGCAGCATCTGGTGGCCAGAGGCAATGAGGAAATTAGGCAATGGACAAAAGAGGATGCCGTGCCTGACACACAGTAGGCACTCAGTAACCATTCAGCGAATGAACAGCAGGAAGGGTTCAAAGGCTTTTGAAAGGGAAGGAGGAGAAAGGGAGGAGCTACCAGGAGGAAAGGAAGCAGAGGGGACAGGAGATGCGTGAGGCTCAGCAACCGGGGAGGCAGCCGACCCCTTGTGTGGCAAGTGCTGCTCTGTGGTGGACACTTACTGTCTTCATGCCCACGATGGACTTCTCCACCTTGGTGACATATGTGACGTGGTCCTCATTGGACTTGAGCTCCTTCTGCTGTATCCTCTCGTAGATGCCTACCACCAGCTCCCTGGGGATGTCGGCGCCATCGTCCACACCTACCAGTGTGGGGCGGGTGGGGGGAAGTGGGGAGGGAGGCTGTCAGAGCCCTGGAGCCAGAGAGGAAGCCCCTACCACACTGGGGCTCCTAGAGGTGGCCTTGATTTTGCCATGTCCTTGTTCCAAACCCTTCAATGCTGAGCCCCACACACATTAAATCAAGGGCGAGCTCCGTAGCCAGGCACCCAAACGGCCACATACGGCCCCAGCGCACATCTCCAGCCTCATCCGTGATGTTCCCTAACCAGCCCTCTTCTCCCTTCTCCCAGGACTCCTTCCTGACTGTCAAGTACAGCCTCCACGTTCCTGCTAAGTATTAATAGCTCTGTTTCTGCGGTTCCACTGTCTTCCGTGTATTTGTTTTAGCCCCTCCCCCACCCCGGCCACGAGAGCATCTTGACAACATTCTGTCTTGTTCTCTGTTGAACCTCTTCCTCCTAGGCCCTCTCTGCCCTCTGGTAGGGAGCCCGGTGCTAAGTGATGGGTCCTAGAAGGGGTGGCAGATCCCTCCCTAATGAGGACATAGGGACAGGCAGACCCCTGTGGTGATGTGGGTGGTGAGACCCTCACCCTATCTCCTGCTGGGTGGTGATGATAAAGCTCTGGAGACAAATCCTGGGAGGAAATATAATGACATGCAAACAAATTTCTTTTGGAGGTAGAAACAGAGGTGATAAAAAATGTCTTCTTTCTACTTTTTCCAACTCTTTCTTTAATGACTGTATGCTTCTTTTATAAGAGGGAAAAATGAAAAAAAAAAAAAACAATTTTGGCAAGTGTCCTCAAAGAGTGTTCCCAGCTCCTGGGAGGACATCATGTCTTCTAGGAGCAACTCCCTGCCTTGCCCCGGCTTCTTCACATCCGATCTTTGTTCTTAAAGTCGCACAAATGAGCCATGAGGCCTGGGGTGCTGAGGCAAACAGGCTGCGGGCAAGGCGGAGCGGGAGAAAGACCAAATCCACAGCGGCCCCCAGTTCCGGGCAGTGGGCCGCCCGCCTCTGCTGCGTCTGCAGACTGGAGAGAAAGGAACAAACCCACAGAGACAAGCGGGGAGCGGCAATGAATGGCACCCCGCAACCTGGAAAGTGGAGCAATGAGTGGACGGACTAGCAAGGCTCAGAAAGCTGAAACCTGAGGCAGCAGAGAGGCTCGGAGCCACGGGTACCACAGAGCCACCAAGGGGTGGGAACTGGTGGCAACAGCAACCCGGGAAGTGGAGGTGAAGGTGGGCTGGAAATAGGAGAGCAGGTCGAAAATCAGTTAAAAAACGGTTACACTTCTCTGTCGCTCTTCACTCCAGCAGAAGACTGGGGGCTCATCTTCTAGAACCCTGGGCTGGGGGACCCCAAGACCCCTTGGCTAAGGGTGGGAGTCTGTGCTGAAAACGGGGATGAAGTTGATGTCTATATATTAAGAGACTCCTGAACCATGTTTCTCACAAAGATCCCAGAACTCTGGCAGAAGAATCATGCCCTCTGGGTGGCAGATTGTACATTTATCTTCTGGGCGATCAACCAGCACAGGAGAAAATATCAGAAGATGCTGTAGTCGGGGTCTCCCAATAAAGCAGTGCAACTAAATCACCCTCCAGGAAAGCCCCCCAGTCAGCAGCCCCCACCCATGCTCACAGTTTTTAATCAGTTTTTTAGCAGCTCATCTTTTTTCCTTTTTGGGACAGAATCTTGCTCTGTCGCCCAGGCTAGAGTGTGGTGGCTTCATTACAGCTCACTGCAGCCTTGAACTCCTGGGCTCAAGCAATCCTCCTGCCTCAGCCTCCTGATTAACAGGGGCTACAAGCATGTACCACCAAGCCTGGGTAATTTTTCTTATTTTTAGTAGAGATGGGTCTTGCTCTTGCTCAGGCTGGTCATGAACTCCTGGCCTCAAGTGAGCCTCCTGCCTTGGCCTCCCAGAGTGTTAGGATTACAGGCGTGAGCCACTGCGCCTTGCCTCACTCTTAAATATGAATTGACAACCAAATTTTATTAATTATATTTGGAAAGTCTATAACATAAAAGAGAAAGAAATATGGGTAAAAACAAGAACCCAGAAGAAATAGAGGCAAGCAGGGAGAAACCAGAGCAAACAAACAAAACATATTAATATCTTCAAAGAGATAGGAAAAGATATTGCATCTACAAAACAAGAATAAAATGCTATAAAAGAGAAATATTTAGAGGACAAAAGAGAGCTATTGAAAATGAAAAATATGAGAGCAAGAATGAAAAACTTGGTAGGAGGCTTGAAAGATAATGCCATGGACACCTTCCAGAAAGTTGAGCAAGATAACGAAGACGGCACATAGAAAACTGTAACAGTTAAGGAGAGCGGAAATGGCGGAGGGGAGGTGACCGCCTGGCTCTCTGCGGCCGGAGAGGGAGGTGAAGAGCTCGGAAGCCACTCGCGAGTGGACCACTCCCCCGCAAGAACAGCGCTGTGAAGCCGCAGAGAAACAGTGTGGGACACACAAAGCAGGAAAAAGAAAAAGGTGACTGGGAGGCAGGGTCGCAAAGTCTGGAGCCCACGAGATGAACAAAAGCGCAGCGGCGTCTGACCCGGGGAAGGACCCGGCTCCCCGCCGACCCGCATCCACTCGGACAGGGACGTGCCTGAAGTCGGCGCAGAGTCACGGCGCGACAGCGGGCGCTCTGGAGAGGGGACAATAGCGGGAAACATCTTGAACTCCCCGTGCTCTGCGCTAGGGCTGCCCGGTCTGAGTGATCGCTTCCCGCTACCCCACGAGGCACCAGAACAAAGGAGGTGAGCACCGAGAAGGGGGCTCTGCCCCTGGAGACCGCTGACGGCTGAGCCGGCTTGGGGCGGGCAGAAAGAGCACGACTTTTCGCCCAACAGCCGTGAGATTGCGGGACCGTGACACGCAGGAGACAGCAGCTGTCCTGTTGATTCAGCCCTCTGAACTTGCGTCTGCCAACCCATGAGCAGTCGCCCCTAGAGCCGGCTGTCTGCGGGCGGGCGGCCGCCGTCTTGGGGGTCCGCAGCTCGGCGGGGCAGCGCTACGGTTTCGGGCAGCGCCCCTCCCCCAGCCCCGGGGCTTTAGCGCCAGTGCGGTGGGCTTCGCCCTTGGAGGCGCGGGAAGCGAGAAAAGCCGCTTGCTCCTCCGCGACCTGTCGTCTCTGCTAGCTGGGCCTGTGCGGGGGGACGAACTTGAGTGCTCCCCCCAGGGCTAGCTCCCCAGCGGTGGGAGACCCCCATCAGAGGGGTCCCCAGAGGCTTGGGCGCTCGGTGGTCAGGCAACAGTCTCCCCTTGCCCAGCGACTTTTGCGCTGGGCACCGTGGGCTCCACCCTTGGAGGTGGGGAGAAGCGAGAAAGGCCACTTGCTCTGTGCGCCTGGCACGAAGCTGCGGGACCTGGGTGCTGTACAATGATTGACAGCTCATTGACATGGCCCGCCCCACCGGCTGAGGTCATCTAATAAGAACGTAACTCTAGGGCTTGCTCTCCACATCAGGATGGCTGCCAACAGTGGGGTCTGTAGATGGGAAGGAAACCCTGGTCAGAGACCTTAGCAACTCAGCAATTGACCCCTCCCAGCAGGAGCAGCCTCCCAAGGTGATGAAAGAGCCCTGAATAACACATTAGTGGCTCCCCTCAGCTGCAGCTCAAGCAACCATAGGAGAGAAGGAGGGGAGGAAAAAAAAGAAAAAAGAGAAAAGAAACCACGAGACCCTTAAATTCAGATACTAATTTAGATGAAATGATTAAAATGATGGAAGAAGAATTCCGAATATGGATTGTAAGGAAACTCAATGGAATTGAAGAGAAAATAGAAACCCAACACAAAGAAACCATGAGAATACAGGAAATGAATGAAAAATTCTCTAAAGAAATTGAAATATTATGGAAGAACCAAACAGAAATCCTGGAGATGAAAGAGGCATTCGAGGAACTTCAAAACACAGTGGAAAGCCTTCAGGATAGGCTGGATCATGCAGAGGAAAGAATCTCAGAGCTTGAAGATAACACCTATGTGATAAACAAATCAGATGAAGAAAAAGAACACAGAAGCAAGAGACAAGAACGAAACATACAAGAAATGTGGGATTATGTAAAGAAATCAAACATAAGAATTATAGGCATCCTGGAGAGAGAAGAAAATACACAATGGCTGCAAAATCTATTTCTTGGAATACTGGAGGAAAATATGTCTGGCCTGGCCAGAAACCTAGATATGCAGATACAAGCAGCACCCAGAACTCCTGGGAGACTTAATGTGAAAAGGCAATCACCACATCACATAACTATCCGACTGGCCAAAGTAAACACAAAAGAAGCAATCCTTCGGGCATTAAGACGAAAACAACAGATAACCTACAAAGGAAAACGTATCAGACTAACTGCAGACTTCTCAACTAAAACCCTACAAGCCAGAAGGGACTGGAGACCCATCCTCAATCTTCTAAAACAGAATAATGGCCAACTTAGAATTCTTCACCTGGCAAAACTAAGCTTCATCTATGAGGGAGAAATAAAGACTGTCTCAGACAAACAATCACTGATGGAATTTGTGAAGACCAGACCTGCCCTGCAGGAAATACTCAGACCTGCATTATACACTGAACAGTGTAATAGACACTCACCAAAGTAAAATCACTCAGGAGTTAAAGATCAGAACCTGGATTCCACAATGGCTCGAGAGGTAAAACAAAACAGTAAGAATCTACCCAACAATATGGACAGACATGTACCCCAAATATCAATCCTCTCAATAAATGTGAATGGCTTGAATTGTCCACTGAAGAGACATAGACTGGCTGAGTAGATAAAAAATTATAAGCCAAGTATCTGCTGTCTCCAGGAAACGCATCTAACACACAAAGACACTTTTAGATTCAAGGTCAAGGGTTGGAAAACAAACTTTCAGGCAAATGAAAGCCAAAAGAGAAGCGGAGGTAGCGATCCTGCTTTCAGCCAACATAAATTTTAAAATAGCAAAAGTAAAGAAAGACAAAGATGGTCACTATATAATGGTGAAAGAAAAATCCAAAAAGAAGACTTAACAATTCTTAATATCTATGCATCCAACACAGGAGCACCCAGATACATAAAGCAAACTCTGTTGGATCTAAATAGCATGATAAACAGTAATGCTATAGTAGCTGGGAATTTCAACACCCCACTGACTGAATTGGACAGATCTTCCAAAAAAAAAAAAAAATAAGCAAAGAAATAAGGGACTTAAACAGAGCTCTAGAACAAATGGTTTTAACAGACATCTACAGAACATTCCACCCATATAAAGCCAAATATACATTCTTCTCATCAGCTCATGGAACTTTTTCCAAAATAGATCACATCCTAGGCCACAAATCAGACCTAAACAAATTAAAAAAAAATAGAAATTGTACCATGTATCTTCTCAGACCATAGTGGTATAAAACTAAAGATCAATTCCAACAGAAACACTCATCACTTCACAAAGTCATGGAAATTAAACAATCCATTGCTGAATGACTACTGGGTCAAGGAGGAGAACCAGATGGAAATCAAAAGAGTCTTTGAACTAAATGATAACAGGGACACAAGTTATCAGAATCTGTGGGATACAGCAAAAACATTCCTGAGAGGAAAACTAATTGCATTAAATGCTCACATCCAAAAGACAGAAAGGTCACAAATCAACAAACTAAAAACCATCTAAAGGAACTGGAAAAGGAAGAGCAAATTAATTCTAAACCTAGCAGAAGAAAAGAAATAACTATGATCAGAGCAGAACTAAATGAAATTGAGAATAAAAGAACTATACAGAAGATCAATAAAACCAAAAGCTGATTTTTCGAAAAGATAAACAACATTGATAGCCCTCTTGCTAGATTGACAAGAACTAGAAAGGAAAGGACTTTAATAAACTCAATCAAAAATGAAAAAGGAGAGGTCACTATAGACATCACAAAAATACAAAACACTATCTTTGAATATTATAAAAATCTATAAGCCCCAAATCTACAAAATGTGGAGGAAATGGACAAATTCTTGGAAACGCACAACCTCCCTAAGCTCAATCAGGACAAAACAGAATTCCTGAATAGACCAATATCAAGCCCAGAAATTGGAGTAGCAATAAAAAAATCTTCAAAAAAAAAAAAAAAAAAAAAAAGCCCCAGACCAGAGAGGTTCACACCTGAATTCTACCAAACCTACAAAGAAGAACTCATACCTATACTGCAGGAATTATTCCAAAACATTGAGAAGGATGGCATCCTCCCCAACTCATTCTAGGAAGCCAATATCACCTTGATACCAAAATCAGGAAAGGACACAAGAAAAGAAAACTACAGACCAATATCCCTCATGAATAAAGATGCAAAAATACTCAACAAAATCGTAGCAAATTGAATCCAACAGCACATCAAGAAAATAATTCACTGTGACCAGGTGGGCTTTATCCTAGAGATGCAAGGCTGATTTGACATACACAAATCTATAAACGCAATTCACCACATAAATAAAAGCAAGAACAAAGACTATATGATTCTCTCAATAGACACAGAAAAAGCATTTGACAAAGTCCAGCACACTTTCATGATAAAACCTCTTAATAAAATAGGCAGAGATGGGACATTCCTTAAAATTTTAAGGTCACATATGATAAATTGACAGCTAGTATCATATTGAATGGGGAAAAACTGAAAGTGTTCCCGCTTAGAACGGGGAATTAAGGGTGCTTAGAGGAGAATTAAGGGTGCCCAAATGGGGGCAGAAGAGGTCAAACTCTCACTCTTTGCTGATGATATGATACTATCTAGAAAATCCCAAGGATTCAATCAAGAGACTCCTGGAATTGATAAATGAATTCAGTAAAGTCTCAGGATACAAAATCAATGCACACAAATCAGTGGCATTCATATACGCCAATAACAGTCAAGCCGAAAATCAAATCCAAGACGTGACACCTTTCACAACAGCATCAAAGAAATTAAATATTTAGGAATATATTTAATGAAGGAGGTGAGTGACATATATAGGGGGAACCATGAAACACTGAGAAAAGAAATTGTAGAAAATCTAAATAGATGAAAATCCCTACCATGCTCATGGATTGGTAGAATTAATATTGTTAAAATGTCCATACTACCTAAAGTAATCTACAGAATTAATGCAATTCCTATCAAAATAACACCATCATTCTTTACAGATTTAGAAAAAATATTCTACGCTTTGTCTGGAACAAGAGAAGACCTCATATAGCCAACGCAATCTTAAGGTAAAAGACCAAATTGGAAGGCATCAGTCTGCCACACTTCAAAGTTTACTACAAGGCTACAGTAACAAAAACAGCATGGTACTGGCACAAGAACAGAGATATAGACCTTTGGAAGAGGATGGAGATCCCAGATATAAAACCATCCTCATATTGTCATCTAATATTTGACAAAGCAGACAAAAATATACATTGGAGAAAAGAATCTCTATTAAATAAGTGGTGCTGGGAAAACTAGATATCCACATGCAGAAGATTGAAACTGGATCCTTACCTCTGATAAAAATCAACTCACGGTGGATAGCAGTCTTAAACCTAAGGCACAAAACCTTAAGAATTCTGGAAGAAAATGTTGGGAAAGCTCTTTCAGACATTGGCCTAGGTAAAGAATTTATGAAGAAGACCCCCAAAGCAATCACCACAGCAACAAAAATAAATAAATGGGACCTGATCAAATTTAAAAGCTTCTGCGCAACCAAGGAAACTATCATTAGAGTAAATAGACAACCTACAGAATGGGAGCAAATATTTGCTTTCTACACATCTGATAAAGGGCTGATAACAAGAATCTATCTAGAATTTAAGAAAATCAACAAGAAAAAATCAAACAACCACAGCAATAAATGAGCAAAGGACATGAACAGAAACTTTTCAAAAGAATATAGAATAATGGCCAGCAAACATATAAAAAAGTGCTCAACATCTCTAATCATCAGGGAAATGCAAATCAAAACTATAATGAAATGTCACCTAATTCCAATGAGAATGGCCCTTATCAAAAAGTCCTGAAAGAACAAATGCTGACATGGATGTGGAGAGATTGGAACACTCTTACACTGCTGGTGGGACTGCAAATTAGTACAACCCCTGTGGAAAGTAATTTGGAGATATCTCAAAGAGATAAAAATAGAAATACCATTTGATCCAGCAATCCCACTACTAGGCATATATCCAAAGGAAAAAAGACATTCTATAATAAAGATATCTGCACTTGAATGTTAATAGTAGCACAATTCACAATTGCAAAGATGTGGAAACAACCCAAGTGCCCATCAACACATGACTGGATTAATAAAATGTGGTATATGTATACCATGGTATACTACTTAACTACAAAAGGCAATGGTGAACTAGCACCTCTTGTGTTCTACTGGATAGAGATTGAGCCCATCCTTTGAAGTGAGGTATCACAAGGATGGAAAAACATGCACCACGTGTACTCGCCATCAAATTGGTACTAACTGACCAACACTAAGGTGTTCACATGGTAGTAATACTCATTGTGTGCCAGTCAGGGGTGGGTGGAGTGGGGGTAAACCCACAACTAATGGAAACAGAGCCCACTGTATGGGGGATGGATGGTTTGTAGCCCTGGCTTGGGCAGGGCAAATGCATTACATGTAACCAAAATGTTTGTACCCCCATAATATCCTGAATAAATTAAAAAAAACAAAAATACCCCACCAACTACAACAAAAAAAAAAAAAAAGAAAGAAAAGAAAACTATAAAAATTAGATGATCAAACTAGGAGAACCAACAACTGAATAACAGGAGTTCAAGACAGCAGTCACCTTTGTGCCTGGAGGTACTTACTGCCACAGAAGACTAGATAAATAAACAGGCTTTCAAGTGAGAAGAAAAAATAAAGAGGCAAGACTTAGAGTATCTTGGGAAATAGAGCATGTTTGGCCTCTGGCTCATGCACCCATGGGAGATGGTCTAACTGCTTTATAAAGGGGTGGGGGCCCAGATGGTGGACTAGAAGCAGCCCACACATGCTGCTCTCAAGGAGAGGATTGAACATTGCAAGTGGATGCCCACATACAGAGGGGCCCTCTTGGATAGAGCATCATAAATCACCAGAGAAGCGACAGGAGACACTCGTAGTGAAGGAGAGGGAGATGAGAGAGAGGGAGACCCACTTGGCAAGATTGGAAGGTACCTGGGGGAGGTGTCTACACGTGGGCAAGGACAGAAGGAGGGAACCCCAGATCTCCACGCTCTCCCTATGGGCACTGTGACTCGAGGTGTGAGGGCCACCCCCCCACCACAGACCTCCAGACAGATCAGGGAGGTGCTTGGAGACTGTGTAGGAATATTGCCCTGGAGAGTGGGCTCAGTGGGGACCTTCTGTCTTCTGTTCCCAGGTCACTGCAACTAATACCATTCTGAGCTCTAGGGTCTAGAGTGCCTGGTCTAGGCTTTGCTACAACTGCCTCCACATCCCCCCTGCTGGGCCAGGGAGGGAGCTGGAAGAGCAGATGCTCCCCTCTGACAAGCCCCATGACTGGGAGTGAAGTGTGCCCCCACAACAACGGGGGATTCAAACAGAGTAGAAACTGCTGATGCCACCTGAGGTGCCCTGTGGCAACTGCCTCAGAAAGACCTGTGCAGACATAGAACCCAAGCTGCCTGTGGTCTGGGCCCATGGCCCTGCCCTGTGGCTCCTGTGCTGCTGCCTGGCCCCATGGCCCTGGCCCTGTAGCTCCCATGCTGTCACCTGGCCCTGTAGCCCTGCCCCATTTGATGCCTGGTGGAACTCACCTCTGTAGTTCAATGCTCTGCCACAGACCTGCTAGCTGCATATCACCATTGCACCTGAACCCAAGTGGAGTAAACACCTGCAGCCTTGACACCTGCAGCCACTGCCTAGACAGCCTCGCCCACCTGCCACTGCCACTGCACATGGGGATACCCAGGCAGAACAATCTCCCACAATGTCCACCTATGTAGAGAAGGACTCACCCAGCCCCCTGCCCAAGCTTCCAACAGTGGCCTGGGGACCAGCCCACCACTCTGCATGGAGACACTCCGGCACCGGCTTGGACTGTGACAACCACAGGGGAACAGGACAATGCAGAATAGCTACATTACAGGCTCTCAGTGTATCTTCCCCTTCCATGCCATGTTAATTTTCTGGAGTAGGACACAAAAGCACCATCTAGGGACCTCTCCTTTTTCTCACTAAGTACGAGAGTTTCTGGCAAAGGAGAACAGGTGCACCACAAAGCTATCTGCCCTGAGCTGAGAGAAGAGGTTTTAAATGCGAAGAAACCAGCAAAAGAACTGTGGCCACATGAAAAAACAAGCTAGGTTGACACTCCCAAAGGATCACAATAGATCTACAACAATGGGCCCCAACCAAAAGGAAATTGCCAAAATGTCAGCAATGGAATCCAGAACATGTATGTCAAATAAGATGAATGAAATTGATGGAAAAGTTGAAAAGCAATACAAGGAAGCCAAAAAAAAAAAAAAAAATTTCAGGAGATGAATGAAAAAAAAAAAAAAGAAAAAGAAAAAGTCACTAATGAGATAGACAACATAAGAAAAGATATAATAGAACTTAAAGAAATGAAAGAGTCATTTAGGGAATTTCAAAATACAGCATAAAGCTTAAACAACTGGTTAGACCAAGCAGAAGAAAATTTCAGAGCTTGAAGACAAAGCTTTCGAACTAATCCAGTCAGTAAAAGATGCAGAAAAACAATAAAGAAGAATGAACAATCACTCAGAGAAATATGGGACTATGTAAAATGGGCTAATATAAGAATTATAGTTATCCCTGAGGAAGAAGAAGAAAAAGCAAAAAGCATGGAAAACCTACTCAAGGGAATTATTGATGAAAATTTTCCTGGTATCACCAGAGATTCATATATCCAGATACAATGTGGTCATCAAACACAGGAAGATTCATAGCAAATGGGACATCTCCAAGACATATAGTTATCAACTTGGCCAAAGTCAAAATGAAGGAGAAAATTCTACAAGCTGCAAGATGAAAGTAACAACTAACCTACAAAGGAATACCCATCAGGCTAACATCAGAGTTCTCAGCAGAGACCTTACAAGCCAGAAGGGATTGGGGCCCCATTTTTAGTCTTCTTAAACAGAACAACTGCCAGCCAATAATTTTGTATCCTGCAAAACTAAGTTTCATAAATGAGGGAGAAATAAAGATGTTCCCAGATAAGCAAACACTAAGGGAGTGTCACTATTAGACCTGCCCTATAGGAAATACTCAAAAGTGCATTATACATGAACAGCACAATAGATACCTAACAATGTAAAAACACCCAAGAGTTATAGCTTACAGGTTTTGTGAAACAATGACACAAGAGGGAAAGAAAAACAACAAAGTATCAATCAACATAATGAACAGAACAGTACCACACATATCAATACTAACATTGAATGTGAATGGTCTTAATGCCCCACTTAAAAGGCACAGACTAGCTGAATGGATGAAAAAATACAACCCAAGTATATGTTGTCTCCAAGAAACCCATCTAACTTGCAAGGACTAGCACAGACTCAAGACAAAGAGACGGAAAAAATATTCCATGCAAATGGAAACCAAAAGTGAGCAAGTGTAGCCATTACCATATCAGATAAAATAGACTTTAAATCAACAATGGTGAAAAAAGACAAAGATGGTCATTATATAACGGTAAAGGGAGCAATTCAACAAGAGGACATACAAATCATAAGCATAGGTATATGTGCACCTAACACAGGAGCTCCCAGATTCATAAAACAAATTCTACTAGATGTAAGCAAAGAAATAAATAGTAGCATCATAATTGCTGGGCACTTCAACACCCCAATAACAGAACTGGACAGATCATTGAAGCAGAAAATCAACAAAAAAACACTGGACTTAAATGGGACTCTAGAATAAATGGACCTAACAGACATTTACAGAAAATTCTACTCCAAAACTACAGAATATACATTCTTCTCAGCAGCACATGGGACATTTCCAAGATTGATCATCTCTTAGGCCACAAAAAAGTCTCAGAAAATTCAGAAAAATTGAAATCATTCCATGAATCTTCTCATACCACAGTGGAATAAAACTAGAAATCAATTCTAAGAGAAACTCTCAAATCTACGCAAAGTCATGGAAATTAAACAACCTGCTACGGAACAATCCTTGGGTCAATGATGAAATTAAGATAGAAATCAAATTGAATGACAAAGGGGACACAAACTTTCAAAATCTGTGGGATGCAGAAAAAGCAGTGCTAAGGGGAAAGTTCATAATCTTAAATTCTTACATCAAAAAGACAGAATGATCACAAATTAACAACCTAAGGTCACATCTGAAGGAACTAGAAAAAGAATAAACCAAACCTGAAGCCCACAGAAGAAAATAAATAACAAAGCTCAGAGCAGAACTAAATGTAATGGAAACCAAAAACAAATGAACAAACAAAAAAGGATCAATGAAACAAAAAGTTGATTCTTTGAAAAGATAAACAAAATTGATAGACCACTAGCCAGATTAACCAGAAATAAAAGAGAAAGGACTCAAATAAGCTCAGTCAGAAATGAAAAAGGAGACATTACAACTGATACCATAGAAATACAAAATGTCATCTGTGAATACTACAAAAACCTTTCTGCACACAAACTAGAAAATCTAGAGGAAGTGGATAAATTCCTGGAAACACACAACCTCCCAAGGCTGAATCAGAAAGAAATAAAAATTCTGAACAATGTGTAATGATCAGCGAGATTGAGGCAGTAGTAAAAAAAATCTCTCAACCACAATAAAAAAAGCCTGGACCAGACAGATTCACTGACAAATTATACTAGACCTACAAAGAAGAACTGGTACCTATCCTACAGAAACTATTCCATAACATTTCAAAGGAGGGAATCCTCCCTATCTCATTCTAGTATCACCTTGATACCAAAGCCAGGAAAGGGTATGACAAACAAAACAAAACAACCAAAAAACTACAGACCAATATGCCTTATGAATATAAATGCAAAAATCTTCAACAAAATACTAGCAAACTGAATTCAACAGTACATCAAAAAGATAATTCATCATAATCAAGTGGGTTTCATCCCAGGGATGTAAGGATGGTTCAACATATGGAAATCAATAAACATGATTCACCACATAAACAGAAGCAAAAACAAAGATGACATGATCATCTCAATAGATACAGAAAAAGCACTTGCTAAACCCCAGCACCCTTTCATAACAAAACCCCTTAACAAACCAGGCATAGAAGGAACACACCTCAAAATTCTAAAAGCCATATATGACAAACTCACAGTCAACATCATGCTGAATGGGGAAAAATTGAAAGCATTCCCTGTAAGAACTGGAACAAGACAAGGGTGCCCACTATCAGCACTTCAATTCAACACAGTACTGGAAGTCCTAGCCAGAACAATCAGGTAGGAGAAAGAAATAAAGGACATCCAAATTGGGAAAGAGGAGGTCAGACTATCCCTGTTTGCTGACAATATGATCTCGTATCTAGAAAATCCTAAAGACTCCACCAAAAGAATCCTAGAATTGATAAATAAATTCAGCAAAGTCTCAGGTTATAAGTTCAATGTATACAAACCAGTAGCATTTCTATATACCAATAACAGTCAAGCTAAGAGTCAAATCAAGGACTCAATACCATTCACAATAGCTACAAAGAAAAAAAAATACCTAGGGATATACTTACCCAATGGAGTGAAAGATCTCTACAGGGAGGACTATAAAATACTGACAAAAGAAATTATAGGTGACACAAACAAATGGAAAAATATCCCATGCTTATGGATTGGTATAATCAACATCATTAAAATGTGTATACTTCCTAAAGTGATTTTCAGAGTCAATGCAATCCCCATCAAAATACCAATATCATATTTCACAGATCTAGAAAAAATAATTCTAAGCTTCATTTGGAACTAAAAAAGAGCCTGAATAGCAAAAGCAATCTTAAGTAAAAAGAAAAAATCTGGAGGCATCACATTACCTGACTTCAGATTATACTACAAGGCTACAGTAAACAAAACAGCATGGTATAGTATAAAAGTAGAGACATAGATCAATGGAACAGAATAGAGACCCCAGAAATATAACCATAAAGCTATGACCAAGTGATTTTTGACAAAGCAGACAACAATATACACTGGGGAAAGGAAGCTCTATTCAATAAATGGTGCTGGGAACATTGGATAGCCACATGCAAAATCATGAAACAGTACCTCTCTCTCTCATCATATACAACAACTAATTTAAGACGGATGAAAGACTTAAAAGTAAGGCATGAAACTAAAGATTCCAGAAGAAAACATAGGAAAAACTCTTCTAGACATTGGCCTAGGCAAATAATTTGTGAGTAAAACTCCAAAGGCAAATATGGCAACAACAAAAATAAATAAGTGGGACTTAATTAAATTAAAAATTTTCTTCACAGTAAAGGAAATAATCAACAGAGTAAATAGACCACCTACAGAATGGGAAAAAATATTTGCAAACTATACATCTAACAAAGGGCTAATATCCAGAATCTACAAAGAACTCGAACAAATCAGCAAGAAAAAACAACCTCATCAAAAAGTGGGCAAAGGCATGATCGGAAGTTTTCCAAAAGAAGATGGACAAATGGCCAATGAACATATGAAAAAATGTGCAACATTAGTAATCATCAGGGGAATGCAAATTAAAACCATGATGAGATATCACCTTACCCCTATCAGAATGACAATATTAAAAAGTCAAAAAGCAATAGATGCTGGCATGGATGTGGTGAAAAAGGAACATTTATATACTGTTGGTGGAACTGCAAATTAGTACAATCTCTATGGAAAATAGTACGAAGATTCCTCAAAGATATAAAAGTAGACTTACTATTAGATCCAGTAATCCCACTACTGAGTCTCTACCCAGAGGAAAAAAATTAATTTTATTAAAAAGATACCTACACTTGAATGTTTATTGCGGCAAAATTCACAATTGCAAAGATGTGGACTCAAACTAATTGCCCATCAGTTAATGAGTGGGTAAAGAAAATGTGCTATATGTATATCATGGAGTACTACTCAGCCATAAAAAGGAATGAAATAATGTCATTTGCAGCAACTAGGATGGAACTGGAGACTATCATCCTAAGTGAAGTATCTTAGGAATGGAAAAAAAATACCACATGAACTCTCTAATGACTGGGACCTAATTGATGGGCACACACGGACACAAAGAGATATAAAGGATATTGGAAACCAAGAAGCGGGAGGTTGTGGGGGTGAGGGATAAAAAGTTACCTGTTGGATACAATGAACCCGATGCTGGTGAGGGCACAGGGAAAGCCCTGACTTCAGCATTATGCAACGTGTCCATGTAACAAACATTTGTACCCCCTTAATATTTTGATAAAAAAATAAAGAAAATGATAAATTAAAAAAAAGAGTATAGAGAAAGTGGAGGGCAGAGATGATCAAACACAGTATTTAAGAAAACTCCCCATGCGTGGACAACAGGTTTCTACACTGAAGAAAACAAGCCAGCACGGAGCACAATGGATGAAAAAGAACCCCAACAAGGCACACCATCTTGAAAATTCTGAACACAAAGGGCAAACAGAAGAAGCAACGAGTTTTCAGAGAGAGAGAAAGAAGAACACACAGAAGGGGAGAAGCTGGAACTTCAGGGCAGCTGGCAGCTAAAGGACGATGCAGCAATGTCTCCCAAACTCTGACTGACGTGTTTCCAGACTGGAGTTCTACTCCCAGCCAAACTCCCAATCAAGCATGAAAAAGAAATACCAGCCCTCAAAAAGCTTGTATCCAGTGTGCCTTTTCTCTGGAAGTCAAATAAAGATGAAGAAGCTGTGAACCCGCAGGAGCCAGGAACCTGACCCCAGGGCGGGAGGAGGGAGGGCCCAGCAGGGCAGCTGTGTGCTGGCCGAGCAACGGTGCAGAGGGCAGAACCAGGGCTCTGGGAGGTGACACTCCTGGATGCCCCCACGTCTAAATGTAGTGAGAGGAGCCTGACGCCGAGGGAGGAAAGCTGGAGTGGATTTGGGGCAGATCTGCAGACAGCTAAGCACATGGGAGAAGGTGGCATCAACTCCAAGGGGCACAGAAACAGAAAGGAGCTGCGGCCGCACAGACTTCAAGACTCAGCTTCGGACGGCACCCACGTAGCCTTGACGTTGGTGCTGTGAAGACTGATTCTAGAGAAAGTGAGCTGGAGAGTGGATGAAAGAGAGCTAAATCCTCATGTTCTTTAATGGGAAATTAATGGATAATGCTTAAAATCAAAACTAATCATTAATAGCAAGCAGCAGTATATAAAAGAAGCCAGATGCCAAAGTGCACACACTGTGTGACCTCGTTTAGAGGAAGCGCGAGGACTGGCCAAACTAATCGGTGGTGACAGCCTCAGACAGGCTGTCACTGCTGGGCGAGGGTATTGAATGAGATGGGACCTGAGAGAATGTTCCGGGGAGATGGAAATGACCCAGACCTAGATCTGGGTGTCGTTACACAGGCACAAATGAACACAGACACGCCTCGAGCTGTCATACCACACACCTCACATGCACGTGCATTTTACGCCAATACGAAAAGGAACAGGAGACAAAGAGGCAGGCACGTGATCTGTCGACGCACAGGAAGCACAGAACGCACAGCTGAGAAAACTGAAAGTGTCTCTGGAGAAGCAAAGTGGGCAGAGAGAAAAATTTTTCTGTGCTAAGCCTTGTAGGATTACTTGACTGTGTGAAATTATGTGCATGTATAACTTCAGTTTTGTAAAGGCTGAAACGAGAATCAACCGAGCACACGAACTCCCTGCCACTTTTGGTTTGCCTCCTGCCAGGCGAGGAGCACACACACCTTTTCTTTCTATTAGAAAGGCCTGGGCAGGAGATGCCATGGGGTCATCCACAAGGCTGACCTGAATGGCCCCGTCCCTGAGGCCCTGCCCGGCTCTCCCCTCGCATGTGGAGCGGGAAGGGCTGGTGCCACCCAGGCACCAGCTCTGGGCCAGGGCCTAGAGGTCAACCGATGGAGGGTGTCCTGTGGAGGGCAAGAGGCACTGCCCACAGGCCCCTGTTGCTTTGACAGGGCAGTGGCAGTGGCTCCTGGGAACTCCCCAGACGCCTGGCACACAAGCGACATTTGCATCCTGCTGCATGTGACCAGGCCCAGAGAGCAGGTGACAACACGTGGCTGGGGCTCAGACTCACAGAGCTGACACTGCATGGACAGGACGGGGCCTGAGCAATGGCCTCGCCCTCTCAACCCCCCAACTGCTCACCTCGCAGGTTTCGGATAAAGTCCTCCAGCATCATCTTCCGGTCAGGCTTGATGTTGGGGCTGTACATGTCGGTGTTGAGGAGGATGATGGCGAAGGCGAGGATGAAGATGGTGTCAGGGTTGTGGAACTGCTGCACCACCTCGGGGTTGCACATGCAGTAGCGCTGGCTGTGGCGGGAGACACACACAGAGTGACTCCAGCGGTGGGGGCTGCCGAGGGGGTGTCCCTGCTCCCTGGGGCCTGTGGGCCCAGGGAGATCACTGTCTGCCCTGGACCCTGCTCCTCTTCCCCGCTGCAGGGAGGGGCTGGTGTCACCACCCCCGAGTGCCCTGCTCACCAGCCTGGCACAGAGGCTCAGCGAAGGCCTGCCGGTGGGCGGTGCCGCTCCCAGTTTGGGAGCTGCAGGGCGCCCGGCCCTTTGCTTGCCCTCCCGCCTTTCTCCCCAGCCCACCCTCCTGCCACACCAGAAGGGGCTCCCGGCACCTCCCGCCCCCAGGCACACAGCGGCTCTGCTTCCCCACCGGGGCATCTGGAGGGGTCTGGTAGGGAGCGGGGGGCCCACCTGAAGGCCTCAATGAGTCGCTCCACCTTCTGGGCCTCCCCCTGCACGCGGATGTGCGCCTGGAACTTGCGCAGGGCCTCGTCCAGCTCCATGCTGGAGAAGTCCATCTCGTCCACCACGCAGCTGAGGGCAGGAGCGGGAGTGAAGAGAGGCGGCCCCCCTAGACTCCCCTGCCCCTCCCCCGCTGGCCCTGCCACCAGCCAGGAGGGACAGTGCAGGGGCTCCTTAGTGACCCCAGGGCCCCGCCTCGCCCCGCCTCTCTCACCCCCAGGCGTCGCTGCCCCTCCCCTGGCCCAGCCAGGCAGAGAGGCTGGGGCAGCGAGGCCGCAGGGCCAGGCTGGACACAGAGCTTGCACCCCAGATCCCACGTTCTCGCCTCTCAACCTCAGAGTATGTCAGAGTCAGACACGCCTTTAACAATAAATAAGACAAGAAATACATTTATTGTCCCCAGGCGAACTTCCACTTTCCCCTCGGGGCCTCTGGCCGACTGAACTGTGCCCGTGGCCTGTGGCGCAGGCCGGACACTGAGGGAACCAAGCCCCCAGGCCTCCCTCCAGCTGCCCCCAGCCCGCAGGGGAGGCTGTGGTGGGAAGGCCGTGTCCTCTGATGGGCAAGTCACAAACTCGCCCTGACATGAGGGGACAGCGTGACAGGCAGGGCCAGGTCCCAGCCCTCCCTGGGACTCAGTGTGACTCCGTCTCACCGCCTCACTCTTGCAGCCCCAGTTTGTTCTTCTGAAAAGGGAGGAGGCTGGAGTCCCTGTTCCCGAAGGCCTTTCTATCTCTGAAATGCCACCTCTACCCTGGCGGGTGTCTCCGAATGTCCCGCTTTGGTGCATGGGGGGAGGAGGGGTCATGTGCCAGCCCCCCAGCTATGCAGGCTCCTTCCTCTGGCCAGGCCCCTCCTGCCACAGGGTCTGGGGCTGGGGCCCACCCAGCACCCCTCCTGCCTCACGTGCCCTGAGCCAGGCTTTCCCTCCAGCCACTCGGACAGGGAGCACGGGGCCAGCAGCTCCGGAGCTGGCGTCTCCCACCTCCCTTCTGCCCCCGCTGCGCCCCAGTCTCTTCTTGGCTGGCTACTGCCCAGCCCCATGTCACCCCCACGCTGCCCACCCAGGTCAGCAGCCGCCGTCTGCTGCCATCGTCCCCTGGCAGACTCCACGGTGGTGTCCCATCCCTGGGCACGGAGGGCAAGACGGGCCACGGCTGGGAGCCCAGCGCACTGAGGGCTCAGGGAACACCTGCCTGGTGGCAGCGTGGGTGTTGGGCGAGCTCTGAGCGGGACCTGCTTCCTCCATCATCCCAGCCCAATCTGGGCCCACTGCCTGGAAGGCTCAGAGACCCCAGCTCTGTCGCCCATCTGCAGGAGAAAGCAAGGGGAGACGCCATGGTGGTGGTGGTCGGGCGCCCTGGGGTCCTTGGCCCTCTCCGTGCCTTTCCTGGGGAACGGGGATAGAGCACCACGGGGGGCTCCAGAGAGGGGAGGGTTGGCAGGGAGCTGGGGCTGCCTTTCCTCCTCCTCCTGCCAAGGGCAGGGCCCGCGGCCACCTTCAGGCTGGGAGCCCATCCGTGGCCTGGTCAAACCCTGCTCCTCTCAGGCTCTGGCCTGGAGGGTAAGGGGGTGACAGGGTGGGCTGGGGGGGCAATGCTCCAGTGTCTGTGCATTTGAGGTGGGCAGCTGGGTTGCAGAGGCCTCTAGGCCAGCTAGGTGAGAGGCTGCTCTGATTTCTTGGTGGCCCCTGTCACCTCTCCTCTGCACTGACAGAGACGAAGGGTGAGTTAGTGCAGAGTGGGTGGTGTCGGCCTGGAGCACCTCTCACCCTCGTAGGGCCCAGGAGGGGCAGTGGGCCCAGGACGGCCAACCCTGGCCAAGAGAGGCCTGGATCCCTGCAGGGCCCCAGAGTGGCCCCATGTCCCTCTGGTCTGGCACTGGCGGCTCTCCAGGACTTGCCCCCATCTGTTCTGCCCCATCCCTGTCCCCCCACTGCCCGCCCTCTGTGGGGCCTGAACCCCGAGGGCCTGCACCTGGCTTCCTGAGTCTGTGTCCCTCCCAGAGTCCCTCTCTGTGCACCTTCTGCCCCGGAGCTTGGGCCAGGGCTCACCCTACAGGGGTGAGGGCAGGTGCTGGGTGGCCCGGGGCGCCGTGGGGTCAGGTGTCTGGAGGAGGCAGCAGGAGCAGCTGGCGAGGGGTAGGATCTGCTCAGCCAAGCTCGGTGGCCTAGTTTCCAGCCCTTCACGCAGGTGACAGGCAGCCGCTCACTGTCACACTCGGGGCTGCTGCCAAAAGCCCCAGTGACGAGCCAAGAGCCCAAGAGCCAAGGATGGGAAGGGAGGCCGGGTGGGAGGCCCACGGGAACCGAGCTGAACAGTCAGGACTCATGGCCAGAGGGCTACAGGGGAGGACCCCTGGGGGCCGGAGGGGCTGCTGCTCCAACATCTCCCAGTGTGCCCTGAGGACCCCATGTTAGAGTCAGAAGGTGGTTTGTTAAAATGCAGGTCCCCGGACCCCAGCCCAGATCCAGGGGATTAGAACACTGGAGGCAGGACCTGGGGGTCAACATTCTTCACACCATCTCCAGGTGATGCTTAAAACCAGGTGATGCTTAAAATGCAAAAACCAACGGCTGAGCTGAGGGCAAGGGCAGGAGGGGGCTCGGCCCATTGGAGGCTTTTAAAATGTGAGCCCAGGAACTCAGGCCGCCAGGCAGCAGCCCTCGGGGCACGGGCCATCGGCAGTGAGAGTGGTGAGGGAGGGATGGATGGAGGCATGGAAACGCAGTCCCGCCATGTCCCAATTTCCTGCCTTGTTCCCTGTAGTCGTCACCGTGGGCAGCTGTGCTTGGTGAGCAGGTACTGGCCTGGTCCTCAGACCCTGGGGGAACCCACAGCCCCAGCCGGAAGGGAGGAGGCTGTGCTGAGTGGTGCAAAGGCATGACCCTCCTCCTCCAGGCAGACCACCTCCTCGCTGTAGAGTTCAGGGTGGGACCAGGTGCCCTCTCAGGCCCCCCCACCTGACATTCTCTGACGATGACTCAGAGGCAGAGAGAGCCACAGTTGGTCTCTCCAGGCCCTGCAGGTGCTCCCACGGGGCAGAGGGCAGGTGACTGCAGGGCCCCTCTGGCTGGCTTTGGTGCCCCTTGCAGTAACTGGCAGCTTCTTCTCCTCGCTCCTCCCAGGAGGAGGGGGGCTGGAGGCGGGGCTCCCCAGAAGCACCTGGTCCATACCCTCCCAGCATGAGCTGTTCTTCACCCGCAAGTGGAAGCTCCAGCCCGCGCCTCGGCCCCCACCCCCGCTCCCTTCTCCCACCTCTGCCCTTCCACTTCTCGCATTTCGCATCACACACCTCCACCTGCTTCCCATCTCCCCTTCCTTCCTCCCTCGCCACCCTGGAACCCTCGTGGGGAGCAGAGTGTGGACAGTGGACTGAATCCATCCTGCTGCCCTGACCCTGGACGGCCAAGAACTGTCTCTCCTTGTTGATCCTCTTTAGGTGGGAAGCATCACACATTCCCAGGTGGTGTTTCCTGGTGTACAATCTCCCCATTTTACTGAAAGCAAAACTAAGACCATGTAGGGGCTTGCCCCACGTGCCCATTACTAGGAAGAGTAGGCTTTTGGCTTCCTGGTCCGTGAGCTCCACCCCGCCCACAGTGGTGGGGCCGTGTGCCCCTCCGCCCTGCGTGTGTGCTTGTGGGGTGGCAGGGGACGCCACCTCCAGGGTAGCAGGTCCTGACCTCTGAGTTCCCGTTACTGAGTATGGTCCTTAGCGCTTCACTAAGTGTGCAATGACTTTGTCTTCTCAAAGGCCCGTGCAAAGTTAACCATTATCCCATAATTTCTATTATATATGAGGCGACTGAAGCTCACAAGATAGCCGGCCCTGCAGGGGCACTGCACACAACCCATTCCTCGCTGCACCTCCGGGGCCAGACAGGCCCCATCCCTACCCTGGTGGGCTCTCTGCTGCTCGGTGTCTCTCCCTCGGGGCTGCCGTCTCACCCAGACGGCTGGTGGGGCCTGTTAGGCACCGGGGGAGCACGTGCACTGTCCCAGAGAACATGTGATCGGCAGTCAGCACGAAGGCTGTGGGTCACCCCACAGGCTCAGAGCTGGCCTGGGCACACGGAGCCCAAAACTGGTGGGGGTGGGGAGGATAGCAGTGTCCCTGACCTGCCTGCTCCTCTCCAGGGCTTTTTCTGACCCCGTGGTGGCCGGCTGGCTTTCCTTCTTTCAGCAAACATGCCCTGAGTGGCTCCTGTGTGCAAGGCTGTGCTAGGGACCTGGGCTGAGTGACAAGCAGTACACACACAGCCTCTGTCTTGGTGGGAGAGACAGGCAAGAAACAGTCAAAAATAACTCTTTATAACTGTGATGAGTTCTACAGCGGGAAAGGACAGGGTTCCACAGAGGACAAAGCTGAGACATATTTTACTTTGCTGAGTCTGGGAAGGCCTCTTAGGGGATGGGACATTCGAGCTAAGACCTGAAGATGAGTAGGAGTTGGCCAAGGGAAGGGGTGGGAAGAGCTTTCAGCAGGGCAAGGGGAGAGTCTACGCAAAGGCCCTGGGGCGGGAAAAAACTTTCAAGGACCCAGAAGGGCCCAGGAGGCTGCAGTGCAGAGTAGCGGGGAGAATGGCCACTGCGAGCTGGGGCAGGTGGCAGGGGCTCGATCCGTCAGCTTTGCAGGTCAGCAGAAGGATTTTGGAGTTTATCCTGAATGCAGTGGGAAACAACAGAAGGGTGTGATCAGAGGTGTGACACGATCCTGTTTACTATAAGAAGAAGATCTCTCCAGCTGTTGGGGGGAGGGTGAAGGGCAGGGAGGGGCAGGGAAGGAGAGTGAAGTGGGGGTCTGGCTGTGGTGCTGCTGCACAGGTCCCAGCTAGAGGTGACCAGGGCCTTGGGCTGAGGCAGGAGCCGCGGGGAAGAGCTGAATGTGTGATCTGAGGTACATCTTAGAAGAGCTGATGGGACCAGGTGACAGCCAGGATGTGGGCAGTGAGGAAGAGGAGGAGTCAACAATGCGTCCCAGAGCTCAGCCTAGAGCACTGAGCCCAGAGGGACTCTTCTCTGAGATGAGTGTGTGATGCATGTGCTGAGGGAGAGGCGCAGCCTTCAGTTTTGGACACAGGAGTCTGAGATGTCCTTTCAGATAGTCACAGTGTCTCCCTCTCTGCTGCGTCATTCTCATTGGCACCCAGATGCCTGTCTTTTTCATCTTGCAAAGTGAAGCCCTGCTTTGACCTTTCATTGCTCTCTAGTCACTGCTCCTTTTCTCTCCTCCTCTGTGGAGCCAAACTTCTAGAAGACGTCCTGCTCATGCTGTCCCCACTTCCTCACTTGCAGCCACCGTTCAACCTGCTCCACTAAAGCACCCACCACCAGGACCCCACTGAAAACGGCCACGTGCTGCCAAATCCAGCGGACGGACTCTCTTCCGTCCTCTTCCCATCAGCGTGGTTAAATCACTCGCTCTGGAAACCCCTCTCTGGCTTCCATCGCCCGGTCCTCCCCAGGCTGGCTCCCTCCTCTCTGGAGGTCCTGCTTGTCCCCTGCAGCCCCCTCGCCTGACCTCTGACTCAGGGCTGCCCCCAGAGCCCGGCCCCCTCTTCACAGCCCCTGTGCAGGTGTCCTCCCCATTCCGATGGATGTAGATGCTGTGCGCGCGCGCGCGACAGCTTGTCAGGGTTTGTCTCCTGCAGTGCCATCACCCCTGCTCCTTCATTAGTCGCTAACCAGCTAATTTTCCCCTGGGCCGATCCCTGCTGTTTATAAAGAGACCATGTTAAGCGACGGTGCTGAGTGTGGACGGCTTGTGTGAACGGCCGACTGCGTTTGGTTCAGCCGGACCAGCGCCCTCTGCGCCGTGCCGGGCTGGGCGCGTCTGGGCGCTGCAGTCCGAGTGTCACAGCAGCCGCAGGAACACGCGTGCGCAGCGTCTCTGGCAGGAAAGTCGGGTGGTGTAGATTTTGTTTTTCCCGATGTTTAGCAGTTTAACTTACTTGAGTAAATATGTGACGATGTCTAGTTTGACAGATTCTTCAGATGAAATGTCCCCAAACCCAGCATCTCCCTCCCCCTGAAACTGACCATATCTGCCTGCTTATCATCCGGGGGAAGGAGCACCAACACGGTGGGCCTGCGGCACAGACACGTCCTCCTGCAGACAGGGGTGTTCTGCGTTCTCAGGGCTCAGGAGGCTGCTGGCTGAGAGCCGGCACCTCTGCTCCCCCCACCCCTTGCCGGTCACAGCCCTGCTTCTTCTCCAGGGCTCTGCCTCTCCCCTCCCAGTGGCCACTGCCATGGTTTAGGGCCTCATCCTTTCTCACCACAACTGCTACAGCAATCGCCTCCCAACCACCTTCCAGAGCAATCCTCCCAGGCTGCTCCCTGGGTGCCCTGGCCCACGCCCTGATTACAACTCTCGAAGGGCTTCCCACACCCCTCGCGTGAAACCCATGTCTCACAGCAGCACAAGCGAGCTCCCAGCTGCTCTGGCCCCTCCCAGCCTGGCTGCCCTTCTGTGCATGCGGTTCTTCCTTCCTGCCGCCCGGCCCAACCTCGAAGCTCTCGGCCGCGCCCTCAACCTCTCTAGGAGTCTCCCCAGACCTCCACGGCACCCTGACATGCTCCCGCCACTGTGCAGGTCTCCCTGGGTCAGACTGTTCATTGGCCCGTCTTCCCTGTGGGCTAAGGGCTCCTTCAGGAGCTTGCCTGGTGCACGCAGGAACTCAGTCAGTGCTCTGCAGGATGAACGAATGAGAGATCAATGGAAAAGTGAATGAACAGGACCTTGTGCGTGTTGGCAGCTGGAGAAGAAGCTTCCGTGGCCTTTGGAAGTTCTACCCAGGGGCCGGGGTTGCTCAGCCCGCTTTGCCAAGATCATCTGGTACTGGCCCCGGGCCTGGACACGGCCGTGGGCAGTGGAGCAGTGTGGAGGGCACGGCTTTGCTCTTCCTTCAGCTGCGGCTGTGAGCAAGTGAGTGGGGAGAGCCAGCAGAGTGGCCTTGGCCAGACGCTGCCAGCCCAGGGGGGTGGCACCTGTCTCGGGGGAGGCTGCTGACTGGGGAGCGTCTAGCGAGTGGTGCAGGTTCCCTCCCTTTTCTGCAGGTTTCTGCAGGGGCCGAGGCTGACACCTCACAAGGGCTAGGGAAACATAAGCACAGACGTTCCCTGCAGCTGTAGAAACAGGTACAATCTTGCATAAAATTGCCTGCTAACACTGATCTATGTGCGGAATCAGTTTGTGGTGCAGGGAAATGAAGTGTCCTACACACCTTTGATCAAAATGAATTTTGTCATCTCAACTTTTTTTCCTTTCTTATGACAGCAAGACAGTGTCTGGCAGAGGAACTGGCTGTCAACTGCAAGTAGGCAACTGTAACAGCAAGGCTTTCTAGTTGGCTGGAAGAGACACCAAAGATCTGGAAGGCCAAGGCCAAGGCCAAGCTGAGGCCTGGGACGAAGTGTTTGAGCATGTGCTCTGGGGGAAACCGAGCCCAGGTTGGAGGATTAGGAGGGAAAACTAAACCGCCTGTGGCCACGGGAGGTAGGAACCCTGCTTTGATCCTGCAGGTCTTGGCTGATACAATTTGATTAGAAATATCCCCCTCCACCAGAGAGTTACTTTGTTAGTTGGAACTCATAACATGCTCAACAAAGGTTGAGGCTTTTTGGAAAAGTGCAGTGTGGCTAAGAAAATAGAGGAGGAGGAAGCTGACCCAGGACCTGCCAGCATTCCGGATGACGGCATGAGGACAACGATCTCATTTGAGGGGAATCTGCCGGGCTGGCTGCCAGTCACACACTGAGGACTCAGGGGCTAAAGAACTGAGTGCCAACTACCCATATAAAATGGGAGGTGATGCGGATGCCCGGTGTCCCTGGTTGCCCACGCGTGGGGATCGCCTGGCGGACGTGTGGACTGTGGGGCGCTGGCCCCACCCCTGGAGCTCCTGGTGGGGCGGCTGGAGTGGCCGAGAGTTTGCATCGTGAACCAGCGTCCAGGTGCCACTGGTGCTGCTGGCCGGGGACCCCTTTGAGGAGTACTGCTCTGTGCCAACACCAGCGGGTGGGGTGGGCAAAGGCCATGCCTCTGTGTCACACACCCTGGGGTTTGCGGCTTGTTTCTGCCATCGGGCTGTTAGTTCAAGTCACGTGGCCCCTTGGTGCCTCCCTCTCCTCACCTGTAACATCCACTGGGCAGGGCTGTTAGGAGTTTTAAAAGAGATAATGGATGTAAAGTTCCTGGTACACAGCAGGGTTGAACAAATGATTGTTTTCATTATGTTCCTGGAGACCAAGTCTGGGCTGACATGCCAGGTGAGCTACTGCATGCAAAGTCCCCTCGAGCTTAGGTTTTAAGAAGATCCTGCCCATCACCACCACCAACTGCCTGCAGTTGCCTCACTAGTCAGCTGGCCAGTGGCCCTGTCGCTACACGTATGCCGGAGAGAGGAACCGAGCCTAGCTCAGGCCTCTTCATAGATAAAGCTCAGGCCTCTCAGCTCTTTCATCCCAAGGGAGAGGCTCAGAGCACAGCAGATGAAGCGGAGTCAAGGGATGGGTGGTCCCTGACTCCATTCAAGTCCTCTGCCAGTGGCCAAGAGACGAGTCGTTTCTTCTCTCTCGGCCTCCGTTTCTGCCTGGGCAACATGAGAGGGCTGGACGAGCTGACCGTCCACGGGGTCTTCCCACACTGTGACTCACAACTGGGCACTGACAAGCACCATAAACGCAGTGCAGAGGCCGATGATGCAGGGTTGAGGGTGCAGGGGACGGAGCTGTTCTGCCGGGCTTCAGACCTCTGCCATGGATTAGCTCTGTGGCTGTGGGCAAGCCACCCAACCTCTCTGTTCCTCGGTGCCTTTGCTGGTACAGATTGATAGCCCTCCCCCACAGAGTTGCTGCACAGATGGAACGAGGTTGTGCATGTAAGGTTCTTGGGACAGTGCCTGCTGGCACACAGCAAACGCGGGATGTGTGTGAGCTGTTGTCACTGTGTCTCACGGCCCGCTTGGTCACTCATGGCCCTCCTCCAAGCGCCAGGAGATGACGACTCCCTGGGAGCCCCTGCGAGTAAGAGATCCCCTTCTAAGAGAGGCCAGGTGCAGGCCCAGCTGCGTGTCTCACAAGGATGGAGAGAGACCCGTCCTGAGCTGGGGCTGAGTGCCGGGCGGAGCTGGGTGTGGGTATGTTCAGGGGCGTAAAAGCCCGACGTCTGTGCTGCAGTGACGCGGCCACAGGGACGCTCAGCCCTGGACAGGCGCCACCACGCCTGGGGGCTCGAGGTCTCCAGACACAGGAGTAAATGGTCCCACACTTGCATGACCCTTCACTGCTCAGGGGAGTCCCTTGTCTATCTGTGTGTGCTGGGGGCACTGGAGAGGGTAGGGGTCCAGGGCCCCCAAAGGCACCGTATCCCAGGCGGCGGCACCGTGAAGCACTCGGAGCAGTGGAAGTTACCCTGGTCTTCCCCCCCTGCCTGCCAGGGCTGTTGGGCCACCTGGGCCCAGCCTGCCCCTCCTCCTGGACTTCCTCCGGGGAAGGGCACCTGCTCTGAGATGACACACGGCACCACGGGCGGGATGTTCCCAAACCTCGCGATGAAAGGCCAGAGCCTTCCAGGCTGCTGAGTTTGACAATCTGTTTCACTTCTACATGTCCCCTAAGAGGAACAAATCTGTCAAACTCTGGCCAACACATCTTCGTGGCAATGAATAACGAAATCTGACCCAAATGCCAAACTCTGACGTGCCTCAGAATTGAACGAAGGGTGGAGCAGACGCTGTGGAGGGAAGGGACGCCCAGGAAACTATCTGGCCTCCACGCATGTGCCGGCCACGGCAGGTGCCGATGCCCTCCCTGTGCCTGTGAGTCACGTTGGGAAAGGTCGTCCAGGCCAGAAAAGAGACTGCCCACAGCCAGGAGCGTCCCCACCTGCCGGCCTTCAAAGGCGCCGCAGCAAGCGCTTCGGGAAGGGGGAGAGCAGAGCCAAGTTCCCGCTGCGCGGAAGCAGCCTCCAGGATGCCGGGCTTGGCTGTGCCTGGGTCCCACAGCTGGGCCTGCCACCCCTGCCACCGCCCGCCCTCCTCAGCGTCGAGAGGCCTCCTCAGACCACAGGAGGGCCCGGAGCTGGCCCCTGCCCCGCAAAGCCTAGCAAGTCCCCACAAGTAAGTTCTTGCTGTCTGTCGAGGAGACCTGACTTCAAACCAGACCTGCGATGCTCCGGGTGTCCCTGTGCTGGGGGAGGGGGACGGGGGGCCCTAAAGCCCGTGCTTTCAAGGGGGAGAGACAATAATGGAAATAGCTGATGTCTGTAGAGAGCGTCCTGTGCAGGCCCTGAGTGGAGCACTTCAAGCACATTCTAGACATTTAATCCACAGGAGGCAGCACTACCATCACCATTTTACCAGTCAGGAAACAGGCTGGGTTCTCCCTTACAACACAGACCAACACGAAGCCTTCACAGGTGGACACCGGGCTGGGTGTGCCCTGTGAGCTCAGATGCCTTCTAGCGTGTGTGAGCAGGCCTGGCAGCACGCGCTCCTGCGTGGCGCGTGCGGTCTGTGGACGTAAGACACGCAAGGGTGCGGATGTGAGCTTCCAGGGGCACTGAGGGCCCGACTCTGGGAGCAAACAAACGTCACCGCCCGGGATGCTGCTCCTGTCCCGCCCTCTTCCACCCCCAGAGGGGCTTTCCGCCTCGCCCTGCCTCATCGGGCTGCCTCAGTCTCCCAGGGGATGGCTGGTTTACGTCCTTTCCTTCGGCAAGCAGCTTTGTACAGAACGATGCCACTTGCTGAATGTCACCAGGTAGGGCAGGGGGCTGTGTGGAGTCCCGGTGACGCCCTCTAGGTCTGGGCAAAGTGAGGGAGGGCGACGCGGTTAGCGTGTGCTGCCTCCCTAAGGAAGAGGCGGCGATTCTGGAAGGCTCCAGGCTGGCTGGAGTGTCCCGGCTCCCCTGCCAGAGCCTGCCTCTTCCTGCCTCTCCACTTGCCCCTGGCTCTTTGCAGGGGAAGGCCCCCCCAGCCTGGAGACAGGCAACCCGCTGACTTGGGGCGGGATGGGGTCCTCTCTGTGGCGCCGCGTCAGCCTGCCTCGGAGCCCAGGGCCTGCGTGGCTGCAGAACGACGCACCGCACGAGGGACCGAGGTTCAGCTCTGCACTCAGCCCTGCCTGGCCCACGGTGCCCGGGCCTTCAGCACTCTCCCCAGGCTCCTCCTCCTCTTGCCCCCATTGACACTGGTCTAAGCTCCCGAGACCCCCGAGCCGGGCCTCCTCCACATACGCACATGGGAGGCCCGGCTCAGCCCCAATCTCAACACACAGTAGGCACTCCATGTTTGCTGAATGAACAAGGAACAGCCAGCCCGTTCCCCCTCGAACCCTGGCACCCCGGCTCTGCCCTAGAGCCTGAGGGCTGCTGTGGCAGGATGACAAAGCAAGGCCCCGGTGCCTAGGGCAGGTGCTGCAAACGCCCTAGAAATGGGAACGCCTAGAAATCCACAGGACTTGGAGGGGCCTCCGCGATCCCACTGCCCAACCCTCTCATTTGACAGACAGGGACACTGAGGCTTAGAGAGAAGGGACTTGCCAACGCTACACAGCAGCAGCAGAGCCAGGCTTGCCATCTGGGCCTCTGTCCCAGGTCCAGCCTTTCCCCTGCCCCACCGCACAGCCTCGCCTGGCCGCAAGAGCTCCCCACCGCAGCCAGCGGCAGGAGTCCAGCCCTGCCCACCAGGCAGACCCCGCCCGGCCCAGCTCCCTCCCCAGCAGGGCTGCGGCCACAGGCTCAGGCTCCCAGGGAGGATGGCAGTTAGTTTTCATTGTGCTGCTCAGCAGGACCCGACCCAGCTGGGGAAAAACTGTGTTCCCAGCACTGCAGGTCAGTGTGGGCCTGGCAGGTTGCACTCCAGGGCCGGCCCCATGGGGACTGGGGATGGCAGAAGAAAGGGACGGCAGTCAGGGCCTGGGAGGCAGAGCCACTCCTGCCCTGATCAGAGACACAGCAGGGCCCGGGCTGGGGCAGCGGGAGAGGAGGAAGCCACAGGGCCCAGCATCTGCCCTCTCCCTGTAAGGAGCAGAGGGGACCAAGGCAGGGAGGAGGCAGAGGGAGGCACCAGTGGGGGAAGGTGCAGGAAGGAAGGAAAGGAGGGAACTGTGGTCTCTGCCTTTCTGTGTCCTGGACTCAGGTCCTGGGGCGGCTGCACAGGGTCCCGCACAGGGTCCGCACAGCAGGGCTGGTGGGAAAGGGAAGAGGCGCCCAGGGAGGCGGGAAGGAAGGGGCGAGAGGGAGACGCAGCCCACTGCTCAGTTCTCTTTCATCCTCACAGCCCTCGACAGACCAGTTCCAGGAGGGACGACAGACGGTCCGAAGCCACTGAGAGTCAGCGGCAGGAACTGGCTTCTGCTCAGCTCAGGGCCATCCGGGGATTTCAAAGTCCCCGAGGTGGGTCCAAGCCCTCGCTCTTCTAACTGCACCCAGACAGCCACCACATCAGCGGATTTAGGGGTGCAACAGGGATTTCAGAGGGCGACTGGTCCTCCACGCACAATCCACACCACTCACAGGCCTAGAAACGCAGGCCCAGAGGGCAGGGACTTCTCCACATGGCGACACAGCACCAAGGCTGCTCCAGAGGCAGAAGCCAAATCTCTGCGCCCCACGCCAGGGACGCTGGCCACAGTAGGCCGCTGGGTGATGTCCGAGCTGAGCTCCCAAACCCTCTCAGACTGGCTGCTCCAGGGGCGAGTATAAAAGGGAAAGGTTCTCCCAGGGCCCCTGGGCAAACACTTCTGCTCTGTCCCCCAGAGAAATGGGGCAGGGTCTCTACGGAATGGTGGTCTTTAAGGAGGAAGTGAGCTTGGGGGCCTAACGGAAGCCAGAAGGAGCATGGGGGGGTGGCAGGGGCCAGAGGGGACCTCCTGGGGTCGCAGCCCTTTCCCAGCGAGAAGGCTCCAAGGCCCTGCTCCCCAGCCCCAGGGGACACCCCCTCTGCCCTGCCACTCTAGGGAGACTCTGCCGCCCACCCGCTCAGGGCTGAGCCCTGGCAAGGGCAGCCGCGTCAGCCCCCATCCTGCTGCTGCACTTTAAACTCTTTTCTTTGGTGGTTGTGATTTTGTGGTTAATCTGTCTTCACGGAGCACAGTGTTTTCCTGCTCTAAAGCCCTCCGTCTAGGCTCCAAGGACATGAGAAGGAGCCTTGCGGGAGAGGCGGAGAGGAGCCCAGCAGACATAGCCCTCATCTTTCCCTGGAGAATGCCCTAAGAGTGGCAGGGCGAGAGGGCTTTTGTCTCCTTTGAGCATTTCTGTATCCCTGGACCCCCGGACAGAGCCTGGCCCTAAGTGCACTGTATCAGCGAGTGTCCAGGACAGACAGTGGTGCAGCCCCACTGGGGTGATGGGCCAAAGACCGGGATTCTGGCCCCTGTGGCCAATCAGGAAGCTGTGAGGAATGGAGGGAGCATATCACTAAGGACATTGCCAAGATTTCAGAGGTCCTGCTGGGATCCCAGGAGAGCCGGCAGGTGGGGTGGGGGTGGGGCGCCGGGGCTGGGCACTCACTCCAGCACGTCCCGGTTGAACTGCTTCTTGCTGTTGCCCAGGAACTCTCCAATCATCTGGCGGCTGAGGCCCTTCCGCTGGAGGAGGAAATGGGCCACGCCAATGGGGGTGTCCGGGATGAAGCCACGAGAGATCAGGAACTGGATGCCCTTGTCCGGGTTTCTGAGGGTTGGGGAGAAGCAGCAGGGTGAGCCAGGGCCGCCATGACTTCTTTCCTCCGTGTCTTCCAGCCCAGGAAGCCCATAAACATGCCCGGAGGCCCCTAGAAACTGACTTCCTGGGAAATGCCAGGATCCCTCCAGGTGGGAGTGTTCCGCCACAGGAGCATCTCCTACCAGAGCCTCCAAGCCCTGAACTTCCTCACACAGGGGATGGTGCAGGGCCAGAAGCAGGCAGGGGCCATCTGGTGCAAGCTAGGTGAATCCCAGAGCAGGTGGAGGAGAGGGGCCCTTCTCTGTCCCTGCCTCCTGGGTCTTACCCCAGACCTGCCAAGGAGGCCCTCCCCCTGCCTGCCTCCTGTTGTCAACACCCAGGTCCCCACCCTGGAGAGAGGGAAAGGGAAACAGAGGTGGATCTCCTGCCACGCCCCCCTTCCCGCCTGCCCTCCAGGCTCTGATCCCAGGCCTGAGTCTCCGCCCAAGGGAGTGTGCCCTGTCTTAAGGCCACCTCACCCCAGGGTGCTCTGCAAATACGTGCTGCTCCCCGAGTTGTTTCTTACTGGCCCCGGGGGAGAGAAGTACAGGAACAGAGGGTAGCATTTAGAACCTTTTACAGTGCTTTGACATTTCCAGGACAACCAGGCACGCGATTGTTTGTCTAGCAACTCATTTCTATTGTATTTTACAAAAGTATCATCCCGCACTATACTGGGGGGTAAAACACTAAACTGGTCCTTCACTATAGTAGCTACTCTCCCTGGAATACGAACTTCTTGAACCCAGGATCGCGTCCCACTGTCTTTGTGGTCGTGGTGCCTGGCGCCCAGTGAAGAACAGCTGGACAGACAAATGCACACAGGTGCCCGCAGCAGAGAGGCTGGAAGGGGATGGCGTGGGGAGTGCAGGGTGCAGAGGCGCCTGCCGGACGTGCCTCCCTCGGGCCGGCCTTGCGCTTCCTCTGCTTGCCCTGCGCTCACCCTGGTTGCAGGGCTGGTCCCGGTGGGGTCTCAGAGCTGTGGCAATTGGTTGTTTCTCTCCTTCCATTCCCCTGTTCGTTTTCTATCGCACCTCTACCTGCTTCACTCTCTTCCCGCCTCCCTCTCCTTCTCGCACCCCTGCCCTCTCCTACCTTCTCTCTGTTTTCCCTACGCCACCCAGGCCCTCATTTCTCCAGCCCCACGAGATACTGCAGTTTCCCTAACTTCATACTCTACCCTAATGATTTCTGCAGTCCTTGCACTGCCTGTACTATTATTTACTTAATAGTGTCTTGTCTTTTACATTCTCTTCTCAAACCCTAGCTTCATCTTAAACAGTAACAGTTGTGAAAACAAGTGTTTGATATGTTATTTTTTCCCTTAATCCTTCTTAAAATAAACTCAGAACCATTAAAAATAAAACGTGTACTTCCTAAGCGCTATCTCAGGGGTCAGGCGTGGCACAGACACTGCCTGGGAGAACCAGGGCCATGTGGCGAGCTCCCCGGCAGCCTGCTAGGCGGGAGGAGGGCCCCGTCCCAGCCAGGCTCACTCACATGTTGAAGAGGTTGAGGCCGATGCGGTAGAGCCGCTTGCGCAGGGTGTCGGTGGAGAGCGTGGGCGACCTGCAGCTGGCCGGGTTCTCACAGTGGTAGCGCGGCAGGCTCAGGATCATGGCCTGCAGGGCCTCCTTGGACCCGGAGGCCGACACTTCTGAGCCCGACTTGGCCGACTGGGTGGACTTGCTGGTGCTGCTCAGCTGCTCTGGGTTGTTGCCCGCCTTGGCCTGGGCCCCTTTCCCTGCCTCCTCCTCTTCCTCCTCTGCCTGGGCGGCTGAGGTCTCCTCCGCAGCCGCCTCTGAGGCCCCCAGCACGTTGGACCGGCTGGCCTCTGCCTCTGCCTCTGCGCACGTGTCCCCGGCGGGCACGTCCCCCTGGCCCGTGGCGGGGGCTTGCAGAGCCTCCTGCCCCAGCACCTCGCCCCGCTCGGCCCGGCCCGCCGCGGGCTCTGTGGGGGCCGGGGCCGTCGTCGCGCCCAGGCAGTTGGCCACCGACAGAGCCGCGGAGGAGGAGACGGAGATGTTCTGGCTGGCGATCTGCACCGTGACGTCCCGGAAGGCCATCATGAGGGTGCCGCTGTGGCCCTGGGGCAAGCCAGTGGCTTCAGCCACTTCTTCCGCGGGCCCCCGGCCCGCGCGCTCCGGCTCCAGCGTCTCGGCCTCCAGGTCGGGCGGTCCCGCAGCGGCCTGCAGGGCCTGGCGCAGCTGGTAGGCGCCGCTCTCCTGCAGGGAGCACACGGTCTTGAGGCTCCAGGTGCTGAGGGCGTCGTCGATGGACTTGGCCAGGGACTGCACCTGCTCGGCGAAGGAGTCCTCCAGCTCGGTGAGCGCGCCCGCGAGGCCGGGCGGCAGGGCGGGCGAGCGCACCAGCGGCAGCCCCGCGAGGCCGTAGCCCTCCAGGAGCGCCTGCTCGGCCGCCGAGCCCTCGGCCGTGGGAGCCCGCGCCTTTCGCAGGGAGATCCGCCGGGGCAGGCGGCTCTCCAGAAGCGAGTTGCGGATCTTCTCGAAGTTCTTGCTGAGCTGGTACTGGCGGAAAGCGGTTTGGATGGTGCAAGCGGCGCGCCGGGACACCAGGTGGCCCCCATACTTGTGTTCTAGCATTTCAATCTGCAACAAGGACAGAGAGGGGAAGGGCTCAGCCCCGGGGAAGGGGCGGTGTGGCGCTGGCAGCGCTCGGCAAGGAATGCGCAGCTGGGGGCCGCTGGCGCGCTCAAGTCTGAAAACTCCCGGCCAGTCACAGCCCAAGATAGCGGGTCCTTGGCGAGACCCCTAGAGGTGTAGGGTGTAGGGTTCCATTCTGGCGGTAATGTCCCAGGGGGCAGGAGAGCCAGGAAGGGCCCCGGGCGCTGCAGCTGGGAGTCGGGTATCGCTGCTGTGGTGAAGACTAAGAAATGCTCATGTCAGAGATGCTATGGAAGGATCTATGGGTGAAATGCTTGGTATCCTGAATTTGTGTTAAAATACTGTCAAAGAATGTGGAAGGGTTAGATGACACAATATTAACATTAATAAAAATATTTATAAAAGTGATTAGAGCTTGGCGATGGCAAGAGGGGAGTTTATTACACTATTGTTCCTACTTTTGTGCACATTTAAAAATAATGAACAATGAAAGATTAAACAGAAATGCTAAAAAAAAAAAAAAAGTGCTGCCTCTCCTGCTCACCTGCTCCCCCTCTCAGCATTCCTGTCACTGCACTGGGGCGTTTCTCTTTCCTTGGGAGCATCCCTGGGGTTTGACCGTCTCTGTGTTCCCAGTAACCAGCCTGGGGGCCTGCACAGGGTAGGTGCTCAGTAACTGGGAATTTGGTAAAAAGATGGATACATGTGTCAAGAGTGGGCGTCCTTCCAGGCCACCATGACCAAGAGTCCCACAGTTGGGACTGCCACAGTGGGAGCTGCCCAACCCAAGCAGGGCTTGGGGGGGGGGTGGGCTGATGGGGGAGGTGGGACATCACCTGGGCAGATGTGACCCCAGGAACCTTCTGACAGGGGACCAGCATGTGTGCTGGCTGCTCACCTCCTCTCAGCTCTCTCCTGTCCCTGGACTTTCTCCTCTCAGGCTGCTGTGCTCTCACTTTTTCTCAGCATCAAAACCTCTGAAGAAAGGACTAGGAAGGTGTGAATGACCAATCACGCTTAACCCTTCCCCCTGGAGGTTTCTGCATTTAAATAAGGGACAAGGCCTATGTTAAGGCAATGGGCTTAACTGGTGGCGCTATAGTCTCTGATGAGCTCTCAGAAAGTCTGGGGAGTGAGAAAGTGTCCCTGGCCCTGAAGCTATGTCCATTCCCAACCATACACTCCACTTGCACACTGTGTCCTTCCCGAACTAGAGCCAGAGGCGGCTGAGATGAACAACAAAGGCAAGAACGGCATCCTCAGGCCCGTGTTCTCCAGGGATCGTGGTGCGGAGGGGGACAGGCAGAAAGGCCACATTTCACCCCTCAATTCAGCACTTCAACTTGCTTTCTGCTCTACTTGATCCAGCAGAGGCTGCTGCTGGAATGACTGTCCCCTTTGACCCTGGCAATGTCCTCTCCTCCCTCCCTGCTGGGTACGAGGGGTGACCCCCACCCACCAAGCAGCAGCACCCTCTTGGCCCAGGAGACCTTGTGGATACAGCTCCAATCCCCAGGGACAATCCCAGGAAAAATGGGGCATTCTCAGTGCTTGTCTTCAGCTCTCCTGGCCGTGCCGTTGCCGTTCAGTGCCCTTCCCTACCCCAACCCAGGACATCGAGCTGTCTCTCCCCATCTAACCCTACTCTGCAGAGGAAGCAGGAAACATGCAGATTAAAGTGTGGGTGGCCAGTAAGGCTTCCCACATGAGTTCTCCCAGATGAATTTGCATTTGCATTTTACAAGGTACAAGGCTCTAAGCAGGAGAAGAAAGCTCCACCAGTACTGTCACAATTCTCCTATGTAGTGCTTTCTAGGTGCTCTTAAAAAATTACCATGTGTATTCATGATGCTGCCTAACAAGCTATCACACACTTAGCAGTGTAAAACCCCAGTTTATTTTCTGCTAGTTCTGTGAATCAGTGTGGGCACAGCTCACCTGGGTCCTTGCTCGGCCTCTCACCAGGCTGAGATCAAGGCATCAGCTGGGGCCGTGATCTCCGCTGATGCTCAGGGTCCACTTTCAAGCTTACTTTGGCAGAATTGGGTTTCTGGTGACTGTCGGACTGAGGACCTCAGTTACTAGAGGCTGCCTGCTGTTCCCTGCCACATGGTCCTCCCACAGCAAGGTACTGTGCTCCCTCACGGCCAATAGGAAAGTGCCTCTCTGGGCTTCACCTTCTTTTAAAGTGCTCACCTGATTAGGCCAGACCCACCCAGGATGCTCTTCCCTTTGATTAACTCAAAGTCAGCTGATCAGCAACCTAATCATGGGAGTGATATCCCATCATATTCACTAGTCCCACTCATGCTCGAGGGAAGGGGCTCATACGGGACACGTGTACTGGGGGTAGGAATCGTGGGGGCCACCTTAGAATTCTGCCTACCATAGCAAGTGGACACTGCCTACTTGGTCCAGGTATGACCTCACATCCCCATAAGGAATGCAGGTATCTGTCTTGGACGCATTCTGCTCCTGCAGAAGTCATGCCAGAAGGCAGACACGGTGGTAGCTTGGCTCATTCTTCCTGCTGGATTCTGGCATGTTCCCTGAGGTCTAAAATGGAGATTTGGCCTTGGTGTAGGCGCAGTGTCCCTCCCCGAGGGCAGCGCAGAGAGTGAGGAGCCAGTCACTCCACTGCCTCTTTCTCTCAATGTGTCCACCTTTTGGCTCCCTCGAGCGTGCGAGAAGCTGCCAGGAGGCACAGGCTGCACATCTCTCTCCCACCTGGCCTGTTCGGACTTCCAGGGAACCCCAGGCCAAGAACATTCTTTCAGGTTGTGAGATGCTGTCGGCAGCAGAGGGAGGGTGTGAAATCCATTGTCTGAGATGCTTCCAAAACGGTAAAGGGCCCATCCCCCTGGCATGGGTCATTCCACTTAGAGGCAGAAGACTGGCTGAAATGACTCTTGGGAGGCTCCTCCTCCTGCTGGCTCCCCCGAGGGTCTCAGGGAGGCCAGCAATGCCCTGCTCTTCACTCAGTCCCACGCCCATCCCCAGCCTCCCCCCTCTCTCCTTTCTGCAGCTTTCAACCACCTTGCAACTCTCCCCAGCATTCGTGACCCATCTACCTTGCTTTCCCTGTCTCCCTAGAGCTCCTTAATCCTATGTTCTGGCCACAAAATCCCTATGCATGCTAGTCACAAGTCACACACGTGTCACCTTCCAGTCTCCACACACATTGTAATTTTTCCCTGTGACTTCTATGTTGGAAGTCATTGGAGCAGCCCCTGTTGGGGGATAATTAACAACTAAGTAAGAGGGAACCGTGTCAGGCGGAGCTTCGTGAGACTGTGCATATGTCCCCAGGCTGATACCTCCTCAGCCCTGCCTGCCTCCCTGTGGAGACCTCGTCCACCACCCCACCTTCACACCACTGTGACGGACTGAGGAGCAAGCATTGTCCAAGGGAGATGCCAGACCCAGACCTGCCCCTTCCCTGCTGGTTGGCCTCGGACAGTTTTCCTGTCTGTTAAGTGAGGCTCACCCTGCTGACTCTGCCTTGCTGTGAGGATTGGATTATTTCACGTAGCACCTGGCACAGAGCAGGTGCTCACGAAGTGGTAAGCTACTCGGTGATGACAGTGATGATTATGTGAGTGACCCTACAAGCACCGTTCCTAGCCTTGATCCCACACCTGCATTCCCAGCAGCCCACGGACCCCGTTCTGCCTCTGCAAAGCCACTGCTTCTCCTACTTTGCCCAAAGCAGCTCTCCATGACTTCCTCGTTGGCCTAAGAACACCTTGGCCCACACACCACCCAGCCTGGCCACCTTGCCTTTGTCCCTGGGTCCTCGTTGTCCTGTCCTCTGCATTTCCCAGCCTCCTGTAGTCCCTGTGGCTCCCCACCCCCAGTACCTTTTGCAGTCATTCTTGAACTTCCTACCAGAATGTCCCACATGGGGCTCGCTTGGTCTACCCATTTGGGCCACCCCGGCAGCCCGCTCACCACCTCCCGCATCCTTGCTCCAGAGCAGATGTGACACAGGCCTTCCTTTGCTTGAGAACCACTGCCCCAAAGAAGCGCAAACACTTCCTCCTGGCTTTCCGACCCTCGCAAACCCAGGCCTGCCTCGCAGCCTCCCCTGACAAAGCCCACACCTGACACCGGTGGCCCTGCTCTGCCCAGATGCACCAGGGGGCCCTGCTCAAGCAGTTGCTCAGCTTCTCCTCTGCCTGCAGCACTCTCCCCACCCTCATCCCCCTTCCTCCAGGTAGAAATGTCCCCTCCTACAAGGGAACATCTCAAATGTGCCTTTTCCAGGAAGCCTCCATCCCTAACCAGACGGGGCGTTCCTGCTGTGGACGCCAGTGGAGAACGTTGCTTTAGACTTCTCTTTGATTTGATAGTTTCCTCCCCAAATCTTTGTGCTGTTTACCTACTTCCTCCTCCCCCAGCCCCTCCCCCAGGGTCCAACAGAGCATAAGTCATTTGCAGCATGGAGTAGGTCTTAGTTGTCATCTGCCCCCCCCACCCCCCGTAGAGCCCCCGGCAAGGTGCGGGCGTGAGAGCTGCTCCCCAGAAGTGACTGAGTCAGTCCTGGGCTCGACACTGTTCGGTCCAGTCGCCCAGCAGGACCATCTCCTGCTGACCCAGCCTGTGCTACCACCACTTCACTGTGCCCGCTGTTTCCTTCCCGCCCCTGCGGCCCGGCCAGCCTCCATGCTCACTGCACCCCTGCTCAGAGCTCTCTTCGCCCCAGACTGCCCCTCGTAGGCAAAACGTCATTCTGTGTCTCCGCGTCCCTCGTGCCACGGCTGGGCCTTAACAAATGTTTGCGGACATGAACTAAGCTGAACTCTCCTGTGCCCCAGGGAAAAGAAACATCCAGACACTTTTCTGGATCTGGGCTTGGAGCCAAATGCTCCATCATTCCCCCCATTCTCACAGGACCTGGGAACTGATCAGTGGCCCAGGTCAGCTCTGTCCACCCCTGCCAGCACCCTCTGGGCAGGTGTGTGTGTGGGGACAGTCAGGGAGGGACGGGTCTGGGCCAACCTGCCGAGGAGCAGCTCTGCTCCCTTCTTTCTACACCTCAGGAGTCGCGGCGGGCCTCTCCCGGGACACCCATCCCTCAGGTCCTCAGCCAGAAGCAGCAGAGGAGGGGACAGGGGCTCCGCTCTGTAGTGAGCCCTCAGGGTTGATAAGAACACGCTCTCTCTTCTCAGGTTGCTGTGGCAGTGGAGGGGCTGGGGCTGCTGAGCGCTGGTGGCCGAACTAGGGCCTGGGAGGCAGAGCTGCCGGCTGGATGCTGAGGAGCGTGGGCCTGGGTGTGGGGGCTCTCAGACGTGGGTGAGGATCTCTGCCAACCCGAGGGTTCTCCAGCGAGACCACGAAGGCATTGCATGTTTGAGGACTCCGGGACTTGGCGGGGCAAGCCCTGGTGTGAGGTGGAGGAGCAGAGAGCCTGGGGTGGTGGGAGCTTTGGGGGTGCCTCGGGTGGCCCCCAGGAGAGGCAGGCCTGTGCTGGGCAGGGCTGTGGCCTCCCGGAGGGCAGGGGCCATGCCTGCTCTGTGTGCCACCGCCCAGCCTGCTGTCTGGAATGCAGCCAGGGCTCAACACGCGCGGCACTGGGCCTGCCCAGAACCTCTCCTGACAGTGGCTGGGCAGGGCCGGCACGTACTGTGGCTCAGCCAGCACTGAGGCTGTGAGACCCCCTGGCGGGAGCTGCCCCCAGAGCTCTGAACCCCAGGTCAGGCTGCCTGCCCTGCCCGGTGCGCCCAGCCCCTGTGCGCCCTTCACAGAGCCCATCCCCTGCTGTGATGCCAGAGAGGGCAGGAGGAGCAGGAACAAAGTCACCGCTGCGGAGGCTGGGTCTTGGCTGTGCGAATTCCTAGGGCAAGTTACTTAGTGTCACTAAGCCTCAGCCTTCTAGTTCCGGAAATGGGGGTAGTCATGGTGCCCACCTCTCAGGGATGCCATGCAGACCTAGGGAGATGACGTGCTAGTGCTCAGCACCCGGCCCGGCACGGGCTCGGTGCTCAGGCAGGACGGCCGGCACCATGCACGGCAGTGCCCACTGCCGGAATGTGGGTGCCTTGAGGACCGGACCATGTGATTTGCACTGGGGGATCCCCAGGCCTGAGGGAGCAGCTGTGCGATTCGTTCTCTGAGCTGAACAAAGATGGACGGACGGACGGACGGACGACCCTGCGGCACGTGGCCTTCACCACCGTCCTCTGCAGGCTGCCTCCCTGGTGCCCTCCGTGCCCGAGGTGGAATCTCACCTTTGGAGTGGGAAGGAGCCTAGAGATGCTCTGGGCAACCCCTTGGTTCACCAAGGAGGAAACTGAGGCCCAGAGAGGGGAAGTGACTTGGAAATGTAGGCCCCACTTCTTGGGGAGGGGCCCCGTGCTGAGGCTGGACCCTGAGGCGGGGGCCTGGGGGAGTCTGTTGGGAGGGGCTGCTCTCCAGGAGGACGTGGCTTCTGCCCGGGACGCTGACTGGGGGAGCAGGGCCTGCGTGCTACTGACCACAGCGCACGGGCCGGCTTGGACAGCCCAGAGAGCTCTGCTGTTGGGGCAGCCCAGGTGGGCTCCAAACGTCAGTTCAGCCGCAGAATACAAAATCCCTAGAGCATGAATGAATTTCAGAATCACACCTTGGGCCTCTATATTCCCACCACAGGCACTTTCCTAAAGGGCCCCCAAAGGGACCTGCCCCCGGTGGGGGCCCCCAGGCTGTCTGAGAGGGCAGAGGGAGCAGGGAGAGTGGAGCCGGCAGGAGGACTCCTCACCGGGGAGGAGCAGCTGGGAGAACAGGGAAGCTCGGGGCAGCCTCACTCAGTCCCCCCCTGCCCACCCCTTGCTGTCCTTCCGTGTTGCCGTGCACCGGGACGGCGCTGCACGCAGGGTATGACGGTCGGCAAGAGCAGGGCGGCGTCTGGGCCCCACTGCCGAGTGCTGCTCTATATGCAGCACTGGAGGCCTTTGGAGAGAATCTGCCAACTCCGCCGTAGCCCTGAGGACGACAGTCTTGCTCTCAGGCGGGAGCAGGCGAGGGGCACTCAGTAAATGCACATGCCCAGGCCCTGGTCTGACCTGAGCCCTGAAGTGTGAGCAGGAGTCACCCAGGACTGGGGACAGGCGGGAGCATTCCTGGCGGAGGAAGGCCCAGAGGAAAGGTGGGTTCCAGGGACAGGTGAGCAGGAGTGGCTGGAACCCTGATGGGGGCTGGGTCTGTGGCAGGGGAGCCTGGAGAAGCCTTTGTCCTACACACCCTGGGAGCCATCCGAGGTTTTCACGCAGGGGACAGCACGGTCAGAGGTGCTCTTCATGAAGACGACTCGGCTGCAATGTGCAGGTGAGGCTGGGTGGAAGAGGCTCGAAGCAGGGGAACCAGCCGGAGGTCTCCCAGGGTACAGGCAAGCGGGGGGAGGATGGCCTGGCCTCGGTGGGGGCAGTGGGGACGGCCAGAGAGGGCCAGATTCGGGAGCCAGTTAAGAGGTGGCATGTGGGGTTGGGGCGAGAGCGGAGGTGGAGAGACAAGCTGAGGAGACTGTCCTGGGCTCTGGACTGGCCGGCAGAGGAGGCCTGGCAGGCAGGTGGGCTGGGAGGCAATGGCCGCACGAGACTCCTTCAGTCCAAGGGCTGCAGGGTGCTGTGCGGCCGGTGTGACCATGGGGCCAAACAGGCCTGAAGTCAGAGTCAGGTCCTGGCCCCTGGCTGTGCGTCCGTCCCACCCCCTGCGTGGCACTGAGTTATCGTTTCCCCTTTTCCTCCTTGGAGTGTCTTTGTTGTGTCAGGCACTGCGATAGGCAGGGGCTGCACCGATGAGCGAGTCATGCCCCGGCCTCCAAGGAGGAGCCAGGCAAACGGGGAGAGCTGATGCAGGTTGCAGGGCTGCCACGGGGATGCCTGGGGCTATGGAGAAGGGGCCCCCGATGCAGCCTCAGGAGGGCAGGGAGAGCTGCCAGAGAGGAGGAAGGAGCACCCAAAGTGAGTCCTAAAGCCAGAGAAGGCCAAGGGCAGGAGTGAAGAGGGAAGTAGGACCTGCAGAGATAGAGGCAGAGGGGACAGCGTGGAAAGCCCCAAAGGGATATAGAGGCAGCTGAGGCCCAGAGAAGGTAAGCAACTTGCCCAGGGTCACACAGCTCATTGGCAGAAGAGAGAGAAGGAGAGCTCAATCTCTTGTAAATGTGAGCCATGTTTTCAAATCCTTTTTGCCCTCTTCCTCCCACCCCAGCCTGTGCTTGGCCTAGAGAGACACATGAGCCAGGGTGGCCCAGCTGTTCCCCAAGGCTGGACTCACTGGGCAAGAGGCCCCTGTTACACCCTCTACCAGTCCTCACCTCGCCCAACTGCATCCCACTGGCCTGAGTGCAAACCGCTCTCTTAGAATCACGCCAGTGTGGGGACAGCCCACAGAGCCCACAGAGCCCGCACACCCCACCCGGCCAGGCACGATCAGACTCGCTCTCCCGCCTGAGCCAACGCACATGGTGTCTTTGGTGTCACTGACTGGACACTCCTTAAATGGAACCGTAGTCTCTTTGGGGAGCAGGTAAGGAGCAGGGTTTTTTCCTCTTGGTACCCCACTCTCTTGTTGCTTGGCACATCATAATTATTAAAAAATACTCACTCAATGAACTCTTACTATGCTGAGGACACTTTGCTAGATGCTGGGGGAAGGACAGGGAGATGAACAGGAGATGTTCTCTGTCCTCAAGGAGCAGAGAGTCCTGTGGAGTTGAGAAGACTCCGTCACCCGGGCCAGCTGCCCCCGGATCCCACTGTAGTGGCCCGGACGGACGTCATCCAGCCCCTCCTGGGCACTCCACTGCCTCACATGTAGGACGTCTATATTGTTAACAGGTCTAATCGTGATTAAGCTAAAATCGGCCCCTCCTGTAGCTGTCGTACACTGGTGCCACTATTTTTGTCTGGAATGATAGAAAATACATCTAATACCTTTTTCACATGCCAGCCCTTCCAGATTTAAAAGTTATTTTCCTGTCTACAATTTCTTTATCTGACCCCAGCCCATCCTGTTCTTCAGGAACCTCAGAATTCTCATTTTTCCTCTTAAAAGAAGTCCTCAGAACCAAGCCCAGGATCCAGACAATCCCTGACTGGTCACCGGCCTGGGGCCGCTGGCGGCTGCTGCCTGCCCTGGGCTGTGCCAACCTGTGCCGGCGGCCGCGGGCCATGCTCATTCGCCCTGAGCCGACAGTCAACAGAAGCCCCTCCTCTTATACAAGTTCTTTGGGCTTTTGAAAGCTAAGAGCTGAACTTCGGATTTCTCTCTATTTCATTTGATTTTTTTTCATTTAAACCATGTTTCTGTCCTGATGAGATTTAAAAAAAAAATCTTGTATTCCATCACTGAGGTATTAGCTGTTCTCTTTCAGCTTTATGTCAACAGAAAGTCTGGTAAATGTAATTTTTATGCCTCTATCCTGTGCCTGGTCAAACTGCTTGACAGGACCAAGGACAGAGCCCCACTCACCTCCCCAGGAATTGGCACTTATCAAAGTTTACTTTTTTGACAATTCTGTTTGAGAACAACCCACCTGACTATATTGTCATCCAATCCACATGCTCCTGTCTTGTTTACATAGTTATCTTTGGAGATTTGGTCGAATACTTTACTGAGAGCCAGAGGCACTGCCGACAGCTGGCCCTGACCCAGGGTAACAGCCTGGCGTCAGTGCCCAAAGAGAAAAATGAGGTTAGTCTGGCTTGACTCAGTCTTAGTGCCCTCTGACCAGCTTCCTTTCCTAAGACGCACCTCGTCTACTGGCTGAAGAGTGGTTCTTCAGAACCTGCATGTTTTGGAGCCAGGAGAAACCTTGGAGGTGATTCAAGGTCTAATTCTCATTTTTGCTGATGAGAAAACCAATGCCCAGAGTGCTTAACTGGCACCCCCAAAGCCACAGGGTTAACTAGAAGAAGAACAAGGCCTGGATCTCATGTCTATGTCTCCAAGTTCCAAGCTCTCTCTGGACAGTGCCATGTCATCAAGTCTTTCTCTAAGCACATACACGCACACAGACATACACACTCACCGGCCTTCCTTTGGGTCTCTTGACTGTCCACCTAGACAGACTGAGGCTGCCTCTCTGGGGGCTCAGCGGGGCCCATGACTGTGCCCTGTCTCCCTGTGCTTCACAGAAGCCTAGAGCCCCCCCAAAGGTTTGTTCCCTAACAACCCCCGCCATCTGACTGATCTTGGGAACCCTCAGGTTACCTCCAGGAGACCACTGTCCTTGGCCCTCACCTCAGGCTGTGCGTGCCTAGGGCTCGGGCTTGCCCCTTGGGTGGGCATGTGGCTGGCTCTGTCTTCTGAGCAGCGAGTGGAGGTGGGACTTCCCCAGGGAACAATGGGCCACCTGCCCAGTGGCCTGGGGGGACAGCTTAGGCTTCCTGTGCACTGCGAGAGGAGCAGGGCCCCTGGACACGCGGCCTGAGGGCCTGGCATTGCAAGGGCGTGTGCCCTTTCGCGTGAAGGCCATGAAGGGGAGTTAGGCAGTGGCCTGTGGCTGGCTCCCACAGGAACTGGGTTACAGGGCAGGGCAGATTAGGTCCTCAATTTGAGAGAACTGTGGCAAAAGAGGTGTGCCTGCAGCAGCGTGGGCCCAGATGGGGAGATCCCTGGCACCCTGGTCAGCTCCCCAAGGCAGGGCCTCTTCACCACCCTCACCACCCCCCTTGGAGGCCCTGGGTACCTGTTTATTCTTTAGGTCAAGGGAGAGTTCATAATCGGAGGCAGCAGGGGTGTGGGAGCAGAGCGCTGTCGCCAGGGCAGGCTGCTGCCGGCCAGGGGAGGCCACACGGGGGGTGCCAGCCCTCAGGGAGGCACCCCCCGCCCCCGGCTGCTCCTCCTCCTGCAGCTCCAGGTCTTGAGCCTTCAGGGCATGGATACTGGGTCTGCCGGCTGCCACCACCGCCGCTGCCACCATGGAGTCCTCCATGCCCCCACCGGCCTGGGCGCAGGAGCCATCACTGTGAACAAAAGGCAACGGTGCTTGGTTGGGGGAGAGGGGTGCGTGCATGTGGGCGTGGGGGTGGGGCAGAGAAACCGGGGCCCTCTGGGCCAGCCTTTCCAGTGGGTGACGGGCCTTTCTAGTGACAGGGACTGGCTGGGGTGTCTAGGGAGGGCTGTCATGGCAAGGCAGAGCCCCAGGCGAGGAGGAGGGGCAAGGCTGAGACCCTGAGCCTGGGGAGGTGTCCCCGACAGAGGGAGGGGCAACTACGGCTGGAGCTCAGGACCCTGTGCTTGGAAGCAGCAGAGCAGAGTGGGAAGAGCAGACTGCGCCCAGCCCTGGGCTCTGCCTCTTATCAGCTGTGTGATGTGACCCCTAGCAGATCATTTAGCCTCACTACATCTATGTTTCTCCATCTATAAAATGGGCATAATAACAGCACCTACCTCATAGGGATGTTGAAGGCTTAAGTTAAAACTCTCAAGACTGTGCCTGGCTCGTGGTCCCTGCTATACACGCGTTAACCGTTATCCTCATCAGTGGTCTTGCTCCCTGGCCACCGGCTCAGGAAGCCAGGGAAGCTGCCTCACCCTGAACCAGCTCCATCTTCTGGCGGCCCAGATGGGTCTGGGGAGAGGGAGGGATGCTATAGACCTGGCCCGGGCATAAGCCCCTCAGTGGGGGGTGGACTCTAGTTTGGGGACTGGGTCAGTGAAGAGGAGGGTTCTTGCCCTATTGGGTGCAGGGAAGCTTCCGTTCCTCCCTGGGAGCCAGGCTGCGGCCCTCCTGCCTACACTCAGGGGACACCTTGGGGCTGGAGCAGCCACTGTCCAGCCCACCCAGGGAGTGAGTTCCCTGAGGCTGCTCCCTCCCCACCGGCCTCCACGTTCTGCCTGCCCCGGAGGCCCAGGGCCGAGCCACCTCCTCCATGAAGCCTTCCTGAGTGATGGCTGCTTTCACGGCTCATCTCCGAGAACACAGGAGCTGTCCTTGGAGAGTCCCTGTCTGTTTCACAGAGGAGGAGTGGCGGCGTGGTGAACAGCACGGGCGCAGGTCCAAGCCCTGCCACTGCAGCTTTTGGGCAGGTTGCTTTTCCGCTCAGCCCTGGTTCCCTGCTCTGTGCGATGGAGGAGCCAGTGTAATGCCTGCCTTAAGGGGTCACGGTGAGGAGGACAGGTGTTTAGCACAGAGTGTGTGTCCGGTGAGTAAACTCTCAGTCTGGCCCTTCCTAGAGGAAAGGGCCTGTGTGTTATTTTGTTTCTGTCTCCCCATGTGGTTCTGGGCAGGCACAGAGTGCTCCGTCAGTGCTTGCAGATGGGCGTGTTGAGGAGAACCCAGGGGCCATGGGGATGGCCTCTACAGCGGACAGTGGCAGAAGGTCAGGCCTGGAAGGGACCTCAAGGTCATCTAGTGCAGCCTCCAAGCCCCCCTTTTTTACAGACGAGGAACAGCGGCCCAGGGAGCTGGGGTGTGCCTGGTGCAGGAGGGCCAGGCAGCCTGAGTGCTTAGCTCCTCCAGGACTTGGCTGCATGAGAGATGCCCCGAGCCACACCAGAGGAAGGGCCCCTCCTGCTGCCTCCACCCCCCTCAGGCTGCACAGCGATGCTTCTCCTGCCACTGGAGCAGCCATGGTGGGGCCGCGCAGAGCCCTCCTCACCCGCTCTGCACCTGCCCTCCCATCTGTCCCCCGGCACTCCCTGCGCCCTGCAGATAAGGACAGCTCACGGGCCGGCCCCGGTTGCAGGGGCTCCTCATTGCTGCTGCATGTTTCTCTGCTCCAGCATTTCTTGTGTGGCTGCCAATCAAGCTGCATGGCTTGAAGCAGCTCTAGATGTCTTTGATATATTTTTTTCACTGGTGTCACCAGGAAGTTCTTTCTAAGATCTAACCTCAACCCTTCTTGCTATAGTACATGCCCTCTCTTCCTTCAGAGCACATGGAAATACTCTTCCCCACCACTAGCACATCTGTGTCCTGGGCCTGGGGGCAGTGTTCAGTCTCACCCATCTCTGCCCCGGACTGTCCTTGGCACTGATGCCTGGGGCCTGTTTACCCCAAAGGGTTTTCGAGGCTCTTTAGGGACCTGGTGGCTACTCAGTGGTAGTCGTTTTCTCTCTTTGATTGCTGGAGTGTGCGTGGCAAGGGGTACTGGGGAGTTGATGCCCTTGTCACAGTGCTCAGCCAGTGACAATGGGGGCTGCTGGGTATGTTCCCCAGCTCCCTTGTCCCTCAGGTGGAACAACTCTGAGGCAGATTCTACACCAGCTCCCAAAAGTCCCCCGTGGGATCGAGCCCCAGTTGCCCAAAGCAATGGCTTGGTCATGAATGAACCCTGCTTTGGCTTCTTCTCTCCTGTGTCTCGTTTCCCCACTCCCCATAGGCCTTCCCTGGAGTCACCTTGTCCCAAATAAACTACTTGTGTTAACACAAAACAAATTTAAAAAATAGCCTTTTGTGTGGGCCTGTTTCTGGGCCACCCCTCTGGATATAGATAGAAGCTTCGAAGCCTTCTCACCTGGACTCATGCATAGGGCCTGGGAGTCAGGCCTCCCCACTGCCAAGTCCAGCAAGCACATATACATGCACACACACCCACACGTGTGCACACTCATGCCCACATTCTCACACTCATGCACACACACACATGCACACATTCTCACATTCATGCACAAATTCTCACACTCATGCACACATTCTCACACTCATGCACACACACATGCACACACATTCTCTCACTCATGCACACACACCCATGCACACATTCTCACACTCATGCACATACATACACACATGCACACATACTCTCATACTCATACACACACTCTCATGCACACATAGTCTCTCACACTCATGCACACACTGCCACACTCATGCACACACTCTCACACTCATGCACACCCTCTCACACTCATACACACACTGCCACACTCACGCACACACTCTCACACTCATACACACACTGCCACACTCATGCACACCCTCTCACACTCATACACACACTGCCACAAGCACACACTCCCACACATGCACACACACTCAATGCACACACTCCCACATTCATACATGCACTCATGCGCATACACTCTCTCACACACATGCACACATGTGCACACACACACACTCATGCACATACGTGCACACACTCATGCATACATGCGCACACTCACACTCATTCACACACATGCACACACACTCATGCACACATGCACACACACTCACACTCTATTGCACTCATGCATACACACTCTCACACTTGCACACACACTCTCGTGCACATGCATACACTCATGCACACACACTCTCTCTCTCTCATGCACACACAATGCTTCTAACCAGCTCTGTGGCTTTGGGCAATCCGTGTTCTCCTCCTGGGTCTGTTCCCTCACCTGTCACATGAAGGGAGCTTGCACATCTCTAAGGACCCTTCCTGCTTGAACATTCTAGGAGCTTGGACCCCAGTGCAGAGACCAGTCCATCAAGGCCAACCAGCCCCTAGGTTCCAGGCTCTCTGGCTGGTGGAACCAACTCCTCCTTTGTCACCCTATATGCTCAGGGGCCTGAGAGACTGGGCCCCCAGGTATATGGTGAGGAAGTGTTGGAAAGGGGACCCCTATACTTGCCTTTCTTCCCTGGACTGTCCTGTATGACTTGTGCGGTGTGAGGTGGGCATGGAGTCCCTGAACTGTCTCATCAATATGGCAACATTAAAGGTTATATGGTGGAGGGCAGGGAATATGGGCTTTGGTGTCAGGAGACCTGGGTTAGGATCCTGGCCCTGCCACTTACCATGTGACCTCGGGCAATTTCCCACCTTTCTGTGGCTCTTTCCTCACCTGCAGAATGGACCTTCTAGTAACAACCTTGCAAGGCAGCTGTCAGAGAAAAGGCGAAGCATGCATAGCACCTGGTACAGTGCCTGGCACACAGTGGTCCTGAATACGTGCGGTGGTGGTGGTTGTTCTCTGAGCTGGAGCCCTACGGCATGGAGGCCCAAAGGAATCCTCACAAAAATAACACGGGGAATTCTGAGGTGGGTGGGGGTTCTCAGCATTTAGTCTTGGCAACCTTCACAGAATGGAAACAACAGTGTTCCCATCACTGCTCCTGGCTGTCCCCAGCCCTCCAGATGGACCTGCTTCCTGAAGGTTTCCTCCAAGCCCTGTCCCAGCTACTGGAGCAGCAAACAGTGAACGGGCCTTGGTGTTGGGTGTCACCAACACAAGGCTTCTGAGGAACCTGTGTGTAGTCGCTGCCTGCAGGCAGGCCACCTGGCTGTGCCCACCATGATGTGTGGCATTCTTGGGTGGCCATTCGTCCAGTGCCCATCGTGTGGCCTTGGGCTGGGGCACTGTGCCAGGGAGCAGTGGTGGCCTGAGTGCTCCGAATCCCTCTGTGGTGGCTGAGCATGAGTAGTATGTTCTCAGCCTGTTTCCCTCTCTGTGCTCACCTGGAAAAATGTCTGAGGAAAGAGGATAGAATCTTCTTCCTCGGCTGTCATAGCTGGAAGGACCACCTCTTTCAACTTGAAGACCATCCACTGCAACCCACAGTCTCTCACATAACTGGAGGCCCACAGTTCTGGCTCCTAGAACATTACTCATTCCACGACACAGGCTATGTCTTCAGCTCCCAGAGTTTGCTGGGCTGGCCTCATGTCACATGCACCTGCCATCCCTAGGGGGTCAGATCTCAGGCAGCCTGGCCCTTGGACAGGAATTATGTGGCTGAGACTCACTCTGGGACCTGAACAGCTTCTTATAGGCCCCTCCCCGAGCTCCTGGAGCGGGATCCTAGGGATCTGAGCTCTCGTGGGCTCCATGTCCAGCTGCAGAAACACATTCCTTAAGTGACAGTCCACTGGCCTGAAGACGCTTGGGGCCCCTGCTGGCATTTGGGTGATGCTGGTCACAGGATATTCCTGAGATTGGGCACCCATTTGAGAAGCCAAAAAGTAGAATGTGGGTGGCACTAAAACAAGGGGGTTCTTAGAAAGCTTTGATTGTGTCCAGAGGACATTAGGCTAATACACATACAGCGGCCCAGGGCCTCAGCAGAAGTCCTGCATGGGAACACAGGACTTGAGGATGGAAAGTGAATATCTTTGAGAAATTAGGGGAACAAGCAGTTGCTCAGGGGAACATCACATGTGCCCAGGAGCAGACCTGTGTTGGAAATGAACCTCGAACCAGAGCAGGGGCACTCAGGCAGGAAGGATGCCAGACACCTGCTGTGCATGCTTGGTCCTGGCACACAGAGACTCCCCAGGGTTCCAGCCTGTCTATCCTCTGCACCCTCAGAGCTGACTTCCAAAAATGCAGACGGGTTAATGACAGTCCTCTACCCATACCCGTCACTGACTCCCCAGTACTTGGGGGATAGAGTCCATTAACAATCTTACCCCCATCTTCCTGTCGAGCCTCACCCCCATCCCTGGAGTGACCTGTCCACACTGAAACTCCCCCCAGACCTGCCCAGCCCACTTGGGCCACCGTTCCTCTCCATGGTCTCCTTCTCCTGAACTCCCCTCCCCTCCCTGTGCCCTGCCCTTTCACACACTCCATTCTCTGCCTCGTCAACTCTTCCAAGGGTCACTCACTGTCCCCAGGAGGAGTCAGTCCCACCCTCCTATATGCTCTAACAATTCTTGGCACTTGCCTCTATCTCAGCATGAACCACTTTGTGCTCTAATTATTCACTGTTGTGCCTCTGTCTTCCACAGACTGTGCTATGCACATGTTTGTTTTTATCACAGGTGCTTATCATAGTGGGTTGGCTCAAAATGTGTGTTTAATAAAGGTTAAATAAATGGATGGATGGGTTGGTGGGTGGATAGATGGATAGGCAGATGGATAGATGGGTGTCTGGGTGGATGAATGGATGAATGGATGGGTGGATAGATGGTTTGGGTGCATGGGTGGATGGGTGGGTGGATAAATGGATGGATGGGTGGAGGGGTGGATGAATGGATGGGTGGATGAATGAATAGATGGGTGGATGGATGGTTGTTGGATAGATGGGTTTGTGAGTAGAGGGATAAATGGATGGGTGAATGGATGGATTGATGGATGAATGCATGGGTCGGTGGATGAATGGATGGGTGGGTGGGTGGATGGTTGGATGGATGGGTGGGTGAGTGTAGGTTGAGTCGATGGATAGGTGGGTGGATGGAAGAATGCATGTGTGGATGGGTGGATGGATGGGTGGATGCGTGGATGGATGGATGTGTGGGTGGGTGGATGGGTGTGTGGATGGGTAGGTAGGTGGGTGGATGGGTGGGAGAATGGTTGGATGGGTGGGTGGGTGAGTGTAGGTTGAGTGGATAGATAGGTGGGTGGATGGGTGGATGTATGGATAGGTGGGTGGATGTATGTGTGGGTGGGTGGATGGGTGTGTGGATAGGTGGGTGGATGGGTGGGTGGATGGATGGGTGGGTGGGAGAATGGTTGGATGGGTGTGTGGATGGGTGGGTGAATGGGTGGGTGGATGGATGGGTGGGTGGATGGGTGGGTGGGAGAATGGTTGGATGGGTGTGTGGATGGGTGGGTGGATGGGTGGGTGAATGGATGTGTGGATGGGTGGGTGGGTAGATGGATAGGTGGGTAGGTAGATATCATTTAATCTCCACTACTTTCCCAAGGGCAGAGATACTGGGATGGGCTTGGCGATGTGCCACCCAGACCCTCCTTCAAGGAAGGACTTCTTGCCCACCTGATGGCAGTGCTGTTGGAGACTGCCCTCAGCTGGCAACCCCATTGTTAGGGCTTGGCTCAGCTCTAGAGGGCCACCTGGCCCCAAGTCACATACTTCCCAGGGCTGCCACATCCAGTGAGTGATTGCAGGGGGCGGCGGGGTATACAGACTCCGCATCCTGACACAACATGGGCAAGCTGATGGGTCATTCTTGGTCCAGAGCTCAGTGGGATTGGCAGAGGCTGAGGTTGACTTTTTGCAGTTTGACTTTGCCCCAGGCTGTGTCCCTCCCCTTCCGTCCAGAGGTATTGATCCCAAGGGCTCTCCCTGGTAAAAAGCTGACTCACTGAACCCAGGTCTGCTTCCTGGAGAGCCCAATGCCCCACGGCAACTCGGCATCTCTTTTTCCTCCCGTTTCTTGATGGCCGGGACAATCCGTTCTCCTGGAACCTTTGCTAAGGATTCACACAAGCTAAATTTTACCTTTACGTCACAGACTCCATAGACCCCAGGCTAAGGACACTATTACAGAGAGAAAATCATGGAATATTTTCCGTATGCTGGGAATGGTGCCAAGGGCTGGAGGCAGCTCTGATCACGCAGAGAAAATATTTGGGCACCAAACACCACAGAGCTTTTGGGAGCCTGGTCATCTTTATCCTTGACACTGTCAGAGCCTGGTTCCCAGGGAAGGAGCTGCGTGGAGCAAGGCCCTCTGCTCCGCAACTCGCTAGCGGGGAGAGCTCGAGTCCCACCTAACTCTTCTGCGCCTCAGTTTTCTCCTCTGCAAAATGAGGGTGCAAACAGCTCCTTTCCAGGAAAGTGGTGAAGATGAAACGACCGACGGGTCAGTACTCCCTGAACAGCTGCAAACACAGCCTTCTGCCGAAGGGCCGAGTGTGAGAGGGCACCTGGGACACCCACCAGCACTTGTGCTCGCGCAGCCCCCAGCAGGGGCTGTTGAGTGTCCTCTCTGGGCTCCCAGGCAGGCCCTGGCAGCCTCGCTGCCCCTGCCAGGAGCTGAGGGGACAGGAGCCACTGAAGGGCTGTGAGAGGGCTGGGGCAGGGAAGGCAGGAGGAGGGCGCGGAGCAGGCTGCCCCTGTCCTACTGCGGCTGCCGGGCCCTGGGCACAAAGCCGGAGGCCAGGGGCGAGGTGGCAGCTGCAGGCCCCATGGGGGAGCTGCTGGTGGGCAGGGTGAGGGCGTGTGGGTGCGGGAGGGTGAAGGGAGGCTGAGTGGCCCGAGGGTCTGACGGGGACCCGGCTGGGAGTAGCGAGGGCTGAGGCCTCCTCAACCAACAGATGCCCCAGGGGGCCAGGCCAATGGCACTGGATCCACCCGGACCCTGCCGGCTGTTCCTAAAGCCCTTCCGAGGCAAAGCTGTTAAGTGTTTTCCAGACAAAAGCTGACAACTGGCCTCATATCCCCTCAAGACCTTTCAGCCTTTCCTAAAACACTTCTTTTTCTCCCTTCTCCGACTCAGTGTGGCGATTTTGGACAGCCAGGATGCAGGCGCCAAGCATGGGAAGCCGAGTGTCTTCAGGTTCCAGATGGTACGGGGGTGGGTGGGGGGAAGTGAACAGAGGGCCAGCGTCAGTGACAAGGCAGGAATCAAGGTCACTCCGTGAGGATTCAAAGAGCAGGCCAGAAAGTCCTGCCCAGGGGGCGGAGAGTCAGGGCCAAATCCCACCTGGGCCTGCGGCCCTCGCTGGAACCCTGGGTAAGTCACTTCGTCTCTTGACCTCTGCTTCCTCCTTGCAGGATGGCAGTTTGGACAAGGTGCTTTGACAGGGGAAAGAAGACGAGGCCCAGTGTCTGTGCACGGCCCTGCCACTGTCCCCTGCTCAGCTCCCTGGCAGCCCTCAGCTGGGCTCCGGCTCCTGCCCCAAGCCCTGGCCACATAGCAGAAGCCTCCCCCATTAAGCCATTTAATCCAAGTCTGCCGCGGCTGCTGACTGCCACCAAGGCGCTGGCAGCCGGGTCTCAGAGTGGAGGCCGCGGGGGAGAGCGGCCGTGGCTTCTCTCCCGCTCACCCACTTCCAGAGGCTGCCCTGACTGCACTGCCGTGACAGCGGCTTCTCCCGCCCTACTCCGAGGGCCCCGTGAGAATAAGTTATTTCCTGTCCTTGTCGCCTCCCTGGAGGACCAGGCTGTGGTCTCACAGCTGTTCCAGGTGCTGGTGGGTTTGGTTTGTCTCTAGGGGTTTCCTGTCAAAGGAATCACAGCCACTCCTCTGAGCCCTGCCCACACCTAGGCCGGGAACACCCAGGCCACTCTCTCGAGGTGGGCCACAGGGCGGCTCCCGCAGACCGTGGCGAAGGGCGCACGCGAACGCCTCCTCTGCTCAGCCCACCCAGCGGGGAGGCTGCGTTTGGAAGCCCCCCCAGGCCTCCCGGCAGCCTCTCGGGCTGGGCTCCACAGACTAATGCCATCTCATCGCATCTTATGGCCCCACGAATAGGTGTGGACGTGGTGGCGAAATCAAGCTGTGAGGACATCCTGCCCACCTCGCCCTAACACAGCAAGCACAATTTCACACACGCATGTATCTGCCTGGCCTGGCAGACAGAGCTCTCTGTGCACCTGAATGCACCTTCGACTTTCTCCGCTTCCAGGTGTGCCTGGGGGAGGCGGGGCGCCCGCCTGGCAGTCTCCTCCCCCCAGCCTGGAGGTGAGGCTGCAGCAGCACAGCCTCCGCCGCCCCCCCCCCCCCCGCCCCCGCCCTCGCAGCCCACCCGTCTCAGGGCTGCAGGCAGCAGATTTGCAGCCTGGCGAACTCTGGTTCTTACCTATTTTTTGCTTTTATTATGAACTATTTTCATATGCAAATATATATAACATATATGTGAGGTATGAAGAAAAATATTCACATGCACCCAGCTCGAAAAATAGCACATTAAAAACCTTTACTACCCCGCATATTCCTCTTCCCTCCTGAAAACAGCCCCTGTCCTGAATGTGTGTTCAGCACTCCTTGGCGTTTCCTTTCAGGCAAATCCCTTTCTTGTTTTTACGTAACCAGTGGTGGCCGCCTCTTCTGAGCACCACATGTTTACAGTGTGCCTGTGGGACGCTCAGGAAGGGTCAGGGTCTTGGAGATCCAAAGGGGTCAGGGAAGTGCCTCCAAGAGGGTGACCCTGCACCTCCCTGCTGGCAGGACTGGCAGGCTGGAGGGGTCCCCCCGCAGCTGGGCTGTGCCTCTGGGACGCAGTATTACAGCGAGGAAAGCTTTAGAAATGAAAGTGGAGCTGTTCGTTCAGCACCTCCCTTCCCCTGGCTCTTTGTGGCCAAAGGGACCCTGGCAACCGTCAGGAGCCACATGACAACGGCTCCCAGAAATGCCAGGTGATGCTGCGGGAGAGGTCGGCTCAATAGGAGAAGTAGCGGGGAGCTGGAGAGCGAGTGCCTTTAGGGTCCCTGAGAGGAGCAGGCACATGAGGTTAGGGGCAGCCCGGGCGCCAGCCTGCCTGGGTGTGAACGCTGGGTGTGAACGCTGGCTCCATCATTTGCCTGCTGCGTGGCCTTGGGCAAGTCACTCAGCCCCCCTGGGCCTCACTGTCCTCTCTGACTGCGTCCTCGTGAGAAGGAAGGGAGCAAACACATGAAATGCTACCAAGCCCTATAGAAGGAGCAACTCTCTTTTCCTTTTTCACGATTTCCCACGTTTCATTTTGTCAAATAAGAAAATAAAGAGCAAAAGCACCATTCATTTCCCCTGTAAGGTTATAAAAGAATATGGAAAGTAGGAAGGATGTAATTTCAGAAGCAAGAACAGTCCTTTAACTTGAACTATCAACTTTTTTATGTTCTTGGTGTCTTGTGCTAGAGTTCTGTATGGTATAATTTCTGAAGCTCTGCATTACAGATGATGCCAAGGGAAGCTGCCCAGAAAGCAATCAGGGCTGGGAGGCAGCAGAGTGTAACAAGTAGAAAATTTAGAACCAGACAGATCAACCGTAGTTAAAATCCCATCACTCACTAGCTGTGTGGCATTGGGCTAGTTCCTTAACCTCTCTGAGTCTGTTTGCTCACGTGTAAAGTAGGATACGTACTAAAGAATTTTGCTGGGAGAGTTAATGAAATAATGTACATAAAGCCTCTGGAACCTATTTGGTGCTTGGCAAGTGTGGGTTTCCTCCCTGAATCTGGGCCCCTCGCGCTTCCTCGGCTTCTGGCTCATGAGCTGTTTGCTCCCTGGAGAGCCCTGTCATGGTGACCTCCCGAAGCCACATGTGCACACGGCCTAGCCCAGGCCAACTGAGACACACCCTGGCTTTGTGTTCTCTGGCTATAAAGTCCCTTCGTGCCGTCCTCCTCCTGTCCCAGCCCGAGGCAGCCCAACCTCACCCGGCACAGCTGAGCTATTTCCAGGGAAGGACACCTGCTCGCAGGCCAACATCACCACATGCCAGGGGAAGGTGTCTGACAGCCTGCAGGTGCCTGTGGAGGCCAAGTGCATACTTGCTGAAATTAGGAATCTTATGACCTCAGAGATGGAAATGGCAGAGCAGGGTACCATTGCTCTGGACATTCATCTAGTTACTAAGGAGCAAGATTCCCTACAGTTCATTTCCTTAAGCTTGACTACTGGAAGTCCTACCTGATGTCTAGCTTCAATCTTTCTTGCTGCACTTATCAGATTGGCCATGCATGCTATTTCCCACATGCCTTGTGGGTTTCATGAGTTATCTCTGAAAGTGTTTAGGAGGAAGGGACGATGCTGGGCTGCTACAGCATACATGGCAATGGAACATCTGCTCACTGGCTTTGTGAAGAAGCCTCAGAGACACCAGCCTGGGAAGCACCCCACAGGGCAGGCCAGGGGGCAGCATCAGGCCATCAACCTTTCCCTGCTGGGGTTCCACAGCCTTCTTTCAGGAGAGTAGGCAGGCAAACTGTCTCTGGCAAGAAGATTGTCCTGATGAAATGCCTCTGCCCTTAATCCCATCCCAGCTTTCCTTGTGACGGCCGTGAGGCACAGCTGAATCTTCCCCCTCCTGCCTGGATGTCTGGGAACTCCTCGCTGTGCCGGGCGGCCCTGCGTGACTGACATTCATCTGGGCCTTAACTTCTTTGGTCTCTTCCCCACATTGGCTCCTCAGCGCTCAGAGTCTCTCTCTTCCTCTCTCTCCTTTGAACATCGGGCTCTTCCAGCCACCACTCCATGTGTCACAGGCTGGGCTTGAACAGAAGCATCTGGAAGACTGCCTCCTCCTCTGCCCCAGCACCTCCGTCCCAAGGGAGGGACCCTCTCTCTGAAGGGCACATGACCCTGAGCAGCGTGGAAGGTGGTGAGTCCCTCCTGCCGGCCATACCGGGGGCTCTGCCCCGCGGCTGCCCCCTGGAGCAGGCAGCCTGTCCTTCTAAGCATCTCCCTGTCAGGCCTGAGTTTCTAGCCCTGGGTCCTGCCTGTGCTCTCCCTCTCTGCTGGCAACAGCCCAGCTGTCACACAGCGAGCACTTACTGAGTCCTCACCGCACAGCAGACACCTGTCCACTCGTCATGGCATTTAATCCTCACGAACACCCTAAGAGGCAAGTGTTGTTTTTATTCCCATTTTGAGGATGAGTAAACTGAGGATTGGAAAACTTGAGTGACTCAACCAAGGTCACCGAGTTTGTGAGTGGCCCAGCCAGGACTTGAACCTGGATTTGAATTACCCTAGCTTATGCTTCTAACTGTTCCACATGCTAGTGCCTCCTTGAAGTCTTCTTGAATTCATCTCCTAGTCCAGGGCATTCTTTTACCACCTCCTCACCTCTCTCTCCCCTTTCAACATAGAAGGGATCCACAGACACCAGCTGCTGCTCATTCCTCTGCCCTGGAGAGGGAAGAAGACTCTCCTATTTTTAAGCTCTTTAGTGATTGGGAAATATGAGTGTCTTGTTCACAAGGATAATTTCTCATTGTGAATCAGTAAATTCATACTAATATATCAGTCTCTTATGAATTTGTTTCTGGTGAGTCAGTTCCGCTGCTTCCTGAGGAATCAGAGGACCTCAGGGCAGCCTCACTGTTTCTCCAAGCCATCAAAGCTTCAGTGTAGACACAGAACATGGTGACCACACCAAGATCCCACCAGTCTGTGTGGGTGGTGGCACCTGGGGAGTGGCTGAGAGGACACATTCAAACAGGAACCAGGGAGAAGCAGGTCTGATGTCACTGTTCAGTTGCCGCCCACTCTTTGTGTGGGCTCTGGTCTTGTCCTCTGCCAGCTCTGCCTTCGTGACCTTAAACGCATCGTTCACCTTCTCTGAGCATTTCCGCAGCTGTGAAACGACACAGTGGTTCTTGCCTTTCTGCCTGTTCCCCAGGCCAGAAGCTGAGGATCCCTGTGGTGGGGACCATGATCAGGAAAGCACGGAAGGGCTCTGTCCCCTGGAAGAGGCTGTGCAGATGCCAGGTGTGAAGCCGCCTTCATTTCCATCATTCCTGCCCTCGGAGCAAAAGAAACTACATCCAAGTCCAGGACAGAGGCCAGGAGCTGCCAGCATGGAGTGAGGGACATGTGGGCAGGCAGGGATGCTGAGAGGGTCCTTGTGAGAGGGCTGCAAGGTTATCCTTGTGTCATAAAAATCATGTTGTGACCACAAGTGATGCGGACAGGAGAACCCAGTGTGCTGCCCTGCCCAAGGCTTCCCTCCCTCCATAGTGACTGCACACCGTCCCGGCGCTGCACCCCCGTCCTGGCACTGCACCCCCATCCCGGTGCTGCACCCCCGTCCCGGTGACTACACACCATCCCGGTGACTGCACCCTCGTCCCGGTGACTACACACCATCCCGGTGACTGCACACCGTCCCGGCGCTGCACCCCCGTCCCGGCGCTGCACCCTCGTCCCGGTGACTACACCCCCGTCCCGGTGACTACACCCCCGTCCCGGTAACTGCACACCTTCCCGGTGCTGCACACCCGTCCCGGTGACTGCACACCGTCCCGGCGCTGCACCCCGCAGCCTCTGGGCTCCGCTGTTGGTGTCACACCACCTGCCCTTTGTTTGTTCTGTGGAGGCTCCTGGTCTCTGCACGTGGATGTCCCCTCCCAGGCCAAGGCACAGTGCCTTTTCGTAGAACCAGTGCCAGAGGGGCCTTGGGGTCAGTGTACCCCTGTGTTCCGGTTGAGATGCCTCCTCTCGGTCTGGTGGTGAGCGGCACCAGCCTGGTCGGGGGCCTGAGTTCTCCCCAGTTGGAGACCTGGGCCGAGAGCTGCTGCCACAGCCTGTGCTCTGAGTCTGCAGAGCCTCGCCTCACTCCGCTCCCTTCCACCTGCAGAGGGCAACAAGCCCCCCCCCCCACCCTGCTCCCTGCAGAGATGGCAGTCGTTCTAGTTTTGTTTTTTTTCATCACAAAAGAAATCTCTACAAACCTCCTTTCCTGAGCCATTCCAAGACCTCTTAAAGGCAGTAAAGTCTTTAAGAATGCCGGGTCTGATTACATCACTCTTGCTATAGATTATTTCCTCTCTTCTGGTTTGATGAAACCAATTTAAAACTTTTTGCCATACATCAGATACACATCTTGAAATTATAAATTATTTTTGTGGTCATGTTATTGCTTAAAAGATAAATGACTGAGTGAAGATGACCTTTCAGAAGAGAAAAACAAAACAAAAGCATGGGAAACAGTGGGGTTAGAAAAACCTCTGGGCCTATAGAGAGAGGTTTATTCTTCCTGCGAATGAGAAAAGAATTTCCAGAAGATTCGGCAGGAAGTTCTCAGTAAATGAAACAAGAACGTATGTTTCAGAAAGCTGGACAAACTGCGTTAATGAATGCCGGCGGGATAGAGAAAACCAGGTGTTCCTGGTGGTGTCTTTAATTTTGTTGTTCTGGAAACATTATCTTTAGTTATGTTTGTTTCCTTAACTAACAAAGCTGAGAGCTGTTGTTGTCCTTTCCTTCCCTAAAAATATTTTCTTGGTCATTTTTCTCTTTAGTTTGGTTGCTCGGATGTATTTGGCTGTGGCTGCCAGGGTGTGCAGACAGCCTGGGGGAGGGCGGGAAGCAAAGGCCCCGCCGCCTCGGTCCCCAGCGCCCTGGGATGTCTGTGGGGAGCTAACCCTAAGCAACTGCTCCCTGTGGTCAGGGAAGTGGGGACCAGCTGGCTCCTCTGCCTCTGGTCACTGTACAGGCTGGACGACACCCTCCTGCTGTGCTCACCTGACCCTGGCGGCAAGAGGCGGCAACAGCCCTGTTGCCCTTGGACAAGGCACTGATTGTTTCTGATCCTTGGTTTCCTTACCTGTAAAATGGGAATAATAATATTCCATGAGCTTCTCCTGAGGATTAAGTAAGATGGCACTGGCACAGCATGGAGCATGCACTCAGCGCCTGACCGCTGGTGTTCTCTTTGCCCCCTTCATGGGCAGGAGACATAGAACAGACATGCGGAGTTAGGGGGATTCTCCTCTAATCGTGTCCAAACGTGCTGCGGGCAGAAAGTAGTCTGTGTCAACTAGCAGCTCTTCGAGGGCGAGTTTGCTAAGGACCCTGTGCTGACAGCCCAGGTCACAGGCAGGGCCGGTTGGAGAGGATGGCTCAGGGCTGGGAGGGGAACACACACAAGGACATTGGCCTGGGCAAATCGGTGGCTCCAAACGTGGATTTCACATCCCAGCTGAGGACAGCCCCTTGAGCAGAAAGCCCAGAGTCCTGAAAAGACTTTCCCATTACTCTCTGGAATGTTTTAACACCCACTCACCCACCCACCCCATAAAGTGTCACAGTACTTTGACATCTATTGTGGTTTTTGTGCCTCCTGAGTCTGGCAAGGAAGACACAGTTGGGGCAAAAAGCACGGAGAGGTAAGTGGCAGGTCACACAGGTCAGGGCACAGATTCTTTTAGCTCCAGGACCAATTCTCCTGCCATCTTGCTGGTGGGCGACCTCAGGCACGGAGCCCAGCCCAGCTGGAGTCTGCTGTGTACACAGAGACCCTCAGAGCCCGTGCACACCTGCTCGCAAAGCCCACACCAGAGGAGCAGGCCCCCACCCCCTCTGTCCTGTGCAGGGCTGCTCTGACCCACAGCAGACCCCAGGAATCTTCAAAGCCCGGAACCTCACCCCGGCCGCGGCAGGAAAGATGCTCCCACCACTGCTGCCCTGCAGGGACCCCGAGCCCGGGGCCAGGCAGATCCCGAGCCCAGGGCCAGGCAGGCTGGGTGGGGTGAGCCTGGGAGGGAAGCCCAGGGCTTTCCTGTGCTTCTTGGGGGAAGAGAGGATGCAGCTGTTCGCCCTATGGGCACACGCAGCCGCCCTGAGCCACGTGTGGGAGGAGAAGGCTTCCCAGCTGCCTCGGATGTGACTAATGGAGCAGGCACGTGACATAGGCGTCCCAGTCCAGCTGTTTGAAGACTAAACTGTATCGACTGAGAATTTAATTGCTCCATAATCGCTGAGTAAACACTGGCTGGTCCATTGATCGTGCTTTGGGCCCATCTCAGCCGGTGGGGGAAGGCGAGCAGAGGCGGACAGGCTCTGGCTGTGCCGGTGCAGAGCTCTCCCCGACAGCCTTCCTGGCAGGGCACCCCTTCCTCAGGGCAGGCTGATGAGCGCCAAGCTGCAGACAGCCCCCTCTGGCCCTGCCACCCACTCTGGGGGGACTAGTTCGGGCAGGAGGCTCTCTAAAGTGGCAGAGCACCCTTAGCAGAAATGCAGGCTGCAAAATCTTTTTTTTTTTTTTTTAATTTCAGTGGGGGAGGATTGTAAAACCCAATGCATAGAAAAACAAAACACTAGGAGGCTACACACTAAAATATTAACAGCAGTTAATTCTATATCATGGGATTCAATTTTTATTTTCTTCTTTATATTCTGTATTTTCCACATTTCCAACAACCAGCATGTTTAACATATAATCAGAGTAAATAGATGCTATTTAAGATCAAATGAAACGGCTGGAAAGACTTCTCTTGAGCTCTTAAAAGACCCCAGAAAATCCTGGCTGCAGCCCCGAGGGAAGAGGCTGCGTTTTGGAGTCGGACCTTCTACCCTTCCAGCTCCAGAACCCACTAGCAGTGGCCCCTGCAAGACGCCTAACTACTCGCCATCCCAATTGCCTGTCAGTAAAAGAACAACACTTATCTCAGCAAATTAAGTGAGATAAAATACTGAGCGTGCTCAGCACAGCGTCCCTGGCATGTTCAATAACTATTCGCGTCTCTTCCGTCTCGGAGTGAGGGTGGGGAGCCTGAGCAGCAAGAGCAAGGACCCGAGTGACCCCATTCAGCTGGCTGAGCCCAGAGGGCAAGACCCCTCACTTCCCACGTCTCAGCCCCGCCTCTGCACCCCACCTCCCCACTGCCGCCCCCTCCCATGACTCTAACAGAAGGCAATCTTCCTCCTTTTCCTCCTCTCTGCCTCATTACCACCCACAGAGACAAATGGGCTGCAATTCTGCTTGATGCTGGGAGGAGGCTGGCCAGCTCTGTCATTGTTCAGAATGTCACCAAAAGCCTGAAGAGGACGGGAGCTGTGGGACCGAACGTAGGGCTGCAATTACTGCCTATTCAGTTCTCCAGAATGAAGCCCTGGCACTAGCTACAGCAGGGAGGAGGAGGGGAAGGGGCCACGACTAGCTCCCCTGCCCCTGGGGAGACAGAGCCTGGCTCAGTTGCCAGGCTGGCTGGCTGCTGGGGAGGGGCACCACCGCAGCTTCCACCTGAGGCTGTCACCTGGCAGGCACAGGTTTTCTGCCTAGGGGAGAGTGGGGAACCAGGGCACAGGGGAACCCCTAACTCTACCTGGCCTCCAGCCTCCCAGAGCGTCGCCTGCCCTGGCTGCGCCACTGCACCCAGCGTCAGACGCCACCCTCCACCTCCCCTGCACGACACCCAGGCTTCCAGGCTCGCTCAGTTCCTGGTCTTCCCACTCCTGGGAGCGGCACGCCCTAGCAGGCTCCAGGCCCAAGACAGTTTCTCCTGACGCCAACCCCAGCTACTCCTCCACAGGGGCCATGGGCTGCGGCTGGCCCCTGGCCCAGGCTCTGGGAGGGAAGGGAGCAGAGTTTCCTCCGGGCTGAGGGTGGCCTCAGGCTGAGCAGCATCTCTGCATCTCTGACCAGAGAGATGCGAGGCCACCTCAGCCTCTAGCACGGGAGCCTCCCAGCCCGAGGCTTGCAGCTGGGCAAGGAGGGGACAGAGGAGGTGCCGACCTTGGCCTCAGCCAGGTTGGGGAGGAAGAAGCGGAGGGAGCTCCTGAGGCTGGCAGAGTCCACAGGCCAAAGGCCTGGGAGCTGATGGGCTTTGGATTCCTCGCTGGGGTCTCCTGTAGAGAGCAGCTGGCTGGGCTGCTGGGAAACCACACTGACCAGTAGGCAGGAGCTGCCGGCCGCCTCTCTCCAGCCCTTCCCACTGGGAGCCGGCGGGCGTGCAGTGTGGGGGAGCGGCAGGGCCACCCCAGGGGCAGCCTCTGCTGAGGGCCCTGCCAGGCCTGGGCTTCTCCATCCTCGCTGAAGCCGGGTGCTTGCGTAGGAGCAAATGTTCCTTGGATTGAGTTGGAGGGAGGGGTGGGGGCAGGCTGGGCAGCTTTTCTCCCTTCTCCTCCCTGCCAAGCAGAGACATTTCCAGGAAGGAGATGGGCAGTGGTAGCTCGTGGCACAGAGACAGGGCCCTCGGGGTCGCCCCCGCATCACCCCGGTTCCAGATCTCCGCTCTGGCCTCTCTGCTTTTCTCTCCCACTGCTTCACTCTCCCATTTCTCTTCCTCCTCCTCACCTCCCCGTGAGCCGTTTTCCCTTTGAGGGTATCCTAGCACCCCACTAGATGGGGAGCTCCTCCATGGTCCCAGTGGGCCTGTTCTGTCGTTATGTCTACAAACTCGGCACGGAGAATGCCCAGAGTGTCAGCTCAGCACTTGGTCCTTCCCTTTTGCCTCCTGCCTTCAACCTGGTCGGCTGGAGGGAGCTCCCACCACCCCAGCCTGGACTGAGGGACCCCTAGGCTGTGTGGCCTCTCCTGGGCCCACCTCCCAGCCCCTCTTCAGGGTCCTGCCTCATTCTCTGACCTCCACTGCCTTCCCTTGGAGGAAAATGAGCAGTGACACCATTCAGGGGTGGCTTTCTGTACCCCAAGGTCAGTAGCCACCACTCCTGGTTACTGTCTAGTTATCTTCCAGGGACTAAGGGGGAAAGGTCATGGAATCGAGTCTTGAACCTGAAACTGGTGCACACAGGAGTCACGTGCCCCAAGCTCGCATGCAGGTGCTGGTGCCACTGTACGACTATGGCCCAGTCCCCGAGCCTTGACCCTCACTCTGCCCTCACACACGCCAGGGAAAAGAAAACCTGCCTGGTCTGGCCCCACTGCGCAGCTGAGAGGCTCAGTGAGACGAGGCCCTTCATTACACAGACAGGGAAACTGAGGCCGGGGGAGTGACATAACTTGCTCGACGCCATTCCTACAGCAGGACACGGAGATGGGGCAGACTTTAGGCCAGAGTCCAAGCAAAGTAAAGAACCCGTCGAGAAGAGAGAAATGCTCAGAGCAGGGACAGCAAACGCGGTGGAAAGGAGAAGTGAATGGAGCGCGAGAATGACGGCACCCAGAGATCACCGCGGGCCGGCGTGGCATGGCGAGGGCCCGCGAGAGACACGCGGGCAGAGATGGGGTGAGTGCGGAGGGACCCCAGGACAGGAGCAGCGGGAAGAGGGAGGATGGATGGCCGGGAAAGACAGGGACAGGCTCAGCACAGGACCCCCAGGGCTGGGAGGGCCTCATGGCGAGCGGGTCACCTTGTCCCCTTCATGGGGGCAGAGACAGTGACAGGAAGACATCAGTCCTGGGGGTACTGGAAGACACTCCTCCACTGGGGATAGAGGAAGGCCGGGCACCCACCGCGTGCCAGCACCCCCTAGTGAGAGAGACCTACACGTTATGGCTACAAGCAAATGCATTTCCCGTGCTGCTTCCAAAACCTGCACTTTACGTGGGCCGTGTAGAAGGAAGCAGCATAGGTTTGGGATCCCAACTGCAGGGCGTAAGGACCTTAACAGCTGGGAAAGGCTCATCTGGGGTCCAGGGGCAGGAAAGAGGACGGAGGTCTGAGGAAGGAGGTAGAAACACACAAAAGCATAGGAGCTCGAGGGCAGGAGGCCGCCCAGCGCGGCGGGGTGTGCTCTGCTCTCAGAGAGGGAGGGTGGGGTGCGGAAGGGACAGGGGCAAGTTCCCACCTTGGGGAGGCCAGGTCGGAGCACTTCTGCTCGGCGTCCGCGGCTGGGCAGCAGAACTGGTGCAGCACGGTCTCATTCCTGCGGGCACAGCATGGGAGAAGGTCAGAGCCAGGCAGGGCCCCGCTCCCCCGAGAGACAAAAGCAGTTCTGCCCTGAACCTCGCCGCCCCTCCCCTGCCTCCAGAGCCCCTGAGTAACAGGGAGGCAGCCAGACTGCCCCGGGAACCAGCGCAGTGCTGACTCTCTGCCCACAGTCTTTTTCAGTCATCCCCCCAGGCCCCATCCACAGGCCCCTCCTGCGCGGGGCCGGCTCAGTCTCCCCACTTCTGCAGCTCCGTCCCTGCAGGGGGCTCTGGCATGTGGATTTGCCATTTGTCCCGCTCCGTCTTTTCTCACAGTTGGTTCTGTGTGACCCTGTGCCCTCTAAGGCCCTGCAAGGCAGAACCGGGTCCATTCACCCAGGATGCATGGAAATGCACGCGGTGAACACAGGCATCCGCACAGGGATCTCAGTGTGCCCAGCTGGAAACCCCAGGTGTGGTGCTTGAGGGGGCTTATTTGGTGGAGACGAAAAGGCCCAGGAGGCAGAGATCTGGGCTCCAGTCCCAACCCCACAGCTAGTCAGTCAGCTGTGCCACACGCAGTCCACGTCTTCTGGGCCTCAATATTTACTATTACAATATTACTACATTACAATACTTACTAATGAAATATTTGTGGAAAGGAGAAAATTTTGTGGAAAGGAGAAGGGAGTTGAACTAGAGAAGCGGTTCTCAACCCTAGCTGCATATTAGAATCACCAGGAGATTTTTAAAAATACTGCGGCCTGGGCTTTCATCCCCCCACCCCTCTGATGCCCGTGGTCTGGCGTGAGTCCAGGGCGCCAGGACTTTTAAAGAAAACTCCCAGGTGATTCTCAAGGCAGCCAGGATCGAGAGACACGAGACTAGTGGATTCCCAAGGTCCCTCCCACCTCTACAATGCTGTGATTCTAATGTCCACTTGGCACCAGCCTGGGCTTTAACACTGAAATTACTTTTGGATAAAGTTCTGCCAACCCACTGCCTTCTCTCCCGTAAGGAGCAGGCGCCGTCCTGTCCTGCACATCGCACAGCAGAGACTGTCAAACCTGGAAGGGCCCCTGAGCTCATCTGAAAGGAATTTTCAACATTTCTTTAGCTTCAGGACACTTTGTCCAAACCAAATCTTTCCTGGAAGCCTATTTTGTAAAACAACAAGAGCAGAACAGCTCCCTGGTTGGGGGTAGGGAGTCTGTACCATTCTCCAGACCCTCGGCCACCTCCCGGGGCCCACAGGCTCTGAGACCAGAAACGCCGGGTTTGCCTATCACCATGAAAGACAATAACACTGGAATCTATTTTAATTTAACAAAAATTAATTCCAGAGCAATTGTATGTTTAAATAAAATAAAACAAGGAAAAATTCAGAAGGAAACTTAGGAATACAGCTTATGTGTTGGGGAGATTTTTAAAACAAAACAGGAAACTGAAAAGCCATTAGAAAGATAAACATGTCTGGCTACATAAAATGAAAACATCTTGTATGGAAAAAGATACCTTCATAAGTCAAAAGACAAAGGAGAGGCTGGGAAAATATATTTGCAACACAAGTGCCAGAAGGCAAGTCGATACCCTACACAGAGCAAACTCACAGTGCAAAGACAGGCCCAGCAGCAAAAACAGGCTACAGATACGAATAGCAGTTGACAGAAAAGAAAACCCGAAGAGCCAATAAATACAGGGGAAGATGCTCTGTCTTACGAGTAGGCAGGAAAATGCAAATGAAAGAAACACCGAGATGTCCGTGTCATCCACCAGCAGGTAAACGTGAAAAAGACACTAACTACAAGTGCCAGTGAGGATGTGGGGAGAGGGTGCCCCCATCTGCCACCTGTGCAGATGTGAATTTCTACAGCTGGTTGGGCAATTGACAAGAACACATGTCTTTTGATCCAGCAATCCCACCTCTGGGATTTTATACTTGCAGAAATGCAGGTGCCTATTCATAGAGTAATGAGAGGGACAAGTGGAGGCAACCTGAGTCCCCGTCACTCAGGGCCTGGTTGAATTAGTTGTGAGACCTTCATCCACACCATGGAATTGTGCATCTGTTACAAAGAGTTAGCTAGCGCCCTTGGTCTCAGCCAGGATGGTCACAATTTTATAAAATGAACAACGACCGTTCTCCCCCCCCGCCCCGCCCCCCGTAAGAATTCCACCCCTGCGCACTGCACTCTGTGTGAGCGCTAGCTGAGCTGCTGGCAGTGGCTGCCTCAGCAGGACACGAGTGGGAAACAGAGGGTGGAGGCAGGAGAAGGAAAAGGAAAAACAAAACTTGGTGTCATGCTAACTGAAAATGTGGAATATAAATTCCTATTTATGATATGACTTTAAAAACAATACATCTTAGACAAGAAGTAGAAAGTGTCAGAAACCAATACAAATATTGATGTCATTTCAGGATAGATCATGGGAGATTTATATCTTGGCTTTTCATTAATTTAATTGATTATAGATTATGTATAATCTATAAACCATAGATTATTAATTAATACAATGAATGTAAAATTTGGAAAGAGCAATAAAGAAAATAATTGAATCTGACCCCCCCATTTTACAAATGAGAAAACTGAGGCTGAGTGGAGAAGTGATTTGTCTACAATTGTTCCCTGGCCGAAATCCCTGGCCAGTCTTCGAGCCGTGGACTCCTGGGGCAAATCAAAGTCTTTAGAGAACTGTCTGGAAGCTACACATCTGATAGCACTCAGGGCTTCTCGGGGAAGATGGAAAGAGGAGACAGATGCAGGAACCAGAGGACTCAGGGCCGACAGTGGCAGGAAGAGCCAGGCGCGCAGCTGAAGTGGACGGTCCACAGTCTGTGCCCCAGCTCCAGGCAGGTTTGCCATTACTGACAAAAGCCATCAAGGGCACAAAGAGGCACAGCTTGTCACCACCCATAGCACTGGCATTTCAGGAAGGAGAGCCCACAGAGCCAGTCACAGGCTGGCTCTGTTCTGATCCTGCCTCTGTGTCCCAGGGGTTTCTTCCCTGTGCTGGGAGCTGCTCCTCTGTCCAGGCACTGTGGGCAGCTCCTGAAGGTCCTCCCAGGTCCCCAGACTCGGCTGCATTGGCACACGCAACAGGCAGTGTAAGCCTGGATGTTCCCAAGTCCTCCTGCATCTCGGGCTCAGGCTGGTGGTGCTGTGGGGGTTGCAGCCTCTCTTGGGGCTCCTGCCAGTGGAGTGCCTGGGGACAGCCCAGCCCAGCCCCTGAGCTCCTCCGTCCAGCCCCCACCCCGTGCGCCTCCTGAGCCCGGGCCAGGGGCTCCCTTAGAACCCTTCTTGCCTTCTGTCCGGTTAGCTCATGCCAAATTGGAAGTCCTGCTGTGCCTGCCACCAACCAGCCTGGCCACCTCCCCTGCCCAAGGTCATGGTCCCAGTCCGCTGGCCAGGGAAGGTCTTAGCTAAAGTTGGCTCAGTGCTGCTTTCAGCACCCCAGATTGCCCTTCCCTGTACCCCAAAGGAGAATCCAAACAAATGGACCCAAAGAACTCATTCCCTTTAAAAATAGCACCAGAGCTGTGATGAGAAGGGCACATCCCCCATGGTGTCCCCTCCTGAACTCACAACCCCCGTCTAACCATGAGAAGACCGTCAGACAGATCTCAAGTGGGGCACCCCACAAAACACCTGACCAGTGCTCCTCAAAACTGTCAGGGTCACGAACACCAAAAGGTGACTGAAATTGTCACAGACCAGAGGAGACTCAGGAGACGTGACAGCCGTCATTCGGGATCCTGGGGCAGAGGGATGGCATGAGCAGAGATACTGGTGACATGTGGATGAGGTCTGGAGTTCAGCAGAGACACATGGATGGCTGACACGTTTGGGGAAGGGAAGTGCCAATAATGGTACCTTAGCACTTTAGAGTGTGGACTGTGCGGCAAGTACGGTAATAAGCACTTTCCACGTGTTAATTTGTTAATTCTCACAAAACCCCAGCATCCAGCAAAACTTCCTCATCACGCTACAGATGAGAAAACTGAGGCACACTCTTCCTGGTGTGTGATCGACCCCTTTTTGACAAATGAAAAAGCTAAGGCTCAGAGAAGGTAAGTGACTTGCCCAAGGTCGTACAGCTAGTTAGTTGCGGAGCCTAAGCCCCAGGCAGACTGGTTGCCAGGGTCATGTCCATTACTCCTCTTCAAAAGGTCTTTGGCCGGTGGGCATCCACATGCCCCTGTGCCTAGCTCAGCGCGTGGTAGAGTGCTGGCGCTCAGTGCATGCGTGTGCAAAGCAGCATCACTGCGTCCCTGCCCGAGGGAGCCCACGACCAAGAGCACATCCTCTTCACAAAGGCCTAGGGTCCTGCTTGGTGGCAGCTGGGAGGAAGCCACAAGGAGAACGTGGGCAGAGGGTCGCTGCCCGGTTCCTCCTTCTCTGAAGCTGCCCTCAAGCCTCTCCTGGGTCCCTGGTCTCCAGGCCCCAGCCTCGCTCTCTTCCCACCCTCCCTGGAGCACTGCCAGCACAGCAGAAGACCAGTGGGTGCCAGAGGCTGGGAAGCCGAGCAGGGGACAGGAGGGAGGGGACAGTGTCCTTGGGGTGGCACCAACCGAGGCTGTCGCCAGGATGGCCCATCTCAGTCTGCCCATGCGTGAGGCAGGGCCGTGGCACAACCCGCTCTGTCCACAGGCCCAGAATGAGGCGTTGTCCCCTCGGGAGGGCTGCCTGCCGTCCTGCCGCGCCCACCCCCGCCAAGCTTCCGGGGGCCCCTGCCAGGGGCACCAGCTCTCCACAAATGGACCGCGAGCCCTGTGGGGTGCACTCAAGTCCCCCAACTCTCAGAGCCTCTGCTTCCTCAGCAGCGAGAGTGGACGGCCGTGGCGCCTGAGCCTCACGGGGCCTTCAGGGCACAGACAGGCCGGCGAGGGGAGGCACAGGCCGCACAAGCGCGCCCACTTCCAGCCCTTCACTCTGTCAGTCCCAACGGGGAAGAGGGGAGAACGTCCCTCCCCAGGACACATCCTGTGTCCCTGGAGCCAGTGAGCGCGGAGGCGGAAATTGTCCCTCGTTCTAGCAGGAGCCGTGGCTCCCAGAACCTGCTCCCTGGGGCCTCCACATGCGACCCCGCAGCTCTCTGTACCGATTCATCACACCAGGCAGACGGTGACCGGCAACACTCTGCGTCCTCATTTCACTGTGGGGGAAACTGAGGCCTGGGGCAGAGTAAGACAGGGTCCCAGCAGGTTGAGCGACTCCCTAAGACGCCGGGCCTTTAGGCAGGGTGCCTAGGAGGCGGGCCGGCTGCGCCGCGTTGCTCCTGAAGTAAAGAGACGAGAAAGGTCCCGTGTCCTGAGTGCAGTCACTGCATTTTGGGTCAGGGTGGGGGGACCCTTCAGGGTGCATCGGGAACGTGAGCAGGACTTGGAGTCACACGGCCGCAGCCCACCCTGCAGCACGGGCCTGGCGGGGCCTTCTCAGAGCCTCCTCGTCACCACACGGGTCCAGGAGCATCATTCCCACCATAGTCTGCGGGGCTCACGGCCCAAAGCTGTGGCCCTAGGAGTTCTGGGCTGGAGGGGACCCAAGGAGATTGGCGATGGAAGAGACCCCTTAGGAAAGGGAACATGACCCATTCTCAGTCCTTGGCTCCTGGATTTGCAAATGAAGGAAGCTTGTGGTGTCCAGGCCCAAAACTTCTTCCTTGGACTCTTAATTCCAGGGCCAACGGCTTGAAGCAGAATTCAGTCCTCCCCGGCTTAGCGACCCCAAGTCCTCAGACTGATGAGAACTGGTGGGGTAGCTGGACATGAGGCGGTGTGTGGCCAGCAGGAGGAGGGTTACATGTCGGCTGTCCCTGGCTGTGCTGCCAGGCCGGGCTGGGCAGGAGCAGGGCAGGGGGCTGCGTCGTGCAGCCAACGAGTTCCGGGGCATCGGCCAAGCAAGATGGGGGTCGAGGGCTGCAAAGAAGACAGCATGGACCTGGAGGAAGAGGGGAAGCCAGGGCTCAGCCAGAAAAGAATCCATTTCTCACAGAGCCTGGACGCTGAGCCCGCAGAGCGGCTGGAGCAGAACAGAGCTGAGGGCCAGCTGGCTGGAAGGTGGGGACGTCAAGTGCAGCCAGGAGCTCCCGAGAGCCACGGCCAGGGCTAGGCTGGCAGAATCACGGAGGCTGTGCCCCTCTCCCTTCCCGCATCTACGATGGGTTTGAGACTCAGGATTCCACGGCGTGGCCATCATCTCCTAACCCAGCTGGGCGGGTTAGAAGAACTGACGGGTCTGCAGTGCCACAGTGGGCAGAGCGGGAGAGGTGTGCAGCAGGGCCCCCCGGAGAAGGGAGGGGGACAAGCCAGGACCCCAGGGGGCAACTTTGCCCTCTGAAGACAGCAGATTGGCCCCCAGCCTTTGGAAGGAAATGGCCAGGGAACCTCTCCAAGGGGGCTGCCTTGAGCTCCAGGAAAGGCAGAAATCATGAAATTGCTGCCAGGCCCCCTCCCCTGCCCCCCAGCCCCGCCCCTGAGCACCGGCGCTCGCCGCCAGTGCCGGTGGAACCTAAAGGCTAGGTTTCTTTTTTTCCACTTTCTCTTAATTCTCTTACCTCCTTCAGGAAGCCTTTTCTACCTCAACATGGTTAACAGGAAGGAAAGACACCCTTTTTTTCTCAGAAGTCTCTCCTATACCTGTGGAAGTGGGGGAGGATGAACAGTCAACACAACTTTGAACAACAAGGACGAGTTTAGGACTTATTCTGCGTGCTTTCGAGACTTAAAGCTACCGTGACTGAGCCAGGGTGGTGTTGGTGTAAGAGTAGACAAACAGATTGAACAAAAAGAGAGGCTAGAAATGGAGCCATGTATATCATCAATTGATTCTTGGTAACAGTAGTAAGGTCATTCAAAAGGGAAGGAGAATCTGTTGAACAGACAGTGCTGGAACAGTCGCATATCCACATGCAAGAAAAGGACTTCAATTCATGCCTTATACCACACAAAACATTAACACAGAATAGATCATAGACCTAAAATAACGGATAGAATTATAATGCTTATCAAAGAAAACATAAGAGATAATCAATCTGTGACCTTAGGGTGTGCAAATATTTCTTATATAGGACCAAAAAGCACAAACCATAAAAGAAAAAAACTGCTAAGTTGGACTTCATCAAAATAAAAAAGAAAACACCAACTTTTCTCTGTGAAAGACACCGTTAAGAAAACTGAAGAACTCTTACAACTCAGAAAGAAAAAGACCTGATGGAAAAATGTACAAAAGATTGGAACAGACTTCACCAGAGAGAATATACTAATGACAAATAAGCATGTGAGAAGATGCTCAACATTATTCGTCATCAGGGAAATTCACATTAAAACGACAATGAGATACCATCACATACCCACTAGGATAACTGAAATTTGCTGCTGGCAATACCAAGTGTTGACAATGGCATGGAGCACCTGGAGCTCTCACACACTTGTGATAGCCAGGTGAAATGGTGCCACACTTTGGAAAACAATCTGGCACTTTCTTACCGAGTTAAACATACATTTACCATATGCCCCTGCAATGGCATTCCTAGGTATTTCCCAAGATAAATAAAAACATACTGACACAAAACTAATCATATCAGAAAAAAAACCTACCTAGCAACAATGTAAATGTCCATTAATTGGCAAATGGATAAACAGATTGTCATATATCCACACAATGGAATACTACACAGCAGTGAAAAGGAACGAGCTTATTGATACATGAACCAACAAGGATGGACTTCAAAACATTATATTAAATGAAGGAAGCTAGACACAAAAGACTCCACACTGTAATTCTACTTATATGACATTCTGGAAAAGGCAAAACCACAGAGACAGAAAGAGGATACGTTTCAGCAATGTGGGAAGGGAGGGGTTAACTGCAAGGTGAATAGGGGTCATTGGGTGATGGAAATGTTCTACATCTTGGTTGAGATGGTGGCTACACAATGCAAATATTTTTTCAAAGCTCATCAAACTGGCTGCATTTTATGTATGTAGTTGTTCCTTATTCCAACTGATTTTAAAAAAGAAAAAGACCAAAGTCTTTTTCTCTCCCTTCTCAGGGGGAGACTTCATCAAGAGGCCTTAGAATAACTTCTTTTCTAACTTCCCTCCACCCATTCCCCCAGATCACCTAATTATTAACCCCCTTCCAAGTGGCAGAAAAAGACATTGTATTTTTCTCTCCTTTCAATGGCTAGATTGTATTTCCAGAAACCAGATGACTCAATAAAGAGAAAGGAGGCCAGGGGGCCAGAGACTGGAACAATGAGGAAATGGGGTGGGGATGGTCAACTGGGAGGACTTGGGCCCTGGGCCTGGGGCCTGAGAGCCCCTGAGCAGCGGCAGCACCGCTCTGAGCTCAGACGAGACTGGCCTGCTCTGCTGCCTGCACTGGGGTGGGTCAGGTCGTGGTGGGTGAGGGCCTTGAACCTGCCCTGCTCCTCTCACTGGGCTGTCGGGATTCTGTGAGACTTTGAACATGAAGCTACCTCAGGAGAAACATAATAAACTCCGCACAGACACAAACATGTCTATTATTGGTATTATTAGTTGCTGCCACTGAGAAACTCAGCAACCGCAGCTCTGTTGCAAGCAAGGCCCACTGGCTGCCATCTGGACCTCTCCTCCCGGCCCCCTGTCCCTCCTCCAGGCCTGGGGCTGCAGAGGGAGGGTAGATCTTGCTCCTTGGTGCAATCTGCCAAGTCTTCCACGGAGGGCTCTGGGAAGATCCCAGTAAGGCCAGTGATCACGGCTGCTCTGGCAGCCGGGCGAGAGGCTACAGGGGGTGCGGCCCGCTGGCATCCAGCGGGGTGGCCGGCTGGGCGCCGTGCTCTGCTGGCGCCTGAGAGGCTGAGCCCCTGTGCGGACCTCCCGCTCGCCAGGACCTGCTCTTCCACTCTTGCCCGCTTTCCTTCAGGCAAGCTTCGAAGGTCTTCTAGTCCTCACCTCCGCCGTCCAGGAAAGGAAGGGCAGAGTGCAGGGAAAGGGCGCCTGCCCTTTCGGAGAGATTTTTCTTGAAAACACGCTGCAGGTTCTCCTGGTGTTCACACAAAGACTGTGAGTTTGGCCTCGCCACAGCACAGCGCTTTTCTCCCGGGCGCCAACGAAGCCCAGTGCCCGCCGGGTGCCAGGGCCACATTCGGGGCTGGAGGGCCATGGAGAAGGCAGAACACGGAACCTTCCACTGCAGCTAACGAGGCTCTGAGTCGTTCAGTTTTATGTGTTGCTGATGCCAGTGGGTTTAATTTTGAAAAAACAGGTTTCCTTTTTTAACAAAAAAACAGTTGAGAAAGCATCTTTGTGACCCAAAGCCCCCACCGCACTGAGAGGCCGGCTCTGCGCTCAGTCATCCTCCCCGCCGGGAGCCGCGCCTCCCTCCAGGGCGCCCTCGCCCCACGTGACAGTGGCAGGAAGCCTCCCGACTCCTCTGCACAGACTCTGCCTCAGTTTCCTCAGCAGTAAAGTGAGGTTAATAACACAACTTCTTTAAAGGACTGTATGAGGATGAAATGAGCTAAAACATGTAAAGCACTTAGAGCAGAACCCGGCTTAGTGAGTAGCAGCTGTTGTTAATACGTCCCACCTCTGACACCGCCGCTCTCCAGCAACTTTCTAGTTAATAGCTTGGCCTGGCTGAGCCTCAGTTTCCTTTCCTGTAAAATGGGATACTAACAGCACCTACCTTCAAGGCCTATTGTGATGAGTGAATGAGCTAACGTATCTACAGTGCTTGGACCCGTGGCCAGCCCCGTTAGCATGCCCTCCCTGGCCTCGACCCCCCGCCTCTCCCTCAGCCCTGGGCCACACACAGAAGCCTCGCACGATGCTGTGGGGACAGCAGAGCCTGCGTCCCAGCTCGAGGCCCAGTGGTTTGAACTGCAGCTGACTCTGTAGGAGCCGAGGGGTCCCCTGGCAGCAGGCGCCAGGCTGGTCGGTGCAGCATGGATTGCAGGGCTGGCCCTGGCTGTGTCCAGCCAGCTTCCCTCACTGGGGTCTCTTTATTACCTGGCAGATGGGTGCCTGGCTGTTGGGTGAAGCCAGCTTGGGAGGGTGCATCAAGGCCACCGGGCCCCTGCCAGCCTCAGACGCTGCTTCACCCAAGTCCTGCCTCATGAGCCCGGAGCAGCCCCCACGCGGCCTTCCTGACCACGGCATCAACTGTGGGCCCCCACTGTCTCTCCAGGAGTGGCGAAGACAAGTCCCACCAAGAAGGACTGCATTTCTGCAGTGTTTCTGGTTTATAGAGCACTTTTGAATGCCCTAAGTGTAGTACTGTGGATCATTATTGTTGCTAGTATTGATGTTATTAGTATTATTAATGCCATTTGACTGGTGAGGAAGCTAAGGCTAAGAGAGGTCTGATGACCTCCCGAGGACCGGCAGCTGCGACGTTCCCTGCGGCACACGGCCTCTGGCACCCACCCTCGCCAGTCCCCTTCACCCCAGGCATCCGCAGGGGAGGAGGCCGCTGGGCTGTGAATGGCAGAGCCTTTATCTTGGCCCCCACAGCACAGACGCTTGAAGTTAGAAGCATAAAACCTCTCCCAGCTAAGCTCCAATCCCGTAACTTCAACTGACCTCCTAGCACCAACTCTGCTCAGGTACCCAACCCAGATGCCCACAGAAACACCTGTTTGCTTCTGGTGAATCAGCTAAACTCTAGCACTCAACACACCTGCTTGGATGTGCAAAGATTGACGCACACATATACCCATGCCCCCTGCTGCACACACATACATGCATACATTCCTTAACGGGCACTTAACGTGCATACCTCACTTCATGCACACATTCAGAGCTCTCAATAAAATGCACATAAGTCCTAAATAAACTCCCAGTCTCTCACTCAGTATAAACTCCCCAAGCCTATGCACACTCCTGGATGTGGAAATACACATATACACATGTACACATGTGTTTTCACACACAACCCTGCATGTGCACGCATGCACAGCACACAGAGGTGAGACCAAGGATGTTTTGTCCCCTGTGTGAGCCCTTCTAATCATGTGGGCCTTGGAGTGATGCAGTGTCCTATGCAGGACCCGCAAACCATTCATCTTGCAACTACATGTGGGTGGTACTTGGCCAGTGCGTGAGCTCAGTCCTGCTGGGCATGACAGAGATGAGGGGCCGCGGGCCAAGTTCAGAGCTGCAGCAACACGGACAGCTGTCATATGGGCATGGTGCCACTGGCCTTTTTGTCCCTAAACATTGGTCCATGTCCCAGATTAGGCTTTTCGTGTGGGAAGCGCGTCCCATATCACATGGGACTCCTCCTAGAGTGGGGAGAGCTGTGTTAGCGTGTAAAAGGCTAAAGCTTGCATATGAATCCCGAGACACCTCTTTAGCTGTGTGCCTTTGGTTGGGCCACCTTAACCTCTCTGAGCCTCAGCAATGAGCTCTGTGAAGTAGGGATAGTAATACCGTCCCATAAATGCCTAGCATGCAGCAGAAATTAAGTCCATGGATGTTGAAAGAAAGGCTGAAAAGAATGAGTGACTCTCAAGTGGCTGCGAGTTGCACTCCGGGGCTCTCTCTGTGGAACTGCTCCTGGTCTGCCCTTTGAACCTGCAGTCTGCTTTCTAGTGTGGATGCCTCATCCCTGCTCAAAGTCCCCACCCCCTTGACTTCCCCTCAACCTCCCTCCCATCCAACCCCTGCAGAAGGCCCAGCCCAGCCCCAGCCCCTCCCGTCTCTCTCCCTCCCTCCCTGGCTCCCTCAGGCCCCCTCCCTTCGTCCCTTCTCGGACATGAGCCTTCCTTCCGTCCAGGGGCTCTGCGTGAACGTCTTCCCCTCCGTCTCCACGCGGCTGTTTTGTTTCCTCTCTATTTCATCTCTGTTCCAGTGGCTCCTCTTCGGCGAGGCCTTCCCTGTGAGAACTGCCCTCCTCCCAGCCACCCCTTAGCTCCTTTCAGTCCTTATGGATTCACAGGGCACAGGGGTGAATTGACTCATTTAATATCTGTCTTCTCCTCCTGAGCGTGAGCCCCGCGGAGGCAGCAGGGTCTTGGTCTGACCCGTTCACTGTGGACCCCCAGCGCCTGCAGCAGAGCTGACGTGCAGAGCTCAACACATCCTTGTAACGTGAACGTATACCTATGACTCCTGCCCTTCAGCAACCTAAGCACAGTCCCCATCCCTCAATGACAATGACACACTCAGCTCCCTTCTGTCTCCACTTTCCTTTCTCCTGGACAGCGCCGCCCACCGTACTTTCACTTCTTCCCCAGCCCAGCTAGCCGAACATGCACAGCACTGGCGTGAGCACGTGCGCAGGTGTCGGTGACTGAGTGCGCCCAGGCTGGTCTGTTCTCATGGCTGTCACGCAGGGAGCTGCACCAGAAGCCCCTGACAGCTTCATTTAAAGCACACCCGGCTGCCTTCCTGCTCCTAATCCTTCCTGAAGGACAGTTTCCAGGGCTGGGCTGGGCTGGGGCAAGTGCATTCTGAAAACACTTCGCTTGGAACCTGGGACGCACGTTCCTGCAGCTGTCTGCAGGAAGCCAGTGCAGAGGACAGGCTGGGAGCACCAGCTGCTGGAATCGCACTGGCCTGACTCTGGACAAGCAGCCTAGCGTTGCCTGGGATACGGACTGGGCCCAGCTCAGGAAGCTGTTACCAGGACACACTGAGAGAAAGTTTGTCAGGAATCTGACACAGTACCTCGCTCATAGCAAGCACATGGTAACTATTAGCTTCCATTAAACGACTGCTTTCCTCTAGGACTGACACAGCCTCTCTCGATTTCCCTACAGCGCCGAGGACAGGGCCTTCCCGCAGGCAGATGTCAGCCGTGTGGCCGTGCGTACCGCTGACACAAGTCTCCACCGTACAGAGCAATCCTCTGCACTGAACACACCTCCCTCCAGCCGTGTCTTTACTTATTTCCATTTCCTTTATAGCAAAACTCAACAAAGACTTTTCTACATTCACTTTGTACAATTCCTCCCATTCTGTCACCTTTTACATTTTTATTAGAGAAATTTCAAAAACATATTGTGCCAATCTTCTACCTCTGAATATTTATTTTTGCTGGAGTATTTTAAAGCAAACCCCAGAAATCCTATTATTTCACCCAGAAGGTATCTCTAACAGGTGAGACCTTTTAAAAGCTATAATACCAGTATCATTATTGCAGCTAACTACATTAACAATAATTCTCTAATGTCAGCTAGTACCTCACCTGTGTTCAGATTTCCCTGATTGCCTTAAAAATGTCTTGTTCAGTTGCTTCCTTTGAATCAGGACCTAATCAAGGCTCACACGTTACGTCTGGTGGATTTGTCTCTTGCGTCTCTTCTCCCTGCTCTCCAGAACCCCATTGTTCAAGCCCCATCTGTCTATAAAAGATACGCTTTTCCAGGTCAGCAATAACCTGAGTGTTGCTAAAGCTGACGGTTGGTTCTCAGTCCTCGTCCTCGTCCTCCCCCGCCTGTCCGTGGCGTCTGGCTCTAGGGGGAAGCACTCCCTGCTGGAACTCTGGGTGTCTCCTGGTTGCCCCCCAGCCCCCCCACCTCTGCGCACGGGCTCCCACCAGGGCGCCGCTCCGTCCTCTGTCTTCTTTAGTCTTCCTTTCTCACTCCTTGGTGGAGTCCTCCAGGCTCAAGGCTTTAAAAGCATCGAAAGTTGGTATCTCCAGCCCCTTCCAAGTGCCCACTGAACATCTCCACCTGGGTGTCTAATACTTGTCCTAAACTTAATCTGCCAAAGCTCCACCCCATCTTTCCCCACAGATTCCCCCACCCATCCCTCTAATAGCTTTGGCCCCACTGTGGTCCTCCTCCTCCACTCCTCTTTCTCTCACCCGCACTGGCCCTCAGGGAGTGCTGTCGGCCTGGCCTGACTGCTGATTGCCACCATCACTGCCACCCCCCTGGTCCAAGCTACCAGGCTCCTACCTGAACTCCCTGCTTCTGTCTTTCTTCCTTCTTCAACCCAGCATCCAAAGTTCCTTTTAAGCATCTGCTGCTCAAAATCATCCAATGGTTCTCTGTTTTTCTCAAGGTAAATGCCAAATACTTCACAATGGACTCCAATGCCCTCAACAAGAGACACTGGCATTTTTGGCAGGAAAACTCTTCATTGTGTGATCTGGGCTCCTGTCTTAATTGAGCAAGCAGGCAGGCTCCTGGTCTGGCCTTTGTGCTGCTGTTCCTTCTGCCAGAAGCTGCTCCCCAGATGGTCACGTGGCTCCCCACCGCCCCCTCCAGGCCTTTGCTCAGGTGTGACCTTCCCAGGGCACCTGTTTGAAATTGCAAATTCGTTTACTCCCAGGCCCCTGCTCTGCTTTCCTTTTCTCCAGAGCACTGATCATGTTCCATGTATCAATACAGCACATTTTCACTGTGGGTCTGTTGCTGTCTGTCTGTAAGCTTCATGAAGGGATTTGGGAGTGTTTTGTTCACTGCTGGCACACAGTACACACGCAATAAATATTTGCGAGGCAGATGAAAAAATACAGATGCCATGAAAATACATACTTATGTAGAGAAGGAAACAAGCTTTTCTAAGCTGTAAGCATACAGACTTAGCTCCATCCTTAGCAAGGCCTGGGGTGGAAAGCAGGGGAGGGGCTATAAGAAGGTCAGTTTATTTCTCAGATCAGGTCAGGAAGGCTTCCTGGAGTTGGTGGGGTTTTAGGACTCACCTTCAGCTCGTTTTGAACCAGATTATAACCCCTTGGCAGCTCCCCCAACCTTGATGACTGCTAACAACAACGGGTGCCCCAGGGAACAACAGTCCAGAGAGATTCCAGGCGGAGAAGCACACTCGCTGAATCTTATGTCTCCTTCAGTTTACCAGCGTCTGTAGGAGGCTGCAGCGGCATGCCAGTAGCTGCAGGGCAAGTTCAAATGGAGCTCCTCAATAACGTCTGCCTCCCACCCACCCCTTGGCCCTCAGAAAAGTCCACCCCAAATGATTGCACAAAGGCAGGCTACCCAGAACTTGCCGTGCAAAACTCAGCGGACAGGAAGAGGGACCTAGACTCACAGCTGTATGTACAGTGGAATACTTCACACCTATTAAAGAGAATGAGGCAGCTCTTCTTATGCTGAATATGGAAAGATCACTAAGATACATTATTAGGGGGAAAATCAAGGTGCAGAACAGCACATAGTATACTGGTATTCATGCAAAAAGAAATATACACACATATTTTTGCTTGAATGTACATAGAATATCCCTGGAAAGACACAGGGAAATTGCTAACAGTGCCTGCTGGAAGGTGTGTGTGTGGGGGTGTGGGGGGTGGATAGGAAACAGGGATAGGGGAGACACTTTTGTTGTAAACTCTTGTATCTTTAAATCTTGTACTATGTCAATGTATTATCTATTCAAAAAGAGTAAATTAAATTTTAAAAAAGAACACAACCAGATTGACAAAAATGAAAACCAACAGGGCCGTGTGAAAAGTCCCAGCATTTTAGGTGTTAAAAGCCACCTGCACAAGAAATATAGGTGGCCAGATGCCAGAGGCCTGCAAGTACAAGAGCCCTGGGGCTTTAGCTGACCTCATTTGTGATGATTCCTACCTGCGGCCCAGGCTGAGGAAGCCAGAGGGTTCCCAGGCACCATCCAAAACTAGGCAGGGCCCAGAGCCTGCCCGCAGCTGGGGGAGGGGTGAGGGAGGGCCTGCCTGTGCCCAAGCTGGTCACACCCCAGGGCTGCAGGGCTAACTTCTGGCTCCTGTGTCCCAGGAGAGCAGTGACTGAGGTCAGGCAGAGCCACCCACAAAGCCATGTGGAGCAAGGAGTGCTAGGATTAGGGGTGTTAGTCTGAAAGAAGGTGGGAGTGCGTAGATCGGAAGGCAAAGGAAGGGCAGGGTGGCTGCCTTCAACCATTCAAGGGGCTGTAAAATCAAAGTGGGAAGGAGTCGTCCTATTCAGAGCCCTCTAGAACTGTGGTCCCCAATCCCTGGGCTGCTGACGGTACTGGCCCATAGCCTGTTAGGAATCTGGCTGCACAGCGGGAGGTGAGCAGCAGGCCAGCAAGTGAAGCTTCATGGTAACAGCCGCTCCCCATCGCTGGCATCCCCGCCTGAGCTCCGCCTCCTGTCAGATCAGACAAGGCATTAGAGTCTCACAGGAGCGCGGACCCTATTGTAAACTGTGCATGTGAGGGAGCTAGGTTGCACGCTCCATATGAGAATCTAACGCCTGACGATCTGAGGTGGAGCTGAGGCGGTGATGCGAGCGCTGGGGAGCGGCTGCAAATACAGAAGTTTGACAGCACAATGAGTATAATGAGCTTGACTCGTCCCCAAACCATCCCTGTCCCCCGTCAGTGGAAAAACTGTCTTCCAGGAAACCGGTCCCTGGTGCCAAAAAGGCTGGGACTGCTGCTCTAAAAGACGCAGGGTGGCGTGGTAAGAGCTGTCTACCTCCATACCCTTTCTGGCCCAGGTCTTGCCACGGGAAGGGTCCCCAGAATAGCAGCAGTTTCCATCCTGTGAGTGCTCGCTGCTGCCAGGCACCGGCTTGCTTGGCATTTTCTTGGCCCCGCCTACGGATTTGGATTTTCACAGCAAGCCGGTGCGTCTGGGACTGTCCATCTCCCCGTTTCAGGGATGAGGAAACTGAGGCTGTCACTGCTCAAGATCACAGTCAGGAGATGCAGAGTCAGGCTTCAAACCCAGTGCGACGCCCTGAACTGCACCACAGGTTGGGCCGTGACACTTGCAGCCTTTGGAACTCCAGGCCTGTGGCTACGAAATACCATCACTATAAACGTGGCAGGCTAAGATACGGCGGGGCATTTTTGGCCGGGGAGTCTTGGGCACAAGGACGACTGGGAGGTAGACGTTGAGTCCCCGCTGGACCTCCCTGACCCTCCTAGTAGCCCTCGCCTTAATGTCCCCTTTTCTCCAAAGGGCATCCACTCACACCAGCCCGGGCCAGGGCCACGGAGGGTGGGGGGTGGGGGCGTCAAACGCATCCAGCCACAGGGCCCGGGACCCTCCAGGGCCTGGGCAGGCGGCGGTGACTGGAGCAGCAGCAGCCGGCGGTGACGTGGCATGGAAGCCCCGCTCCCCCTCGGTCCAGGAAGGCGCGCCCGGCGCCCCCCAGATGGCGCGGGCTGGCGGTGGTGCCCAGGCCGCGTCTTGGGGGCGCGGGGGCAGCCCGAATGCACAGGCGCCGTCTGCAGCGGGGATGGCGCTGGCGCGGCGCTTTCCGGGCGCGTGACTGCCCCTCGGCGGGCGCGGGGGCAGTGGCGTCGCGGTGTGCAGCGCACGGCCCGCCCACGCAGCCGCCTCCCGACTGCGCGCCGCCTCCGCCCACAGCCCCGGAGCGCGGCCAGGGCGGGAAGGGCTTTTCAGGGCTTGCAGGCTCAGAGGGCAGGAGGAGGGACCTGAGGGCACTCAGGTTGGGTAGGGCAAGAGCAGCTTGGTCCTGGATCCTCCCCTCCTGCCTCTCTGGGTTTTGCGCATTCCTGGCCAGAGGGAGCCCAGTGGAAATTTCTGAGGCACTGAGAGCTTGAAACCCCTGCAGAATTCACCTTGCCTTGCCCCAGGGCCCACAGGGATCTGCCGCCTTCTGTTCTTGAAAGGGAGGTAAACTCAGTCTCATCAGTCCCCCATCCGGAGCTTCCTCCTATGGCCGTGGCATTTAGAAGTCTTTTTTCACATCTAAGTTCCGTCCTTCCTGGTGCAGCAGCCCCTGCTCTGCTTTCCCAGACTTGGTGACCTGGGGCAGAGGGGGCAGGAAGGAGGGCAAAGAACGACTGTCCTCATTGAGCAGGAGGGGAAATTGAGGCAGAAGGGGAGGGTGTGAGGGAGGCTGCTGCATCAGGACTCGGGAGTCCTCCTTCTGGGTCACAGTCCAGCTGCCAGAAGAGATAGCCCCCTCCCTAGTCTGCCCAGGGCGCCGCCCCCACTTGCCCCTGGAAATCTCTTCCCTAACGGGCTCCGCTGTGTGGTCAGTAGCGTGGAGACTGTCAGAGACGCCCGGCGAGCCAGTCTGGAAGCATCGGGGGCGTCTGTTCCCAAAGACCAGGCTATGCACAGCAGACACAGAAACCGGGCCCAAGCAAAAAATTCCCAACTGCTTCGCAGAGTTTTTTTTACTGCTGTTGTTTTTAAATAATCATTGTGTTGAATCAATGCGTTGAACGAAAATCGTGGTAGAGTGGAATCATTCATCAGGGAAGAAACTGGAATTCCCTGGCCTCTCTCTGCCTGGGATGAGGAGTGCATTCCTGGTGGGAGGCAGGCGGGCACTGGTCTGAGCAGAGGTCACTGGCGCCAGGCCCTGGCCAAAGCTAGGCCAAGACAGGCTGCAGGGAAAATCATGCTGCAGCCTTCTGTGTCAGGCTGCCCTGTACCTGGGCTCCAAACACTAAATTTCAACAAAGTCCCAGAAAGTACCTGCCCCTACTCCCGCAGCCTTCTCCCCAGCAGCTTGCTCCCCAGGGGCCTGGTCTCCTGCACGCCCGCGGTGGGGAGTGTCAGAAGGATGGGCGTGGAGGCATTGCACCCCGTTTTGCAGAGGGTAAGACTAAGGAGGAGCAGGCTAGAGAGGTGATGCAGAGACAGAAGGAATCCCTAATGACGGTGTGACAGCACCAGGGTGTCTTTGGGGGACAGTAAGACAAATCTGTGCTGGGCTCTGCCATGAGGCTTGCACTCTGTGCTATGGTGTGGGTTGTCCTTCAGCTACCCCGCGCCCAAATCAGTAACACACAGTCACCTTGGAGGAGCTGTGCCCACTCAGCGCTCCCCACACCATGCACATGCCCACTTGCCCTCCGTACCCCAACACAGCTGATACTGCCTGGCTGAGAAATAGGGAGAAGAGGCCTGGAATGTGGGTGCTGGTTTCTGTTGTGTCTCTCAGGCCAAACTGTGACCCCAGAATCCAGCTCACTCTCCTCTCTTCCCCTAGAGACATGGCCACAGTTCAGGCCTCCTTTCCCTCCTGTCCTCGCTGCCCCATTGCCTGTTTCTCATTCTACCTGCTGACAAGGCTTGTGTGTGTGTGTCACTGAGCTCTGAGGTGAAACCCTCACTCCAAGGCCTTGCTCATGCTTTGTTCTCAATGCAGCTTTCCAGGCTGACTGGTCAGAGGCTGGGGTAGAGGGAGAAGAGGGCTGTTCACACGTATGGCTAGGATTGGGGTGGGTTCCGTTAGCTGGGAGGGGCAGAACCCCAGTCTAGCTTTCCTCATGTGCTCAGCTGCAGGACAGCATGCTGTTGCGTCCAGCACAGCCTACTCCCTGGGGGACTTCCTGCTGCAGAGCTCGTCCTCAGCCCTGACACCACACTGTCCCTTCCATTCGGCAATCCGTGAGCCTGCCTGGGCCCTGCAGACAAAGCATTTATTTACTCCACCGGTGTACACCGAGCACCTCCAAGGTGTTGAGTTTGGCTCTCATCCCCGTCCTCTTCTGGCTCCTGCCAAACCAGTGTCTGCTGCCTGCCAGCCCCTCCTGTCCATATCGTCCCGCCCCACAGCACACCCAACAGAGTCAGGGGCATTTTGCCATCCAAAAATATTATTGTAAGATCCTAGAAAGGAGCAAATGAGCTTAGCATGCACCATTATGCTCTTTAACTTCTTGCCTTGTGACTTTTACACAGGAAGCTCATGGGAAAGTGTCCTTCTATAGCCCCAGTCATTACTGTGCCACCACAAGTCCGTGTGGGAGTGCCCTGTGTCCCTCCCCTTTCCTGCCAGGGCTGCGCAAGGCAATTCCAATTCCCTCAGAATTTAGTGGAGGTGAAGATACGTCTGGATTCTCACATCCTCCCTCCGGAGCCTCCGGCCCTGGCCTTCAGCTGGGCAGTGCTACCACGGTACCCTCCTCTCTCACCAAACCCTGCTCTCTGAAATCACACAAACTCCCTCATGCGGAAGTGTAACAGACTGATAAAGCGAAATATCTCCCTTTTCTCCTGTCCTAGAATTTGCATTTTAACAAGAGGGATAACCTTGAACTATCCAAAGTAACCTCCGATTGTGGGGTTGTTGCCATAGGTAAGATATTCTGGAAGGCAGAGGGATCTCCTCAGGTCCCCTGAACCCCAGTAACTAGCTGTAGGTTTGGCCTTGCATACCTATGGAGCAGTTGTGACCAGCTCTTTTGGTCCACCACCATGTAATGTCAAGAGCACTGGAGGAAGAGTTAAGAGAATCCGAGCTCTACACCTAGTTCTGCCACTAACTAGTTTGGATGCACCAGTCACTTCCCTCTTGTGCCTTATCTTTCTCATTTGCCAAACAGGAAGTTTGGACCAAGTGACCTTAAAGGATCCTTCCAGCTCTGACATTTGCTTAACTTCCCAGAGGGGCTGAAAGACCCTGGGTCAGCTCCTAACGCCCTCCAGCCTCTGCAAATGTGGCTTAGAGAGAATGTCCTGATGCCAGCGTGGAGCATGCGGTCCTTCTTTGGCTAGGGACTTGGACAGGCCGCCTGCATGCCCTCTGTCCATAGCCAGGAGGAAAGGTACCACTCACATACACTTGTCTCACAGAGTCACATAACCCTTCCAGATCAGTTATTCCCAACAAAGCAACAGCAAAACAGCCTGTTTTCTACCCCACCCCACACTGTGCCCCAACACACACACACACACACACACACACACACAAACACACACCGGCAATCTTTGCCTATGGTGGCCTCGTAGCCACAATCATCCTGGGAGAGAATTTTAGAAGCCCACCATATTTTCTTTCTCATTTCTTTTGTTTTTCCTGGAAGGCATCTCATCTAAGAAAAGTCTTTAAGAGAAGAAACTCATTTACCTTTTTTTTTTGAGACAGTGTCTCGCTCTGTTGCCCAGGTTAGAGTGCCATGGCATCATCATAGTTCACTGGAACCTCAAACTCCTGGGATCAAGTGATCCTCCTGCCTCAGCCTCCTGAGTAGCTGGGACTACAGGTGTGTGTGACCACACCTGGCTAATTTTTCTAGTTTTAATAGAGACGGGGTCACTCTTGCTCAGGCTGGTCTCGAACTCCTGAGCTCAAGCAATTCTCCGACCTCGGCTTCCCAGAGTGCTAGGATCACAGGTGTGAGCCACCGCACCTGGCCTCATTTACCTTTTAGTCCTGACCAGAGAAAGCGGAGTCCTCCTCCCAAACCCCTCCTCACACCACCCAAAGGATCCACAACAGCACCGTCAGGCCTCGTCTTTCCTCACCTCCTCCCTGCTGTTCTTCCCAGCGTCCTGCCCTCAGGACCGCCCTCCACTCTGCCCTGCACAGGCCAGTAGACCTTTCCCTGGATGAGACTGCAGTTTCCCTAGTCAGGAAATGGAGGTGTTCATTTTTCTCTGCCTGGGGCACTGGGTGATATCTTAGATCTCCTTGATTAATGTTCTTAAGAGAAGTGGAAGTAATCTTAAAATGCTGCAGAAGAGATTTGAGTTGGACTTAAAGAAGCACTTCCCAGCTGTGAAGTGTGAGCTTTCATTACAGATCAGTAAGGGCTGGTGGATTTGTCCTGCCCGGCTGCTTTTCAGGGTAAGCTTGACATCTGTATACCTGGAATGCCTTGGGTGCACGTTGTCCAGAGAGAGAAGGGTAAATGAGAAAAGGGCACAGGTAGAAAGGTGGCCTGGCAGAGTAGAAGGAATCTTGAACCTGGATTCTAGTCTGTCATTGTTATCTGATGTAGGATGAGCCTCTTATCTTTCCTGCGCCCTGGTTTCTTTACCTGTAGAAATACTACAATGTGTGGTGCACTTACTAGGTGCCCAAAACAGTACTAAACAGATGCCATCATCTAATGTTTAAACTTGATGGCAACCCTTTAAAGTAGATATTACTCCTCCTTTTACAAGTGAAAAAACGCTGCCAGGCCTCACAACCAGCAGGTGGTAAAGCAGGGTCACACCCAGTGTGCCGCCCCAGACCCATGGTCCCGACCACCGGGATCCTGAACACTGTGATTCTATGGATTCCTGAAGTTCCTTTCAGCCTGGAAAATCTAACTTCTCCCTTTCCTAACTCTGACTCTCTTTCTTTTTGGTAATGCCCTCATTTCCTGAAATGAAGACGGACACCCCTTTCCTTTGTGGAAACAAGAAACCCTTTGCGGCCTGTGTGGGGACCTGCCCTTCACGCCTTTCCAGAGGCCGAGGAGGAAGGTGCTGCAGTGGCCTGAGCCTCAGGAACCCTGCCAGGTGGCCTCAGGTTTGGGAGTCTGCCAGGTGCAGTGAGCGTCCCCGGGACTTTTTACTAAGAAACTCCTTGCTAGGATGCTGCAGCCCTGTGTCCAGGGCCATTGACAGTATGTTTGGGCTCCAGCGAAAAAAATATTTAGGGCCCCCAACAAGGGCAATTTGTCCAAAAATCTTTACCTGGGATGTAAATTCCGAAGTTGGATCTCTTTCCAGACCATGGGCCCAGATGTCTGTCCCAGCTCCCCCTCCTTTTCAAATCACCTTCCCTCGCATTCCTTCTCCACCCAACCCTGACTCCATCTGCCTTTTTTTCCTAAGTGACCTTTGCAACTCTGGCTGCACAGATACTGGCTGAATCAGCAGGACCAGCCGCTGCTCCTGTTGCTTGCTTTTGAGTCGGTGGGCAAATGTACTAGGAGGCCTTTGTGAGCCTGTGCCGGAACTGTGGGTCTGGGGAGGGGCTGGGAGTGAGGCAGGGGGGAGTGGAGGGAGCACCGCACAGGAGTTGGTGAGGAGGAGGGAGACAATCAGGGTTTCCCAGGGACCAGAGGATGATGGTTTCTCTTCAGTTTTGCTCCTTTTTGGATGAAAGGGAGGGAGGGGCAGTGGTTTAGGCACTTGGGAAGGCAGGGGACAGGGTCTTTGCAAGTGCCCACTGTGCGCCAGCTTCCAGGTATGCACACAAAGATACATACTCCCTGCTCTCAGTGAGCCTTCATTCTGGCCCCACTGTCCATCCTGCTAGCTAGAGGTTCTCTCTGTGCCGGGGCAGGGGAATGAAAAGAGGACAGGCGGATTAGTGAGCATTGGCCATGCCGTGCTTCCTCAGCAGCCAGGCCTTCTGGGCACAAGGTAGGCAAGGGCCTGTGTGCCGGGGCTCCCCCTGTCCTGCTGGCGGCATTGAGCCTGGTGGGGAGGGGTTAGAGTCAGGGATGCACCACCCGAGGATGGACGAGATGCATAGGCAATACAGATACCTCTGTGGATTGACTCTGTCCTTGGATTTTACTATTCTGACATAAACCCTTGACTTCAACCAAGTCAACCTTCTTCTCTCTGGCTCTGAACATGGTTTGTATGCTCACCCTTTTTACCTGTCCTGATCTGATAGATGGTAGCTCTAGGCAGCCACGACATGCTTACACTTGTTCAGATGTTCTAGGCTCAGTCTCATATAAGTTAAGCAAGGACCATTTGCTTCTTTCCAATCTTTCCACACACACAGTACAGGGTTTTGAATGGACTGGACACTTACTACATATAGTTGACTGACTGATAGACTTTCACACTCTCTTAATAGCTTCAAGGATGGGCCAGTCATGAGCTGCCACCTTCAAGCAGACAACCCTGACCCAGTAGTAGCAGAGACACCTGTTCCAATCAGCATCTTAGACAGCTCAGGCTAAACCCACGGCCACAGCCTCCAGGCATGTGAGACCATGGAGCTCAAAAGGTGACTCAAGATTTATTTCATGCTTAAAGGATGAGGGTAGACAGCAAAGAGACTCCCCTGTGTAGGCTAAGTGGAGGAAGGATAGAGAGAAAAAGGATGAGAGAGACAAAGTGTTTGAGGGAGAAAAAGAAGGGAGTCAGAGGAAGGAAGGAAAGTAGTGAGGAAGAGGAAGGATGTAAAAGGAAGACAAGGGAGGAAGAAAGAGAGAAGAGGACAGGAGCTTCTGAGCCGTTCAGACTTCACAGCTATGCTGAGGTAGGGAGCTTGGAGTAGGAGCTGAATTTGAATTGTAATGCAAGAATTTAGCCACTAGCAGCCATCTGCTGGTGGACTTGGAGACACGGGCAAGCCCTGTCATCCACAGACTCATGGCCGGACGGGTGGGCAGATGTGCTCAGAGAAACTGTGATCACACTGAAGCCAGCAGCTTCAGGTAGAGTCATGTGCTTCCACGGCAAGGGGACTTTGCCAGGTCAAGTTGAGGTTCTGGCTCCAGCCAGGAAAGGAATAATAATCAATTCTGTAGATGCTGTGAGCCTTGATTGAAAAAGTAAAGAAGAGGAAGCCAAGCTTTCTGCTTCCATTAAGAGGCAAAAGCAGTGGGGGGCAGAGCTTAGCAAGAGTCAGGAAGCATGGAGAGAAAGAATTTTAACCCCTTGGGTGTTTTTCTTCCATAGTATCTCTGCACTCTCCTGTCCCCATATCGTTGCTTCTTTGACCTGACCTCCAAGGCCACCACCTTTATGTCTCCCTCCTTCAGCTGAAAAGCCAGACTGCATATTAATGTAGAGCAGATGGCAATGAAATGATTCATTATTTCCCAGTCCCAAGTTCCCCAAGGCTTCTGCCTCTACTGGAATTGGCAGGAAAAGGAGTTCTAGGGGTAAGAGGCAAACTGTGTGGTGAAAGACTGCATCTGACCCAGTGCTTGGCCCTGGAAACCCTCACCACCCTTCAGCCACCTCCCTGAGGCTGCATTCTCACTATAATGAGGCCAGAGGAGGAACGAGAAAAGATTCACAGCACAAATACGATCAGGAGACCCTCTGTGCCATCTCTCCCTCCTACTTCAGCAGGCCCAGTGGAAACCTGATGCAGCAGGGAGTGCCCAGGAGAAAGCCCAGGGAGAGGGCTGCTGGCCCGCGCTGCTCCTCCTCACCTCACCCTGTCCGTGGAGGTCTCTCCCTGCCTGCTGGCTCCATCTAGCCTTGCACCGTAGAGAGGTCCACGTGGGCAGAGGAGAAGACACATGGGCAGAGAGCAGGCTGGGGCCAAACATGGCGTCAGCAACGATGATTCCTTCCTGAGGTTCTTTAACTGGTGTTAAAGTTGGGCAAAACCATGGGGAAAGAAATGGGTGATCCAGAAGGTTATTCAGCCAGCCAAGATGGCCACCGTGTCACAACCAAGGGAAGAGAGCTGTAGGGAGAAGGTGAGGCAGGCACATCGGTGGTCTCTGAGTCTCTGCATCCGCAGGCTTGGGGAGCAGGGGAATAGCTGGACAGAGGAAGGAGCTGGTCTTAGTGCCAGGCACAACTTCCTAAGTGAAAGATTTCCAACAACTTCCACTCTCCATCATGCTGATTGTTTCTCATTTTTGTTCTGCTCCCTTGGGAAGCAGAAGCAGGACAGGTGAGAAGGAAAGACGAGGACGTCATGTCCAGGATTCCTCTCTAGTACTGACGTGCGAGGCTGGATTAGGAATCCAGGCGACCCCTAACCCCCTGCATCCCCCACAGGAGCATCTGGGCGGAAAGGTTGGGCTCTCTAGGTTGCTTTGGTGGCCACAGAAAGGCCTTTGCCCAGGAAAAATGATCTTTCCTCAACTCTTCATGCCTGCACAGTCCCCTGAAGAGACACAAAGGAAGTGGGGGTGCAGTGGGAGAAAAGGGAGACGCCAGAGCTGGGAGCAGAGGAAGCAAGTGAAGGATCGTAATTATCAGAAGCTGTGGCCACCCCCAGGGAATGGACTGGAGTGGCTCTTTACCCCTGTCTGGGAAAAGATCACATGCTGTCTTGTATGTAGCCTTTTGCCGATCCATGGGCACTGAGGGAAAATGGACTTTCTGCTTTTTATGTGAGATGAGGGAAGAAAACTGCGAAACCGAGGGAAGGGAACATGGGCCGTGGAGTGAGTTGGGGTGGAAAACTGCATCTTCTTGGGTTTAAATCAAATGCTTTAGGTCTGCCAAGCCAGATCATCCTCCTAGGTCTTCACCCCTAAGATCTCATGGTTCTGGTCAAACCTGCCCTGTGAGCTAACGCACCCTAACCCAACTTCTCTAACTACAGCAGATGGGAGAAGAAAGTGAGTTTTTAAGGAATACAGCAAATCTTCACAGGTGTCCCCTAGATTTAAAGCACACTTGAGCCTGAGTGAAGATGAGATTCCTGGCTTTCCTGTCCCCTCTTGCTCCCTGGCCTCCTTCAGCATCACCGTTGTCAGGGGCAGGTGCTGCCCAGGCACTGATTTCCTTTCTCCTGAGCTGTTCTTCCATTCAGTTTTCCCATCGCCTGTCTAATTAAAGAAAGGAAGCTGACATGGCCACAGCCTTCCCAATGCAGAGGATGGAATATTCCAGCCCACTTTCGTCCCTTCTTCCCATATTCCTAGTTCATGGGCCTCTCGAGTGAAGAAAGAGCCTGAGGCCCTAGGTCCTGGGGGCTAACATTCCTCTCAAGCCCTAACACACGATTCCCGTTATCGCCCAGTCACCAGGGGGAAATAAGGCTCGGAGTCAGTAGCCATAGCAGAGAGCCACAGCAGGCATTATACCCAAATACCAACTCCCTTTGCCAACTGTCCCCTCATCATCGTTCACTTTCCACCACGGCCAACCACCTTGGATAGAAATCCTCCTTGATTCCGAGGAAAAAGCTCTAACCAGACTGAGTCCTCCATCGGTTTGACGGGTGGGTTCCTTGCAGCCCTTTGGCTCTGTGGGGAGTCGGAAGAAAGGTGCCCACTCAGGTCTGAGCAGAGCAGGCTTCCCCCAGTGAGCCACTCCTGGCTTTGACTCTCACTGCACCAGTTAAAGAGCCAGCTCATTCCTCTGGGAAATTCTTTCCCCCACCCTTTATCTTCTTCTATTTGCAGCTCCCCTGCCCTCTCACATCTCTCCTGCTTTTCAGCTGTATCCTCTGCCTCCTGAATTCACCTCTACCCCAATTCTACTCTTCCTGGACTCCAGCCCTTTCAAAGCTCTTAACGTGCCTCTTCGCCAAGCCTCCGTCTTTTTCAGATCTCACTCTCCATTCAAATAATTATAGTATCCAAACTCTCTTCCAATTTTTTTCTAGCTTAAAAAAATCCTTCAATGTTTCCCTTTTTTTTTTCAGTTTGATCTTCGCCCCAACTTCCTCCCAATCTAGTCTCCTTTAAACCCTGCCAGTTCCCAACATCCCCAGTCATTTAAGACCCATTTCTTCCTCCTCTGCCCCCAGTGACGGCCTGGATATTCCTTTTTACTCTAACATCCGCCACACCTTCTCAAACACTGATGCCGCTCCCTGCTTTCCTCCAAATCTCCTCGACATAGTTCTACCCCGAGCATCTTCTTACCCCTTCATCTGCACAGCACCCCAGTCCTGCAGACCCTCACGTGCCCTCTGTTTCCACCATGGCCCCTCCTCATGCCCACTTGCTTCCCTCCTTCCTCCGCAGCCTTCCCCTCCTCTTCCCCACTCACTCAGGTCTCCTGCTCAGGACGCCCTTGCCGAGGGCAGCGGGGGACTTGTGCTGCAGGAGGGCTCCTGCGGCCGCGCAGCAGCTCGGGGGACGCTCCTTTTCCTTGTCGGCGACGGCCCCGAGCGTCACCGGGTGCTGATGGGGCGCCTGAGCCCTGCCGCTGGGGCCCGGCTGGGGCTGCGCCGGGAGCTGGCCGTGGTGCTGGAGCGAGTGCGCGGGTGCGGGCTGCGGCGCGGCGGCCGAGAGCTGGCCGTGGTCCTGGAGCGGCTCGCGGGCCACGGGGGCCCGGGCCGCTGGCTGCGGGGCTGACGACGGGGGCACGAGCCCGGGCGGAGGCTGGCCTTGCAGCAGCTGCTGACGCTCCCACAGGCTGCGGTTCTCGGCGCTGAGCTCGTCCAGCCGCCGCTCCAGCTCGTCGATGCGCTGGCGCTGGGTGTGGATGAGGCTTTGCTGGTTTTGCACGATGGCGGTGAGCTCCTTGAGGTAGAGCACGGCGCGCACCGGGTTCTCCAGCAGGCTCTCCATGCCGCCCGCCGCCGCCTGCGCCCCGCCTGCGCTTGGGCGGGCGGCGGGGAGCGCAGGGCGCGGGAGCCCAGCAGCCCGGCGGCCGGCGCCCCCCTCCCGGCCGGCCTCCTCCTGCCGCCGGCGCCGCGTCACCGCCACACAGACTCGCACACGCGCCGGGGCGGGACCGGCGCCGGGCCGCCCGCCCCCTCCTCCTGGCTGCGCGAGGACGCTGCGCTCCTGCCGGCAGGGCACGAGGACGCGAGTCAGTGTGTGCCGGGAGCGCGGGAGCAGGGTAAACCAAGGCAACTCAAGATGAAGGAGGTGAATCCGAGTGGTGGGAAGGAAAAGGGGCCAAAGGGGAACAGAGGTCCTGGGAGAGTGCGGTGAGACCATAGGAGAAGAGAAGCGGGCGAGAAAGAGGAGAAGCGGAAGAGGCCAGCAGCAGACACAGGGAAAGCAGGAGCGGGCAGAGAGAGCCGTGTTAAAGGAGAAGGCGCGGGGCTCTAGCGGGTCACAGAGTCTTTCTCCTGCGGCCCCATCCTCTGAGGAGAGGCCACACTTGCCTCCTCTGCACGCGGCAGTCGGTCCTGCTGGGGCGTCCCCTGCACGCAGGACTCGTGGCCCCTGCGAGACCCTAGAGAACTCCTGGTCCCGATCTTTCCTTCAGCCTGGAGGAAACTTAAGGTAGGAAGGCTGTTCATGCTGGGTTTTCTCCGGGAATGAGACCTCGGGACAGTCAGTTTTGGGTTCTCTAATAGGAATACGAACTAACTAAACCAGGCCCTCTGTGGCATGGGCTTATGCTTCCAGAAACTTCTGAATAGACCATTCTGTTTGACAAACATTTATGAAATACATGCTATTACCAAGCAC
>CM052440.1:86438045-86463606 GCA_028533085.1 Varecia variegata
TTTTACCCTAAAATGTGTGGGTTTTATTGCATAAAAATTATACCTTAATTAAAAAAAATTTTTTTAATTGAAGCATGGGTATAGAAAAGACTCACTAGGTGAAGAGGTTAGAGTTACGAGAGAGGAGAGGCTGAGGCTGCCAGTCTTACTAACAGGGAAGAGGTTTTGTTGCCTCCGGCTTTCAGGTGAGGCTCGGAGAAACCAAGTGACTGCCCCAAGATCACACGGCTGCTGAGTGAAGCTGGGCTCACGTCCAGAGCCATTGGGCCCTAAGTATCATCTTCTCTTGCTCCCTCCCATCAGCCAGGCCTGGGCCAAAGCTGCGCAGGTGGCCAGGCAGGCGGGAGGCCCAGCTCCTCTCCCTCCGGGGAGGAAGGCAGTGGCCTTGAGGGCTGTCCTCTGTGTGAGGACAGTCTGCACAGGCACCAGGTCGCGAGGTGTGGGGATGGCCGTGGTGGTGACAGCTTTGCCCTGAGCCAGCCACATTCTCTCCAGCAGTCCTCAGTGGGACACCAGTAAGGTGCCAGGCCAGAGCTGGGGATTCTGCCTGGGCCTGCCAGGTACCCAGAGAGCCGTGGTGAGACCTGCTTCAGAGGAAAAATCATAGTCTGCCCTGGTCTGCCCGGGACCTCCACGTTGACAGAGCTCTTTATATGTTCCAGCCCCAAAGAGACTCATCCAGGACAACTACATTCAAAGCCCTTTCCCGGCCCTGGGCCCTCTGAGCAGTCCCAGCTGCCCTGGTCTGATCGCTCCCTAGGAATGCGTCCACAGGCTCACTGTGCCTCCCAGCCACCCCGCTCCTGACTGCTACCTGCACGGCCCCAGGGGCTTCCCAGACAACGAAGCTCACGTCTCCACCTTCACCAGGAAGCCTCCCGTGGTTCCCCATGGCTGAAGGAGTGCTTTGCAGTATGCAGGTGGCCGTGGACCATTGAATCAGTGACATGTGCCACTTAAAATAACAAATAAAATAGAACAGAAAAGAAGCTGTCGGAGGCCATCACGTGTGACAGGTTGAATATTGGCTCTTCACACTTCCGTGTCGGTCAGTTCTGCATGTTTCTACAGCTACGTGCATGTTCACGTCCTGACTGGAGATGTGCCGTAGCTCCTGCTGCGGGCCGCAGGCTGAGAGGTCTGGAGGCTGAGAGGTCTGGAGGTCACGGTACACCGCTCCCCTCCCTTGCTCCCCGCTGTGGACCATGTACCCGCATCCTCTGTTGCAGCCACAGCAGAACATCCCTCCAAACCCCTTTTTGCTACACAGCTTTGCTCAGCTCGTTCCTCGGTCTCCCCACCCCCCCGCTCTGCCTATGGCAGTCCTGTCTGGCAACAGCCCTCTGAGCAGCCTCGGCCTTCTCTCCAGTCAGAACGCCCGCATCCTCTTGGTTCCCACAGTGCCTTTGCATACACCTCTCTTTAGCATTTTTCATTCTGCTTGAATAAAGGTTAATTCAAATGTCAGTTTCTCCCAGCTGCCTTGAGTGTCAGGCATGTATCCAATACACCTTTGTTTTCATCTGCAGCTAACACTGCCTGGTACACTGGAGTCACTAGTGAAGTGCTGCTTCTTCTCTTTCTCCTTCTCCTTCTTTCTTCTTCTTCTTGTCTTGCTCTGTCGCCCACGTGGAGTGCAGTGGCATCATCATAGCTCATTGCAGCCTTGAACTCCTGGGCTCAAGGGATCCTCCTGCCTCAGACTCCTGAGTAGCTGGGACTACAGGCGTGCGCCACCATGCCCGGCTAAGTTTTAAAATTTTTTTCATAGAGACATGGTCTGGCTGTGTTGCTCAGGCTGGTATCAAACTTCTGGCATTAAGAAATCCTCCTGCCTCAGCCCCCCAAAGTGGTGGGATTATAGGCATGAGCCACTGCACTCAGCTGGGAAGTGCTTCTTCAATTGAACTGAATCCTCAAAGAACCCTGTGAAGTGGATATTATTTCGATTTTGCACATAAGGAATGTGAGGCTCAGAGAGGTTAGGTGATTTTCCAAGGTCACACAGATAGTTTAGCGGTGGGACTGTGGAACAGAACAGGTGAACTGATTTTCCCACACTGCCGTCCTGACCCCTGCTCACGCCCTGGTCTGTGGGGTGTGGATCCCAATATGGTCTCCCCAGTCTCCCCAGGCCTGGCCAGAGAGGGAGGTCTGGACAAAGTGCTCCCTCATGCCCAGGAGTTACTCCAGGCCACCCACAGATTCTCCACAGAGTTGCCGAAGCCCCAGGGTGTGGGGTGGAGGTGTGCTGCCCAACAGAGCCCGGGCTTGGAGGACGGACTGGGAAAGACAGGAAGAAGGGTGCGGTGCAGAGGGAGGTGAACAACAGAAACCACAGCAGAGACGAACACTGAGAGGAACTGAGATCCCAGAGAGACAGAGACAAAGAAGGGGACAGCGTACAGAGGAGGAGTTCGGCAAGAGAAGGAAGGAAGGGAAGAGCAGAAGTGTGCAGGAGACCACACAGGGGGAGGCCTGGCGGAGGCCGCAGTCGTTCTCTTGTCTGCTCTTCGCGCAGCAGCTCCAGGGGGCGAGGGTGTCCCACCCACCCTTCCCATGTCAGCCAGCGGCCTCTGGCAAATGTCAACTCCCTCGTCATCCCTGTCTGGTCAGAAAGGACCCGCATGCAGCCCCTTGGGACAAGTCAGCTCCTCTCCAGGAGAAAGCTCGCCCTGGGGCTGCCTGGCAACTTGGCCTCAGGCTGGTTTGAATCCACGGCCCCTTGCCCCCTTTGCTGCCCAGAGGCTGCTGCACCCAGGGAAGCTTTCCCAGTGAGCTCCTGTCTCCTGCTGCGGACTGGGGTCGGGAGACCTCCTCTCTGGCTCCTCCATCCGGAATGTGCTAACGGGAGGGGAGCGTGTCAAGTTTCTCCACTGCTCTGTGTCTGCACCCTCGTGTGTCTCGTGTGTGCAATGAGGAAGAAACAGCTGGCACACCTTTCCTGCTGACCGCTTGCTAGTGCAGCATCGTGCTGAGCACTGCACATGCCTGAAGCCACCGCGTGTGCAGAGTCACTGATTTTACAGGACGCAGGGACACATTCCCCACCCGCAGGACCACATTTTCTACAATAAGAGATGTGTCCAGGAAAAGCACGTCAGAAGTTGACTCTCAAAGCCTGTCCTCTTGTAAAATGTCCCCCAGCCGGCCAGGCTCTTGCTGCTCATCAACATAACCACACACCTCCACCACCCTCCATGGCTCATTTATTTCCTCTGCTCGTTCTTACTGAGCGCCTCCCATGATCTGGGGGTGCAGCAGTGAACAAAACAGGCAAAAGCACTGACACAAATAAGCAAGAGAGGTATGGAGTGTTGGGGATGGGGCTGGAGGTGGGTTGCAATTTTCAAAAGGGTGGCCAGGAAGGCCTCACTGAGTTGGCAAAATTTAGGCAAATATCTGAAGGAGGCCGGGGAGTGAGTCGGCGTTTGTGGGCAGGAAGGGCCTTCCAGGAAGGGGAAACTGCCAGAGTGAATGCCGGAGGCAGATGCGTGCCCAGTGGCTTTGGAGACCAGCCAAGGGCCAGAGTGGCTGACGTGGAGGGAGCCAGGGCAGAGTGGCAGGAGGGGAAGTCAGGGTGATGGGGCTCAGAGTGTGGAGGGCCTTGTGGGCTGCCTCGCTGCTCTGTTGCTCTGGAACCAACTATCACGAAGCCGCTTCTACTGCCCCCACTATCTCAGTGTCTGCAGGTCAGGAGTCTGGGCACAGCCTCACTGGGTCCTCTGCCAGGCTGCAGTCAGGTGTCAGCCGGGCCTGGGCTCTCATCCAGGGCCTGACTGGGAAGGACCTGCCTCCAAGCTCACATGGCAGCACTCAGCTCTGGGCAGGTACTGGGCAGAAGGCCTCGGGGTCCTGTGGGGTGTCCACAGGAGCGGGCTCTCGGTTCCTTGCTGCTGACCGTGTGTGTGTGCGGCTGGGGACATGGCAGCCTGCTTCCCCAAGGGCAGCAGAGGCTTGCCTCTAGCAAGACGACATGGCAATTTCACTTTCTTAGGTAATATAATCTGGTACGTGTGCTCACACACGTCCTGCCACCTTTGCTGTTTTCTCTGTCACGGTCAGAAGCAAGTTCCAAGTTCTGCCCACACTCGGGGGGAGGGGATTATGCAGGGCTGTGAGCGCCAGGAGGTGAGGTCATGGGGCCACCTTAGCATCTATCTGTTATCACCTACGCCATTTTAAGGGACCAGGGCTTCACTCCGAGATGAGCATTTGGAGCTGAGGAGTCACACGATCTGACATGCTTTAAAAGGACGCCTCTGGCTGCCGTGCTGAGACTGAAGGGGCAGGGACGGGCACAGGACAGCAGTTCGGAGGCTGCTGCAGACACCCGGATGGAGCTGGGGTCTGGGCTGTGCTATGGGACTAACACACACAGTTCCCTCTACTTCTGAGGGGTCCCAGGAATGACACTCCTCCCCAGCAGGCGTGGGCCCGTCCCCTTCCACTTGGCTCAGTCCTGGCCTCTTTCCTTAAGGCCTCTTCACTCCCACAGACGCGGCCACTGCAGCAGACAGCTCTGCCCCTGCTGCTCAGCCCGTCAGCAGACACCGGCCAGGCCTCTCTTGTGAGGGCCACGTGGCGCCAGTGCTGGGAACGCTGGGACAACTGAGACCCGGCCCTGTGCTGGAAACGGTGGCCCAGGGAGGGTTATGCTGCCGTGGGTGAGACACACTCTGCCAGTACAGGGACAAAGGTGTGGAGAGGGAGGGATTTGGGGGTGCTCAGGGGCACAGCTCTGGGGGCGTCTAAGAGGTACCTAAGCCACATGATACACACGAAACTTTTCTTAACATTCCGGGCGGGAGGGTCTCTACACCACTCCCCCCGCCAGGGCCACCTGCTCTGCCCCGCTTGTCTTCTCCACTTGAAGCCAGAGTGGTGTCCTTGCTAGCAGCCTTTGTGTCCAGAGAAGGGCTGTCTGATGGAAATATAATGTGAGCAACACGTGTAATTTAAAAATATCTAGTAGCCACATTAAAATTTTAAGTGAATTCAACTTTAATAATACATTTATTTAACCTAATATATCCAAGATATTATCATTTCAACATGTAATCATACAGAAAGTTATTAATGAAGTACTTGAAAAAATTCCTTTTTTGCAAAATCCTAAAAGATTTCATGTATTTTACACTTATAGCATATCTCAATTTAGATGCTAAATTTTTATTGGGAATATGAGGTCTGTATTTAGATTTCATTAAATTTACATTGCAAAAGTTAGGTTCACATTCCCAAATTGTCTCACACACACTTAAACATTTTCCAGTAACCGAATGGAGTATCAGTTTTTAAACTTATTTTTACATTGGTTCAAATTAAACAAATCAACAATTCAGGTCCTCGGCCACAAACACGAGCCACATTTCAAGTGCTTGACACCCATGTGTGACTGGTGGCCACAGAGGGCTTCCCTCTTCTGTCTGAGTCCCGCCTCCCCGATGGCCACCCAAATCCACCAGGACCCTGCTGTCCCCCACTCCGGCCTTCCTCCCTCCCTGCACCCCCATCTCCCAGCTTGTAGCACCTCTGAGCCAGCTTCTCTCCTGTCCTCACCCCAGTCACCCGGGACCCACACACCCCTCCCTGCCCCCCTTTTCACCTGGCCTCACATCTGTGCATAAACACTCGCGCACCAGACAGCCAGCTTGCGTGCTGACTGCCTCGGCTCCAGTCGAACACTTCCAGGATCAGGAGGCATTCTCCTCCCACCAGGTGGGGCCAGAGGAAATTGGGTCTTGTCCTCCAGTGCCCCCCCAGGAGGAGGGGTTACAGTGGCTGCCTGGCTTATGAGACAGGGGGTGTCATCACCCCTGGGAAGATGCCAGTACCGGGGTGGTAGTGGGCGTTGGGGGGTGCCTGTTGGGATATGTGGGGAGGAGGACGGTTCATGTACGGTCCATCTGTCAGAATGATTTGGTCGTGAAATAAGCACTTTAAGGCACTACTTAATATTTCATACTTTTAAATTTTGGCTGGGTTTTTTCAAGCTTTAGATCGCTGGCTAGAATTGGTTTGCTTTGCATAATTCCACCTCTGAGGTTTAGCCCCACCCCTTAGGGCCTCCTCTTTGCCACCCGGAGCCCGGACACCTGGACTCGGCACTCCCCACCTCCAGCCATCCATCTGGGGCAGCCACCGGCTCTGGCCTCCCCTCCCTGGGAATCGGCCCTCCGCACGGCTGCCGAGAAGGGCTGGGATAATCCTCCCGGAGCTATTTCGCGGATTAGCCCTGCTGCCCTGTGCCCAGCTGCCACACAAGTGGGATTTCGGGGCTGTGGACACTGTTCCAGGAGGGGAGGGCGGCTCCTGCGGTGCAGAGCCAGGTAGGGTAGTGGGCACCGGGCTCCAGGCCCCTCTCTCGCCCCATGGAGTGCAGCCTCCCCAGCTCCCCGTCTCCAAGGCTGCAGAGGTGGCGGGAACTGGGGTGAGAGCAGAGCTGTAAGGTCCTCAGGTGGGTCATTCTGGGCTCAGAGAGGGGCACTGAAGCTCCCTGCCCCGGTCCTCTGCAATGGAGTCCTTTCTCACCTTGAGGGCCAGGGGCTGCCCCAAGACAGAGGCCCTCATGGCTCAATGATGTCCTCCCTGCTCCCGATGCCACTGATTATAGGTAAGTCCCAGCAAATCTGGGGGAGCCCCATTTTGACATCAGAACGGGGTGGCTTCTTCTGAGCCCACTGGCCATGAACCCAGGCTTCTGACACATTCCGGCTCAAGTCCAGCTCCTTTCTGGAGACCCCCTTTGAGAGGAAGAAGAATGTAGCGGGTAAGAGTGCTTTTTAAGAGGCTGCCTGTCTGAGGTCTCAACACTTCAAAAGCCTCATTTTTCCCCAACTGTAAAAGGGAACAATAGTAATATTTTCCTCACCAAATTCTTATAAGAATTAAATATTGTATGTGTACCACACACGTTATTTTACACACAACTAAGCTCTAAACGCTTGTTAGGGACTAGGATTGGTGTGCAAAACTACCACACATAGAAGATTTCCCACCTCCTGTCCCACAGGGCAGACACCCTGACACACTTCAGTTATACAGGTGAAGCGCACAGCCTGGCACAGAGTAGGGGCCCCAGACATGGTGTCTGGCCTTGTGTCCTGCGGTGTCTTATGCCCCTGCCCACCTCTCTAATCTCACACCAGCCCTGTGGCCCTTCAGCGACACCAGACTGCTGACGAGCTGTGAGATCTTGTCACATTCCCACTCCACACCCAGCTGGACATTTTCCCACCCCTGCTCGTCGCAGCAGGAACTGGCCAGCTCTCCCTTCCAGGTGAAGGCCAGGCTATGTTCCCAGCCGCCCCTGCAGGTAGCTGTGACCATGCGAGCGAGCTCCAGCCCATGCAGCGTGAGCAAGAGTGCGGTGTGCTGCCCTGGCTGGTGCCGTCGAACCTCCCACTTGTGCTTCTGTGTGGTCTTTCCACTTCCCAGGAGTGTGGAGCTCCCAGGCACCCCAGAGTGACGATGGCAGAGCCATAGATGGGAAGAAGCTGGGTCTGGACTTCAATTGTGCTTATGCATTGGTTCCCTCCTTCTGTCCTTTCTCTCTGCTGTTCATCACAGCAGCTAGCTTTCTTTTAATCAAAGCACTTACGCTGTGCCATGTCCCTGGAATGCTTGTGCTCCGCCCTGCATCGGCAGCGTAACTCCCACTTACCCCTCGAGCTTCAGCTCTGGCGTCACATCCTCCAGAGCGCCTTCCCCTGGCACCCGGCCCCTGGGCCAAGGGGCAGGTGTCCCGCAGATGCTGTGCCGTTGACTGCCCTCCATTCTTCCCTTCCTCCTAAGAGAATCCCAATTTTGTTCTGGGTGGTAATGTACTCAGTTAAAAATGCTCATTTCCCAAGACTCCCTTGCAGCTAGAAGCAGTCATGTCTAGTGCTGGCCAATAAGATGTAAGAGGAAAGTAGCTGGGAAGTAGCTCAGTCTTAGGAAAGCCCTTTTAAAAAGGAATAGATTGGGCTCATTTCTGCTTTTTTCCTTTTCCCTCTGTGCTTGCCTTCTGCCTGCCTGGAACCAGATGCAATACCTGGGAATGGGGCACACATGTTACAACTGTCAGTATGAAAACCAAGTGCTCAGGCAGAGTAGAAAGTTCTAGGTTCCTGAAGGCACCATGGAGCCACTGTTCTGCCTGCCTCCCTTGTCCTGTTATGTGGAAAATAGAAACTCCCGATGCTTAAGCCTTGTAGTTGGTTTCTATCTGGCACAACTGAAAGTCAGCTTAGCGGACTGACCCCCTCTGTCGCGTGCTCCCAGGCGCCCTGGCTCCCTGCTCTGCTGCTGTGAGAACACGCAACGCGGGCCTGTCTGCTAGGTATCTGTCTCCTTGACTTGCTTGAAGGCACAGGGCACGCACTCAATAAAGGTGAGTCGATGGCGACCTGGGAGACTACCGCATCTTCCTCACCTGGATCTGAAGAAAGGGACAAGCATCCCTGCAGGACATGAAAAAGGCCAGTGGCCTCCCTGCCCCCAGCTCCTCCTCAGTGCAGCGCTGTGATCTCTGAGGTCTTTGCGAGCTCTTGCTTTCTCTGATTCCACCTCACATTGAATAAATTTCCACACGAGGGAAGATACTGAAATGAAGACACAGCCTTGGCCCTTACATCAGGGAAGTCAAGGAAATAGTGCAGGATAATAACAACTAGTACTTTATACAGCACTTCTTATGCCCAAGCATCATTTTCTTTTATTGAAGTGAAATTCATGTAAAATTGATTATTTTACATTGAATAACCAGTGGCATTTAGTACATTCACAGTGTCGCCCAACCACTACATCTATGTAGTTCCAAAACAGTTTCATCACCCAAAACGAAGTAACAAAGCCTGTATCCATTAGTCAGCCACTTCCCATTCTCCTCCACCCCTCAGCCCCTGGAAACCGTGACCTGCCTTCTGTCCCCATGCATTTGCCCTCTTGCGGAAATTTCGCATGGATGGAGCCATGCGACATGTGGCCTGTGTCTGGCTCCTTCACACAGCATGACATTTATGAGGTTTAGCCACGTGGTAGCATGTGTCCGTCTTCAGTCCTTTCTATGACTAATATTCCACAATGTGTTTCTCTATTGATCTGTCAATAGACACAGGCATCATTTGTAAGAACTTAAAATACATATTTAATCCTCACCACAAAGATAGATGCATTTATTGTCCCCAAATTTATAGAGACAAAACTGGGGTACAAGCACAATGCCTCAGGTCACACAGCTGTTAGGCAGAATGAGGGTTCCAGCCCTGGCCTCCCTGGTAACCGCTGTACCCCATGGTTGCTCAGAGAACCCCACAGAGCACAAGGTGGGGGTGTGGCTGTCTGGTGAAGCTTCAGATGCTGCACATTCAGGGGAGGGGCAGTCCTTGCTCTGCAGTCCTCAAGGAGGCTTCCTGGAGGGGGAGAACTATACAAGGTCGAGCTCAGGGCAGGTCAGGATGGTGTGACTCATTCACTCTGAACACAGGGATCCAGGGGTATTTCATACAGTGTGCAAATGGGGGGGCTTATATATATATAAAAAAAAAAACCCAAACTGGCTCTGGTGCCAGTAATGACAACAGCCCGAGGCTCCCACAGGAGAAGTGCCCCATCTTTGCCTGTCTGGCACAATGCTCCCTGGCAGAGTTCTGCGCCCGGGCTTCTTTCAAGCATTAGAAACCTGAGCAAGAGAAGCTGGCTGTATCTTCTGTCTGGCTGCACTGTTTGTCTATTTAGAGGGTGAGACTTTCCATCCTCCTTTCTCCCGGCACCCTTGGAAGCCTTCCTCCCAAACAAGGCATCTTGGTGAAATTTAATGCTGGAGAAGAATGTGGTTTCCAGGGAGGGGAGTCTGTTCCAAGAACAAAGGTACCTGGTGGGCGGGGTGGGGCGGGGCAAGGGCGCGGGGAACAACTTAAACAAAGTCCTCAGTTTTGTTTCTAGTTTTCTTCCTGTAGATCAGGGGCTCAGGATACCCTGCTACACTCTCTTCACACCACCCTGAGGCGTTTCCAAAGCCCATGCTCATGGATCATGGGAAATGCAGGAGGCTGGCAGATGCTGAGGAACCTCAGCAAGACTGCCAAGGACCACCCCGCACCCCCGCTCCTCCAGGCCTGCTCAGACCCCCCGGCAGGCCAACAGAGGCAGGCAGAGCCTCGGCGCCCACACATTAGAATGACACCCAGCTTTTCTTTGTCTAAACTGAGGTTAAGGATTCCCAGTGCAGCTTGTGGGGCTGAGGTTAAATGTCTTTGCAATCCAGCTCACAGAAAATCTTTAAAATTAGGTCTGGGATGAGCCTGTCAGTAGGAGACAAGGTAGAGAACCTTGATAAAGTTGAAAATAAACCATCTGGAGGGTGAACTGGCTGTATGTCCTAGAACATACAGCTGTCTAGCAGTGCTTCTGTGAGAAGACACAGCCAGGCTTGATATGTGATGTGGAGGGCATGTGTGTGCATGTATATGTGTCTATGTCTAAAAAAATATACACATTTCCTTTTGTGTTCAAAGAAACTTTACAAATTACAAAGGACTTTGACACCCTTTCTCTACTGCCCTCAAAAGGAGGTGGGCAAGAACTTTGAACCTCCATTTACAAATGGGGCAACTGAGGCCCTGCTCAATGTCTTGCTCAAGGTCACACAAAGAGCGAGTGACAGAGCCCGAAGCCTGTGTTGCCTCTATGCCATGTGGCTTCTCTTGGGCATGGCTGGGCCTTGTGCCTGGGACATTTCCCCTTCTTTGATGTGTCCTGGGTACCTTAAGCAACTCAGATACTGCTCAGGTGAGGTGAGGAGAAAATGTGTTTATAGCTTGTATTAATCAAAACAAAAATACCATAGACAGGATGGCTTAAACAACAAAAAAATTTTTTCTCACAGTTCTGGAGGCTGGGAAGTCCAAGATCAAGGTGGCGGCTGATTCTGTGAGAGAGCTTTCTTCCAGGTTGCAGACAGCCACCTTCTCTCTGTGTCTCACGTGTTCAGGGGAGGAGGAGAGAGAGGGAGGGGGAGAGAGAGAGATCTTACAAACACATCACAAGGGCTCCTCTCTCATCAATTCTAACCCTAATTATCTACAAAAGGCCCATCTCTGAAAACCATCACACTGGGGGCCAGGGTGTTAACATATGAATTCTGGAAAGACACAAATGTTCAGTCTGCACGTAGAAACCGTCTCTTCCTCACCACTGCCGGGGACCCTAAGCTGCAGCCATCCAGACAGTGACATGTTCTTGTTGCAACTCGACCTAACTCCCCAGAGGAGAGGGCGGACAAGAGGACTTACTGGGAGAGTGGGAGAGCCTTAGGGAGAGAGCCGGGTTGCCAGAGTCAGCAAGCGAAAAATGTAATACCTAGTTTCTGAATTTTTGATAGACAACGAATAATTTTTTAACGTAAGTATGTCTCCATGTTTAGTTTGGGACATACTTATTCTAAAAAATTATTCGTTGTTTACTTGAAATTCAAATTAACCGAGCATCCTGTATTTTTACCTGGCAACCCTAAAAGAGAAGGGCCAAAAAACTCTTGAGGCAAGCCAATGACCTCTTCCAGGAGGGAATACTGCTGGATCACTTGACTGCTTCCTTTATATATTTAACTTTTTTAGTCTCTTTTTTCTTTCTTTTTACCGGTTTTTTTATTACCTGTTTTTTATCGTGATGAAATATACACAACCTGAAATTTATCATTGTGACCATTTTTAAGCGTCCGTTTGGTGGCAGTAAGAGCACTCGCACTACAGTGCACCCGTCGCGGCCGTCGCTCCGCAGCAGCCGCCCGCAGCGGGAGCGGAGGCGAGGGCCGGCCTGCTGCTCGGAAGACCCGGGATCGGCGCCGCCGGACGTCGGCAGCGTGGAGCGCTCCAGGGAGGGCGGCGCGCTAGAGCTCGGCGCTAGGACCCGGCGGCGCGGGCGGAGCGGCAGCCGGGCGGCGGGAGCGTGCGTGTGTGCGCGCGCGCTCAGGGGTTGGGAGCGTGCGTGCGTTCGCTCAGGGCGGGGCGGCGAGGACCCGGAGGCGCGGGCGGGAGGCGGCGCGGAGCGGGCCGCACCCCGCCGGGAGGGCGTGTGTGGGCCCCGCTCCGGGCTCAGTCCGGTTTGCGGCGGCCCGGGCTCTTCCGCATCGCCGTGCTGCGTTAGGGACAGCGTGTGGGGCTTTTACTAAGGTCGCTCTGTCCAACAGAACTGTCAGGCGCTACACGATAAATATATATAATTTTTGTCAATTAAAGGAATCTGAAATCTTGATGAACATGACATAGATGCAAGAACAGCACCATTATTAAAGAATATTTATGTTTTTGTAGAATGCATTAAAAAGTAACAAAAATGGATGAGCAGAAAATATCAAAGACCTAGAATGAATTGCAGTCATCCATCATGGACTGAGGGGTTAGGGTTTCTAATTATAAAACTCCCTAATAGGAGACTACTTTTGATACATTTTTCAACTAAGTCCCCTGTGTCCTGTGTCTTCTCCAGTATTTATTGTCTTTCTGCTAAATAAGAGGTTATTCATCATCTATTTAGATGAGCACCACAGGCTTTTAAAAGGTAATTGTCAATTAACCTCTTTGTGCCTGGGTTTTCTCAGTGGTAAAAATAGATCGTAATACATAACTCCAAAGTTTGTTGTGAAGATAAACAATTGAGATGATATATACTAAAGTCACGAAAGTGTTTACCACACAGGAGGGGCTCAGTTAGTGCTGTAGTCCCTTGTTCTTCCCTTAATGTCAAAGACAGCTAGTCTAGGTTTACATGAGGACAGATTATCAAGATAAGGGTTCTTACAATTGGTAGTACTAACAAAATTTTTGGACTCTTAAAATTTGCATTTTTAATGTATAAAAACAATAGAATGTGTTGATAAATAACAAAAGTTCTGAATTCAGACTACATAGGTTCAAGTCTGGGCTTGATCACAAGCTAGTGTTTTCATGTTGAAAAAAATATTATTTGTTCTTTCCAACTCCGTTTCCTTGTCTAAAATCAGGGATAATGATAAATTTACTGATATATTACGAATTAAATGAGATAATTCTTGAGAAGGAGTTAGAATGGTTGTAACATATATAGATATTATTCACTAATATTGGTAGTAATTATTAGTAATTCATATTATTGACTAAGAGTAGTAGTATTGTACTATAAGAAAATACTATCTGCAGAAAGAAGGAAAATAAAGACTATCTTCAGGATAATCATTTAAGAGCTACCAGATTTAAGGAGGAAAGGGTGATAAAGTGATAATGTTATGATTAATTTTGTTGCTTAGGCCAGAATCCATTTCAGGACATCGCCTGCCTGAGAAGAGGAACAGAGACGTATTTCTTTAGAATCACAGGATAATCATTGTAAAAAGAAAGAAAGGAAGAAAAGTAAAAAGAAATAGGTGAAATGAGTAATATATCTTATTTAATTCAATGTATCCAAAATATGGTTATTTCACATGCAATCAATATAAAATTTTAAAGACATATTCTTTTTCCTTCTAAGTCTTTGGAATTTGGTGGATATTTTGCACTTACTGGCACATCTCAATTCGCACTGGCCACATCTTGAGTGCTCAGTAGCCGCATGTGGCTGGTGGCTGTCATATTAAACAGCACAGGTCTAAGGATTTCATTCCTGGCTCAAGTCCAAACTCCTAGCCTTGATATTCAGTGTTTTTCACAAACTGGCCTCTCTTCATCATTCTTTTTCTTAATACTTCCCCAAGGATAATTGTACCCTCACACCCAAGACTTCTTGCCATTCCCCTACACACCTTTCTTCAAGCTGTTCCTTTTACCTGAAATGCTATCTTTACACCCTCTCACTGGGCCTGGTAGAGAGGTTCAGATTCTGCTAAGAGGCTTTTCCTGCTTCCCTCGACCGCAGAAGGGATTTATTACTCCTTAGCGCTGCACTGATGGCTGGATTAGAGTGCCTATCACATGAGTTTTATTGATTTTGAGTTATCTCCCTGGCTAGTATTCTATGATGTCTTACTCATCTTTGCTGTGATCATGGCCTGCACCTAATAGATGATAAGAAGATGTTTGCACACAGAATGAGTAAGCCACTAATCAGCTGTATTCAGTGTCTTAATTCTTGAATGGACTTGCTACTTGCTTGTTTGGGAGATTTGTGCCTGTATTACCCTCTCCCACATGCGTGCGCACAAACACACGCAATCATCGTAACTGACAAGGAATTCATCACCAGATGGGTGAAGAAAGTATCTTCTGTCTTTTCCTGCCTCCCCATCTTACAGCTGGGAGGACTGAGGCACAGAACTAACTACAGCCAGCAGATTTGCATAAGGACAAGTACAAAGGAGGGCAGGGGGAAGAAAATTCCTGAAAGGCATGTGCTCGTCTCAGAGGGTCAGGTTCCTCAGATGGCTGGGGACCAGCTGGCCATGATTTGGTTATTTGAGAGGAGGGAAGAGAAATGGGGAGGAGAGGGATAACTCCTGGGCCACCATGAGCATTCTGGCAGCTCAGGTCTGGGCAGCCAAGGCTGCCCCTCCTGGAGGTGTGAGTGCAAAGGAGGAACTTACTGCTGGAGAAGGAGCTGAGGAGCAGAATGGGCATCTCAGATTATGAAAAGTGGTATCCCGAGGAGGGTAGGAGAGAATTAGGTGGGTAGAAGGAAGAGCTGGGAAGCCAGAGGAGGAAAACGAGGCAGCTCAGTGAAGATGTTTATGAGATACGTTATGTATGATATATCCATTATCGTTATTGGGAAGAACCACTTAGAGAGCAGTGCCAGTTCTCAGTCTGAAGAATGGAAAATGGAAAGAATCAGAGATTCAGAGAGGGCAAGCAAATTACCCAAGGTCACACAGCACTTTAAGCCCAAATGAAGCCTTCCTGTCACACTTAACCCAGCCCTACCCATACTTCCACTGCAACCAAGAGCCCCAGTATGGGGCCTAGGAGAGCAGTTCTAGGGCACAGTGGCAGGCCTGATTAATGTCTTCCTCACCATCTTCCAGTGAGGCACTGTGATTAGGCCTATTTATAGGGGCCTGGTGCCTTAATATTCTGCTTGGCATGTCTCTTGCCAATCAAATCAGTGCCGTCTGCAGTGTGATTGCTGCTGTAGTGGCACCAGGGAGAAGAGTTAATTAAACCCAATATAAATAGACTCTGCCCTCGCCTTGCAATTCGAGTGTTTTTCCTTCCTGTCTTCCGAGTGCCGCCCCCGCCAGAAACCTTCTTCCTCCTGGCCCCCTTAGTTCTAGCCAGGGCGAGCAGAGCCTGCACACTCCCACACCTAGATCGCTGGCCACAGCCTGGTCTGTCTCAGGAGTTGCCCCTGAGGTCCTCAGGGGTTCAGGTGGGAGAACCCAAGTCTGCACATTTCCTGTGCTTTTCCAGATCCGGAACCCTTTGGTAGTTGGTTCAGGCAGTTCCCTCTCCCCTCCCCCCTCCATCCCTCTGCTTCCAGCCTGTTTTATTCTGCAGCCAGGTTTCTTTCCTGTTTATCCAAAGTGTGGGGAGGGTGCCTGGCAGGTACCACGCACCTTACAGGGAGTCAAGAAATGTTGCTTCTTCTCTGAGCTCCTCTGTTGCCTCTACCAACTCCCCAGTCCCTGGTCCTTCCTCTCCCTCCCTCATTCACTCAACAAGCATCCCTCCTCCTGTGAGCTCTGGGCTCCCACCAGATGCAATCTCCCTTGTGCAGGCGGGTGGGATGAGGGCTGTGCTGTCTCTCGACACCGCCTTGCCCTGTGCTGGGTGGAGCACTGTTACTCTTGTGAGGACCCAGCACTGCTTGGCAGGTCAGACCTACTCAATGCCCCTGATCCAGCCAGACCTGCGGCAGGAGGACGCCACTGTGCAGGTGGCGGGTTCCTGCAGTACCCTCAGGTCTCTGCAGACATCTTTAGCGGGTGAGTGCTGATTGGAGGGTTTCCCTGGTCCCAGCAGTCTCGCTCCAGTCCCAGGAACACACCCTCTAGGAGCAGCCCTGTGTTGATTCTTGGTCCTGGGGGTACCCAGCTGGCTTCCCTGTGCTGGAGGGATCCAAGGCAGGAGCCCAGTACAGAAGTTTTTACTCCTCAGTGCCTGAGAGCCCACTCTGCCGGCCCCCTCAGCCTCCTGGCTCCCTGTGTGTCCCAAGGGCCCAGTGGTGGCTGGGGCTTATTCCTTCACTCACTCCTGCAGCCAAACATCTACTCAGCCCTGCTGTGTGCCAGGCACTGTGCTAATCTCTGCAGGTACAGCAGTGAATGAGGCAGCGTCCCTGTCCAACTAGAGCACATACTCTGGCAGGAGAGACAAACTGAAACAACCCTTTGCATGAGTAAGTACAATTGTGATAAGACCCGTTTATAATAGTTTCGTGCTTACTAATATTTATGTAGCACACACCACCATTGCTCTGAGTGCATGCACTCATTTAGCTCTTGCTATGTGGCACGAGGAGATCTTACTGTGACCCCATTTTATAGATGAGGAAACTGAGGCACAGAAGCCTAAGTCACTTGGCCAAGCGGCAGAGTCAGGATTCAGACCCAGGGGTTGTGGCCCCGATGATGTGCGGTGTCACCATCTCTGTGGAGGAACATGAGGTGCCATGAGACTTGTGACGGGGCCTGGCTTGGTCTCGGGGGACTGGGGGAGGTGTATGTGAGCAAATAACGTTTATGGTGAAATCTGAGGGGTGAGTGGGTAGGTCAGAAAGAACATTCCAGAAAGAAAGAAGGACATGAGCTAATGCCCTGAGGCGGGAGGACCTGAGAGAAGGCCGGTGTGGCTGCGCACAGGGAGGCTGGTGGGGCCTTGTCGGTCCTGAGCTGGAGGGTGGTGGCGCCTGTGTCTCCAGCGCCGACCTGTGAGTCGGCCATTTAGCAGGAAGGAGTGGGTGGTGTTTGCCGCCTCCGTGCAGAGCCCCGGGCTGCGTTTGGTGAGCAGGTACTGTCCGTCTGGCCGGGAGCACCTGAAACACAGCTCAGCGTCCTTCCCGGGTGCCCACCCCGTGCCTTACACAGAGCCTTTCCTCCCATCCGGTGTGAAGTGTTTGACGCAGGGTCTAGGTCACCCCCCAGCCCCACCCCGGTAGGACGCCAGACCTGGAGTCCGCTCCTCCCTCGGCCTGTCTCCTCTCCCGCACCAGCTGGAAGTCCACCTGGCTTGGGAGCCCTTCCCGCTGCGCGGGTCGCTGCCTCCAGCTGGACTCGGTGCCTCTAGACTCTCCAGCTTCTTCCCTGCCCGCTGACACCTGGGCCTCCCCAGCCTGTCCAGAATGTGCCCATAACCAAGGGGAAGTGCACTGAGTGGCCCAGGGCTCACTCTGGAGCAGAACCCCCCAGCTCAGATCCGGCTTGGGCAAGTGACTTAACCCCCCTAAGCCTCAGTGCTCTCGTCTGTAATGTTGTTATCATAATGGTATGTTCCTCTTTGGCTTGTGGTAAAGATTAAGTGAATTAAAACATGCAGAGGACTTGCGCAGTGCCCGCCCTCGTGAGCATTCAGGAAATGCCAGCTCTTCTCTGTCGGTGTCATCTCTGCCCATTGGCTGCCCACGGTGGCCGTTCATCAACCTGCTGATGGTACTTACAGGAAGTGTTAGATGCCACCTCTGTGTTTATTTTTGTGCTAAATGTGCGAAGGGACACCTAAGCAAGAGGACACAGCAGCCCCAGATGACAGCCACCCCATGCCCAGGGCTTGGAACAGGCACCAAGGCCATTCCCTTGGAATTTGCTGTGTGTCCTCACCAGGGCAGGCTGCACACTCACCCTTCTCTAATTGGAGTGGTGGATATCTGCACACTTTGTGTCCCCATCCTGGTATTCGGCACCTTGTAGACAGTGCCCCGGGATGGGCTGAGGAGAGGGCAGGAGGGCCACCTCCTGGGGCAGGGAGTGCTGAGTCAACTGAGTGTGACTGTGGGCCCTGTGAGTGGCTGGCACGGCCCCAGGAAGGCAGGCACCTCTCAGGAGCCTGGGCCTGAGTCCAGCTCCCTCACAGCTGGGATCCAGGTCCCCTCATTGATCTGCCACCATGTGCTGGCGTCATTCTGGACTCCAAGGGATCCCAATGGTGTGCGTGGCATGGTGCCCTCCAGGAGCTTGGGGTCTGCTGTGGGAGAGCGCAGGGCTGGGTGCCTTCTGACACAGCGTGACCTGCCCGGGCTTCCAGGGGTTGAGGAGGAGAGAAATAAGTGCGAACTGCCCACACCTGCCAGGCAGAATGCCCCAAATCAGCTGAAGCAGAAAGTAACCAATCAGCAGAGCAGGCTTCAGAGTCAAGCAGCTTAAATGATGCCATCAGGACCTGCGTTTGCGGTCGCTCCATTTCAGTGTGCTGCTCCTGGGTTGGCTCCATTCCCAGGCAGGCGTTGCTCTCGCGGTGGCAAGGTGACAACGAGTAGGGCCAGAGCTCATGCACACAGGGTCAGGTCTCACAGGGGAAGAATGGTCCCTGCTGGGCCAGCATTTCCTCCACAGTCACACTCGCCCCATTTGGCCTGGCCTGGTTCTCATGACTACCCAGAATCAACTGCTGGGGCAGGGGGCTGGGACACCCTGGTTGGCTTAGACCTGGGTCGCAGCTTCAGCCCTGAGCCCCAGGTGCAGCCCCCCGAAGCACAGGGGCTGAGCCTGTGGGAGAGAAGGGTTCCCCAGAACAAAAGGGGGCTGTCACCTGGGGGAGGAGGCAGGAGGGGCTGGAGAGGAGACCCGTGCACCTACCCACAGGGCCGGGGTTCCTGGAGGGGCAGGGCTGGGGAGGTGGGTGGGCAGCTCATCTGGCGCAGGCTGGAATTGGGGCCATGGCTGGGAGAGAAGCCTGGATGTGGCCTGGAACAGGGCGTGTCACGGGCTGCTTCGGCACGGGGAGCACAGACGTGCTACCTGTCCCTCACATGAGGCTCCTTCGCTGCAGAACAAGGTGTCAACAGCTGACCTTGGTGTGCCTGTGGGCCTTGCTGCCCTCTGGTTTGTGCCCCGTGTTCCTTGGTGTCCTCCATGGTGCTGTGGGATGCTCCCAGGCAGGGGAGGGCATCGTGGCCATGAGTGAAAAGTTGGGATAAGTTGAGGGCCTGGGGGGATCCTCGTGACAGGGCAGGACTTGGAGCTTGACTCAGGGGTCCTAGGGAGCCCTGGTGGGTCCTTGTGCAAGGAGGTGATGGGACAGAGTTCTGGGCGGACTCATCAGGCAGACGTCACGGCGTGTGCAAGAAGGGGACAGCGGGTTCTAGGGCCCTGTGAAGCCATCACTGTTGTCCGGATGTGAAAGAGATGCGGCTGCCGTCCAGGGGCTGTGCAGGCCGCAGGGCTGGATGAGGCATTGCACACGACACAGACAGGAGACGGTGACAGGTTGGGGACGGGGATGGAGGAGAGGAGGAGTCAGCGATGGGGGGGATGGGGAGGCCGGCACCCTTCTCATCCCTGTCCCTCTGCCCTGCAGCGGTTGACAAACATGTGGGCTTCCTACTCTTCATGGGCTTTTGTGGGATGTGAGCAGCTTAGGTTCTCCCCTCACTCAGGTGGCCCCTGCTTGGAAGCCGCTTGCAGATAGGAGACAGGTGGGTGAGGCAGAGACACTGTCCCTCCACGGCCCACGGCGGGCCCAGCCCCGCCTCTGGAGCCTGTGCCCAGCGGCCCAGGTGGGTGAGCTCACGGGCAAGGTGGCATTCCAGGCCAGCGCTCCTTCCTCCTGCCCTGCCTCTGCCCCAGTGGGAGCAGTGCGGAGCCTGGCGAGCGGGACCAGTGCCTCCCTGGCTCTCCCAGCCATTCCTGGCCCCACCTCCTCCTGCCTCGCAGATCCCAGACCCCCCATTTGCCCCATCTTCACCTGGGAGAAGCCAGGCCCCAAAATACCTGCCCAGAGATGTCACCTGCTCCCCGTGACAAGGTTGACAAAGCAGGAGGGGTGGGTGGCACAGGGAAGAAGAGCTGACCAGTTCTTGCAAGTTCGAGTTGGGACGCTGTTATCCGCTGCCCTGGCAGCCCCCAGCCCACACACTTCACCCGTGAGGCAGTCCTCACTCCCTCCTTCCGCCACCCCTCTTGCCCTTCCCACTACTGCCTGGCACCTGGTGGCCCTGAGGGCACCCAGCACTCAGCTGCTGCGTCATCAGCGCAGATCACTCTTAATCATCCCTGAGGGTGGAGAAGACAAAGGTGAACACAAGAGCCCAGGTTCGGGGTCTGCGTCGCCAGGGCTATGACAGGGCGAGGGGAGGAGGTACAGCAAGTCTGGGTCAGTAATGGGTGCTCCCTCCTCCGCAGCAGCCTCTAGGGACTGGCACGCTGATTGTGACGGGCCAGTGGCAGCCCTGCAGGGGCCGGAGCCTGCCTGGCTTTGTAGGAAATGTTCCCATAGGGAATGGGGTGGTCTTTGGAGATGGTGGGCAAGGAGCCCAAACCCCATCCTGGCCGTCCCTCTGCCACGCTGGGAGGAGAGTGGTCCCTTCCAGCCTGCTTGAAAGCCTCATGCTGCAGCAGAGGAGCTGTGCGCCGCCGCGCTGATGCTCCGCTCTCCGCATGCTCTGCAGAGTGCCTGTGTCCTCCGCCTGCAGTGCCCCTGCACGTCTGCGCAGTGCTGTCTCTGGCACGCAGCCTCCCCAGCCCACCCTCATCCACCCACGCACAGGTTTGGGTTTTCTCTGAGTGGCTGTGGCCCTGCATCCCTCCCGGGCTTATGGGCAGTAATAGCAAACGTTAACTGAGCCCTGAGGCTGTGTAGCTAGACCAGGAGCCCTGCACAGAATCCGTTCACTGGAACCTCCACAGGAATTCCATGAAATAGAAGTTACCATCCCATTTTTCAGCCAAAGGAGCTGAGGTATGCATAGACCAATTAGTGAGTCGCCCAGGTTCGCACCGTTACGAATTAGATGTGAGGCCCAGGTCCGCGGGACTCTAGGGTTTTCGATGTTCAGTTCTTAGCTCCCTGGGAGGCCTGAATCACCTTGAGGGCAGGTGTGTGTTGTTTGGTTCATCTCTGGCCCCACAGCCCTGCGCTGTGCTTTACAAATTGAACACACTCAAGTTATTTGTTGAATAGTGAGGGGAAGGAAAGGGAGCAAGAGAGGGATACTTGGAAACCCGACCAGTAGTGGAGGCCCAGCTCTGAGCAGATAGAGCGAGCCAGCTCTCTCTCCTGCGTCTGGGCAAATTGCCTCGTGGTGGACGTTGTTCATCAACATCCCAGCCCCGAAGTAGCTGCAGCCCTTCCTCACACAGCCTCCCGACAGCCACCGCCAGCCCGCTGAGACGGCAAACCCACTGAAAGCTCTTTCTGCTTCTGGACCTGGCCTCTCCCTTGGCACTGTGGCATGTGCCAGTAAGAGAGATGGGGGCTTTGTCCACAAGCAAAGCAGCACTTAGTCCCCCAGGGTCTGGGGTACAGAAAGAACCCCAGAGTTACGCCTGCCCTCCCCCGCCCTAGGTGGCCCCTCCCTTGGAGCACCCCAGACAGGTGGCGTCCAGCGGGAATCTGATTGCTTTGCCAAGCTATGTGCTGTTCCTGAGAACATTTTCCGTATGAGAATGGAGGTCTGACTCCTTGTAACTCCACCCAGGGGTCCTACGGCAGCCCTGGGGCTGGCAGGGAATGCGTCTCAGTCGATTTTCTACCCGACAGCTCTTCTGATATTTGAAGGGAGTTATCATATTTGCAGACTCTTCTCCTCTTTAGCCAGAACATCCTCCAGTTGTCTTCATATGACATGGATTTCTCATTCATCACCATCCTCATCACCCTCCTTTGGGCGTTTGGTCATTTGTCACTTTCTGTTCAGCTGTATTTGTTGCACGTCAGGCACTGTCCTGGGCGCTAGAGACACAGAGTGACAGGACAGACTCTGAAGTCTGCAGGGGAGTTCAGAGTCTTCCTGCAATGTGGACCCAGGGTAAGGGGACACGGTGTGGTGAGACTGGTGCCTGGAGGGCCTGGTGCTCAGGGCTCCCGTGTGCCTTCAGGAGAGCGTGTCCCACTTTACTGGTGGGGGAAGGAGTGGGGAGCACAGGAAGCCCCGAGAGCCCACATCCTTTGCAAGCTGCTTCACAGGCTTCTAGACCCTCCTGAGCTTATCCTGAGCTGGAATTCCAGGCCTGTCTTCACCTGAACTGCTGCTGAGCCAAGCCCCCTCCACTTTCTGCATCTGTGCCCTGGTTTGTTTGAGCTTCAAGCAGCTTCACATTCATTCCTTGGGAATTCTGTCTTGTCGGTTGCATCCCTCCTGGCTTTCGGCATTATTGGAGTGTCGGTTCTGTCATGCAGGCCATTGGAGCCTCCCCCATCTGACATCCCCAGCTTCCTAGTCAGGCACCGAATGAACTGGGGGGCCCTGCCAGTGCCCCCTGCGCGAGGCTGGGTCAGGCTCCTCTTTAGCAGCTCCCTGTGTGGACTGATCTGGCTTTTCCTGTCCATACTCGCCTCCAGCCCCATAGCTCCATCTTTACACGGGACTTTGTGAGGAGCCATCAAAATCCTGCTGACTCAAGGTGCAGTGTGTTTCAGGCTTTCCTCTGACAGCAGTCTAAGGAACTTGCCAAAAAACCAAAAACGAAACAAAAAGAGACGTTATGGATTGAGCACAGTGCTGGCGCCTGAGGCTCACCTCCTCCTTCTCTACGTGCTTACAGACCTTCTATTTAAGGATGCACTCCAGAAATTTGCCAGGGCTCATTGTTGAGCTTGATGTTTGCCACTTTGAGCAATCAGCCCTTCTCTGCTTGATGTCAGCTCCAGAACAGAGCAGCTGCTGTCCGACTCTAGTCCCAGTGGCCCACTTCCCTGTAGACCCTGAGTCGCGTGCCTATGTGATCAGGGAAGGTTGCTTCAGCGCCCAGGGGCAGAATGTGGCTGCCTGGGAACTGGAGTGCATTAAAGCAGCGTGTGCTCCAGTACCCCTTGCAGCAGACGAGCCTCTCTCCCCGTGGAGGGATGGGGCCTGCACTCTGCTTCCTCCTGAGGGACAGAAGCGGTGCCCTCCTTCCCCGCCTGCATGGCTGTAGGGAAAACCAAGCTGCCGTGGGGGCTGCTTGTACTCCAGCCGCCACCTTGCTGCACCCCCACACATGAGGGGCCAGGAGAAATCAGGGGAGGCTTCATCAGGGCGTGGAGACCCCTGGATGGTGAAACTGGCTGGTCAGGTGGGTTTTCTGGGGGTCAAGACCTTCCAGAGTTGGTGGGAGTGGTTTGGGCAGGTCAGGCCAGATTCCTGACTGTGATTTCAACCCTTAGGGAGATCCCAGTGGTCCCTGGTCCCGGAGTCTCTCACCCTGGAGTCAGTGGTGCCCCTCGGCCACCCTGCCTCACCCTCCACCTTTCCCTGTGAATTGCACTTGTGCGTCTGCCCCTCCTTTCTCGTGCCTCTCATGAGCTCGTTCTTGCAGGCGAGTGCTGAGAGATGCCCACCCTGGATATGGAGTGTGGCTGTTGTGGGCAAGGACTCAGGTTTTCAGGGGTAGGGGAGCCACAGGGAGATTGGGCAGAGGACAGCGTGGCACCTGGGAGTCTTTGCTGTGGCTGAAGAGCGTGGACAAGCACAAGTGGGGCCGTGTACCTTTCAGCGTAAGGCCCCTGGGCCTCAGTCATTCCTCAGTCTCCAGTGAGCCCCCACCACGTGTCGGGCGCCGTGCCAGGCTCTGGGAATGCAGCAGGGAACAAAACCCAGCCCTGGCCCCTGGACTGGAGCACACACAGGCAAGAGACGTGTCATGTCCAGCGGCACCGTGGAGAGAAGCACAGCAGGCGTGGGGGTTGGGAAGTGAGAGGTGCATCTCCACATTTCGGGTCAGAAGGGCCTCCATGAGGAGGGGACTTGGTGACATGCAGGAGCCAGCTGTGTGGATGTCTGTGCCGCGGCGTCCACCAGAGGCAGAGCCCTGTGATGAGCATGCTGGGCATGGGCAGGAAACACTGGGTGGCTGGTGCTGTGGAGCCCACCCTCATCCGGAGAGCAGGGGCAGGTGCGCAGCCAGACCACAGAGAGCCTGTGCTCCACTCATGATGTGCAGGCCACGTCCTTGTCCACAGGGCTAGGGTCTGAACTCAGGTGACAGCATCTAGGTCCAGCCCTCCCAGTCTCAGTCTCACTGAACTCCAGCTGCTTCCTCTGCAGAGGCCAGGCTTGCCCCCTTCACATGGTGGTGAGGGTGCGTGTTCACGGCTGTGCACACAAGTGAGCAACTGTGATTCTGTCTGTGTGCCCCATGCTTGATGGCAGGCACAGGTGCCACCTTGGGGCCAGGGTGGTTGCCCATCCCCTCAGAGAGCTCCGAGGACTCAGGACAGTTAACTGCAGACCCTCCAGCCCACAGCTTCCCTGTAGAGGTCACCGGGGCAGCACTGAGCGGCCCTGACAAGCAGGTGGCACTGATTTTCAGCACTTGGCCCAGGCCCTGTCTTGGCAGGTCTGCTGCCCGAAGGAGAGGTGTGCCGTGGCTGCAGGGCTCGGGAGCAGCCCCAGCCTCTGGGCTCTCCTCTGTGGCAGGATCTCCCAGCACTCAGAGCTGAGGCAGAGCCAGGTACAGGCCATCGGGGGAGGGTCTCCTTGGCCCAGGCCAAGATTGAGAAGATCAAAGGCAGCAAGAAGCCATCAAGGCAGCCCGCATGGCCCTGTGTCCGTGGCCGGTGAACAGGGCCTCCATCTCTTGTGTCTGAGGTTGCCCACATCCCTGCCCCTGCTGTCCAGCCAGACCTCGGGCTTTCCTCCTGCCCGGGGCCCCGGCCCCGGCCCCAGCCCCAGCCCTGGCTGCCGCCAACCCTCGGCTGTCTGGAGCCTCTCGGTCCCCTCAGGCAGCCCCTGTGTCCACAGGCGTTCTCTAGCGCCAAGTGCCCGGCTGCGGGGCACCTGGAGGAACACAGCTCCATCTTCACGGGTGCCCGGGACCACAGGATCCGGAGCCAGCACCCTGCTAGGATGGGTGGGCCCTGCAGGTCCGACTGCCACACCCACCGCACACTGGGGGCCTGCTGATGGGAGGGGCTTGAGGCCCACCCTGGGGCTCTGGCCCCCAAGACAATACTGACTGGGAGGAGGTGGGGTCAATTTGGCTGGCACTGATGTCCCCACCCCTGTCGTCACCAGCCCACCCCCAGGGGAAGTCGCAGTGCTTCCCCAGAGCCTGAGGACGTTGCCCGGGAGGGGCTCAGTGGTCTTCCCAGCAACGTCAGCTTCGTCAGCTCCTTGCTGCTCCTCAACACCACTGAGCCCTTGTGGCCAGACAGCCCTGCGGGGCCTGGCGGGGTGTAGGTGGGGCCGGGGTGGCAGACTCCAGCAGCAGGAGCATGGGGCTGTGAATCCCAGCACACACTGTGCCCGCGACGCAGTGGGAGATAGGTGTAGAGGAGAACCTGCTGCATGTCCTTGTCCATCAGCAAGACAGAGCAGCTGGAGCAGCAGGTGGGGAGGGTGGCTGGGAGGAGGGAGCCCGCCAGCGCTGTTCTCCAGGCGAGGGCTCGATCCAGCTCCAAGGGGTGCACATGAGGCCCTGCTGGCTGCCCTGCAGGTCCCTGTCACCATTCACACTCCCCCATCTAACCCTGCAGGTCCCAGAGAACCACTTCTACCTGCGAGACCTGGGCCGGCTGCATGAAATAGACATATGGCC
>CM052440.1:86464106-86481868 GCA_028533085.1 Varecia variegata
GTACCCCCGGGCCCATCCCGCATCGCCACCTTCCACACAGAGGTAGCCCCGGCCCCATCCCGCATCGCCATCTTCCACACAGAGGTAGCCCCAGGCCCATCCCGCATCGCCACCTTCCACACAGAGGTAGCCCCGGCCCCATCCCGCATCGCCACCTTCCACACAGAGGTACCCCCGGGCCCATCCCGCATCGCCACGTTCCACACAGAGGTAGCCCCGGCCCCGTCCCGCATCGCCACGTTCCACACAGAGGTACCCCCGGGCCCATCCCGCATCGCCACCTTCCACACAGAGGTAGCCCCGGCCCCATCCCGCATCGCCACCTTCCACACAGAGGTAGCCCCAGGGCCATCCCGCATCACCACCTTCCGCACACAGGTAGCCGAGCCTTTGAAGCCAGGTGGGCTGGGCGCTAGGATGGAGCTCAGCTGGGGAGCTCCCTGCTCCGCCACCTTCCCTGCACCTCTTTCTCACACTCCGACGTGAGACCTAGAAGATGGGGTGCTAACCGCATCCCACTGCCCCCACCTCCACCACCCACCACTGCCTCCACCAGCTCCTGTGTGCTGGTCAGCACCCCTCCCAGACCACGGCCCCTGCAGGCCAAGGTTTCTTGCAGGTGGGGACGGTGCGGGTGGGGGTGCTTTCTTTGAGGGTACCTCTACCTGTCAAATTTCTGGATTCCTGAAGGATCTTCTGCAGGTTTGTTAAATGGTCATAAATCCTAGATTTTCAGAATAGTTCTCATTTCAAATATCTTGTTCCACTGGGTTTGTAAAATAGTGGTTTTCAAGCTGTGTGTAGAGCTCTGCAGTTCTGACCTCCAGGGTGGTGGGAGCTGGATCAGTGGGGCTCTGGGTCCTCCATCCCCAGTTAAACCAATGGAAGAAAAGGATCTACTAAAAAAATGGGAAACTACGGCAACAAAATATTCAGTGTCCCTGAAATGACAAAATTTCATTGTCAGTGTTATATCTCCCGATCTATCTCCAGCATCCAGCAACGGCACAGAAACCCTTTGTGGCTCATTGTCCAGCTGAGACACTGTCAGCACGTGAGTAACTCACAGGCCCCCCTGCAGGGTGGCACCCGGCCACGAGGTGGGTAGGGACAGGCAGTGTCTGCACATAAGATGCCCGAGCTCGGGTGGCAGAAGTCCAGGCCCCGTGCGCTCTCCGAAGGCCCCGTTGCACCACCGCTCCCTCTTTCACTGGGGCACCTCCTCCCAGCCAGGCTCTGCAGGTGAAGCCCCACACACTGGCAAGTTCCACCCTGAGGCTGTCCCACAGCCCAGCCCCCCCTGAGCAGCCCTTCCTCCCTTCCCAGCCCCAGTCCAGGGAGCTCCCGAGGAGGGGGCCGAGACCCCAGTGTCCAGGCCGCTTGGCTAGAGCGCATCTGCCCAGCTGGGGCACCACCCAGGAGCACAGCTGGAGGAGGACAGAAGGAGCAGGAACAAGGTGAGGGGACCCAGGGCCACTGCAGTAGGAGGCTCCAAGCAAAACAACCCCTCACCTCCACACCACCGGGGGTGGTCTGGGTGCTCTCTGCCCACCCCTCGCTGGGGCTTGCACCCCAGCCACCCGCCTCCCGCTGGCCTTGGGCGCTTGCTGGAGGGAGCCCCGCTTGGGCCTCTTCCTGGTTTGGGACCTGCTTAGTGGAGGTTTCCTCTCCAAGTTCAGCCAGTAGCAGCGATGACAGAGAGAATTTGCTTAGACTCTGCCGAGAGTTGTCCAAGGAAATGGTCATGGGCCTGAGATGTTTGGGAGACAGAGGACCTGAGCCTCTGCTGTGAAGCCCAAACGCTGGCATCGCACGGTGCCTGGACCCTGGCAGCCAGAAGTCCTGCTTCTGACGTGTGCGCTGGGGCTGTCCACGCTGCTATCTCGTGCGGTGGCTGTGAGAGTGCTCCTCCAATGTCACCGTTGTCTGTTAGTGCCCAGTGCTGGGTCCAGGGACAGACTGAAGCTCCAAGAGCTGGTGGTGTGCGTGGTGGCTGCGGAGCATCGGGGAGTGTCTCGGGTGGGGACGTGTGTGCCACTGAGCCCCCACCTGGGCTTCTGCGTGGCAGTGAGAGCCACAGGCCAAGCTGGGGACCTGATCTGGGATCTTTAACAAGCTGCCTTCCCTGGGCCTTGGGCCATTTTGCATCTTGCATATTCTCCCGCCTTTTCCTGCCTGTTGTGGTCTCCGTGGCTGGGTGAACTGGTGCCCTCCAGCCTCCCTCACCGCAGCTTCTTCCCTCCCAGGGATCTCTGGGAAAGGACCTGGGTCGGGGCTGGAAGCGCCTGCACCCCAGTGTTGGTGTCTACCCCACCCCTGCCTGCCCCTCATGGCTGCAGGGACGGGACGAGGATGACTGTGTCCCAGGGGCCTCTGCCACACGTCCTCCCCAGACCAGGCCCGGCTGCTGCCCTCACACGGAGGGGCGGGGGCCTTCTTCAAGGACAGGACGCTGGCTCGAGCCACACGCTGCCGGGGCGCCCCCCTCCCCAGAGTGCTGTTCCCTTCCCCGCAGAGACGGGAGAGGAGCATGGCCAAGCGCTGCGCAGAAACCGGCGTGTGCTTTGAATGCAAGAGCAGAAGCCGTGCGGGGGACACTCGTCCCCTCAGAGCCAGCGACTGTCCTCCCGCCCCAGGGCTCCTGGCAATGGGCAGAGCATCTGGGCACCAAGGCCCCTTCTTCTGGGTCAGAGAGAGGCTAGGTGCAGCCGGCAGGGGCAGCTCTTGCAGATGGGAGGGAGGGATATTTTCCCACAGAAAAAAATATCTCAGTGACAGACACGGGGTCTCTAAAAATAGTCCTACTAGAGCCTAACGGCCCTCGGCACAATTGCTGATGTCAGGCGAGAGGTGTCTTGGAGTTTGCTCCAGTGGCTGCGAGGGAGGGAGGTGCTGTTGCCGGGCAGGTGCCATGTGGGGAGGGCGGTGGACCAGGTGAGGACGGGCCGAGCAGGGGTGAGGCTGCTGGGGGTACTCGGACGGCCCTGGGCAGGGGGAGCCCTAGGGCCGGCAGGGGCTGGAAATGGGGAACATTTTAAATTTAGAAGAGAAGGTGAAAGGTCTAGAACAGCTTGTTTTAGCTAGGAAGGGCAGAAAGATCTGGGCCTAAGAAAGTGGGCAGGGCGGAGACGCTGCAAGAAACCTGCCCCAGCCGGGCAGGGTGGGAAGACAGACCCAGTTCCAGGCAGGGGCTGCCCTGGGACGGGCCAGAGGATGGCAGGGACCCGTTTCTTCAGAATCAGCCTGGTCGTCTCCCACAGGCTCCCCTGCCTGTGCCTGGATCCTGACAGTGTCCTGCATGCCACATTCACCCCTGGCTTCCCCTCCCTGGGCAGGGTCCCTGCAGGCCAGGCCCAGTGGGCAGGGCAGAGGAAGGGCCTGGCGCCAGTAGCGTGGCTGTGCATCAGGAAGAGACGGGCTCTGCTGATGACCTGGGGTGGGGGGGAAGGCAGTGGGAAACCAGGCTGGGGGGACGAGGGGCAGGACTGACCCTCCACATAACAGCCAGGCAGGGCCAGAGGGAGCTTTACCTCCATGCGCTCTCGGACCCAGGGTGGCGGCCTGGTTGGGAGTGCTGTGCTGGCACAATCCCGAGGGGGCCTGATGGCCCTGCCTGGACGGGCACAGGCTGGAGCTCCTCGGCAGACCTGCCTCCCGCACGGTATACGTCCCCACGCGGTCCGCTCCACTTCCTCAGCCCTCAGGTGGGGGACGGAGCAGGTGAGCCCCTCTTTCCTGCAGATGGCCACCGCATTCTGCAGCCATCCCCCTGGACAGCAAGCAGCAGCCTGGCTTACCTGTGGACTGGGCAGCGGCCTCCACTCAGATGCTCCTCGCCGGGGGCGTCCCCTGGGCTTCTGGGCTGGGGAGGGCAAAGGAGACGGCCTATGAGGGCTCCTTCCTGCCTAGTGCCCCTGCTCTCCCTGGGAGAGGACCCTGCCAGGCTTCAGGGCTCCAGATCAGGAGGCTTCAAGGGCCAGTGACAGCAGCAGATGCCACAGAACTGCACAGAGGTCGAGAGGGTGTGGAGGTGCAGCCAGACCTCTGAGTGGACAGGAAACATGGGTTGGGGGAAGGCCCAGTGGGGAGGCCATCCCAGCCTAGGATGACACCCCTCTGCGCTGCCCTCGCGTGTTCTGGAATACTGGAGGCACTCACAGGGGCTGATCCAGGTAGACCACCTTGTCTTGTAGCTCTGGAGACCTACGCTAGGGTGGGGCATGCCCACCATGGCCACGTGCCTGGGGCGGAGCCTCGAGCAAGGGCATGTGGCGTCCTCACCCTGTGCCACCAGCTGCTGCGTGTACCACTCTTCGGGCCTCCTGCCACCTGGAAAGGGTTTGCTCAGCAAAGAGATCCAGTTTAGGCCAGGAACCTGGGTCCTGGTAGCATTATGGTCAGATAGAAGCCCACCTGTTCTCCAAGGCCAGATGCAGAGTTGCTGAAGTGCTGTCCCCACCATGGACAGGCCCTGCGGGGCAGCTGGCCACCCCTCTCCCTGCAGGTGTGGACCCAGCACTGGGACTCGTAGCAGGGGAAGAAACAGACCCCCCTTCTGGGAATCATGCTGCACAGGTTACAGAGGCTTTGACTTGCCTCGTCCATCTGAGGAAGGAAGATCAAGAGCCCCCCATGGAGCAGTCCCTGAAGTCACCCCCATAAATGGCTTCTTAGTCTTGGGGCTCAAAACCCAGGACAGAGCCCCACGGTGTGACCACAGCAAGGAAGGAGGATTTGCCCGGTGGCTCCCCCCGGGTGGGAATCAGAGTGGAATGTGCTGCCCTCCCACCGAACACACCCCTGCTGCTTATGGCTGGGATCACCTCCCAGTGCTAATGCCCAGAGATGACTCCCGTTGCCATGGCACCGAGTCCCCTTCCTCCACTCCCAGTGCCTTGACGGGCACCTGCTGTGGCAGGTCAGGCGCTGAGCAACACAGGCACGCCCCTGGAGATGCCCCAAGACCTGACCCGGGGGCAAGAGGAACACGGGAAACGCGCAGCTTTCTGTGCACTTGGCCCTAAAGGGATGCTGGGAGGTTTTGAGAAACCTTGTTCAACAGCCAAAGGGTGAGGGGTGAGAGGAGCTAGACAGATACTGCTCCCTCTGAGCGGCCCCTCCCAAGAATTCCCCCTCCCCGGCCGAGGCCTGGTGGGCAGGCAGGAGGGGGAGGGGGTGGCTCTCTTCTCAGTGCATGAATTCCTGTGGTTGGCGGCTGGTCAGAGACCCTGCTGCAGACGACACGGATCGCGTGACTCAGTGAGACCCAGGGAGGGGCTGGAAACCGAGGGTGCAAATGTTCCCCAAGGCAGAGTCCAGCCAGGGCACTTCCCCTGTCTTCCAGACTAGGGAGAGCGATTCACAACCCCCACTGCCCGCCCCCCCCCCAGTTGGACTGGCAGCGAGGGCGGCGGGCAGAGTGTGAGCACTGTGAGCACAGGGGCCGGAGCTTCCGAGGGAGCCGGCACAGGGCTCCCACCCTGGGGTCTCCCCAGCCCCGGCCTGATGACGGTGTGTGTCACACTCACATGGCAGGGGCCAGGGTGCCCCTCCCAGGACACAGCTCCTCCCCACAGGGAAATCCACCACCCTGGCACAGGCCAGCAGCTGCTTCTGGAAGTCAGACACCTGCAGACCACAACGTCGAGGCCTCGTGACCGCCCAGAGGACCAGGGGAAAGGAACCCAGGCCTGAGCAGGGCAGGGAAGAGGCAGCAAGTGCACATGAACAGGAAAAAGATAAAAGAAAAGGCTGGTAGCAAACTGGCAAAAAGAGAAGGAATTGCTGATGACATCCAGTGTTGGCAGTCTCACTTCAACTGCCTGTAGGAACAGCAAAGGAAATTAAACAATTTGATCCTCAACACTGGCCATGTGTCAAAATCACCAGTGGGAATTTAAAAATACACACGGCTGGGCACAGTGGCTCATGCCTGTAATCCCAGCACTTTAGGAGGCTGAGGTGGGAGGATCGCTTGAGGCCAGGAGTTCGAGACCAGCCTGGCCAACATAGTGAGACCCTATCTCTACAAAAAATTAACAAAATTATGTGGGAGCAGTGGTGTGCACCTGTAGTCCTAGCTACTCGGGAGGCTGAGGCAGGAGCATGGCTGGAGCCCAGGAGTTGGAGGCTGCTGTGAGCTGTGATGATGCCACTGCATTCCTGCCTGGGGGACAGAGTGAGACCTGGTCTCAAAAAAAAAAAAAAAAAAAAAAAAGTAAATAAATAAATCAAAACACACAGGGCTAGGCCCCAGCCCAAACTACCGAATAAGAATCTCTAGGGCTTCACGTCGAATTGGCAAAAACCCGACAGTTGATTCACTCAGTGGAGAAACGGTTATTCTTAGACATTGCTGGTGGGCTACAGAATAGTAAAGTTCTTATCAAGGGTAATCTGTCAATATTTAACATATTAAATATACTTTTTCACCCAAGAATCGCATATTTAGGGAGTCTACCCAGAGATTAGAGAGGGATGCAAGTGAGACTCTCCTGAATATATCTTTTTATATAGTTTTGACTTTTGCACCACACAAGTGTTTACATATTTTACAAATATAATTAAGTCAAAAAAGAAAAAAACAAATTCTAACATTGAAAGCAAAATGAAACAAAAAACTCTGCTTTCTATCAAACTAGCAACATAAGCGCACAGAGAAAAGCCTGCTCTCAAGCGACTTTATAGCCCAGTGATAATATGTTTTTAGTGGGATACGCTCTACGGCCAAAACATAAATGCAAAGAAATGGAACTGCAATCAGATTTATTGTTGGAAGTAATATCAGTATTATAATTTTGAGACTATTTTATAGATATATATTGTAGGATAGAGCAGATAAGTAACTGTGTTAATGTAATAGGAAACCAAATGTTCAGCTTAAGAGAAAGAGATACAATATGAGGTCAAATAAATTATTTATTTGATTTTACTTGGAAATATCATATGGATTCATGACTTCCGAAAACATATTTCCTAGGTCTACTGAAATGTCCCATAAACAGTGACAATCTAGGAGCACTACAGACACCTGGACATCCAGATCTTGTTTCTAAACATCATTCCCCACTAAAGGAAACCAAGATACCTCAGAGAGATGAATGAGTCCAGCTCTGGGGCAAGGAAGGCGACACCGAGCCTGGGACCGCGCGGGGACGCGGGGCTGCCGGGGCCGTGGTGCTGCTGGGGCCGCGCCACGAGGACTGGAGGCAGCTGGAGAGGCTCCCACTGGCCAAGCTGGAGACAACGTGAGCCTTAAAAAACAGTAATGACTATAAACAGCTTTATATGTTGAATGAATTAAAATCTATGAATTTACACACAAAAAAATGTAAAAGTAAAAAAGCTACAGGCAGCTGGGGCTGGGAACCATGGCTTTTGGATTCTCAACAGCCTTTCATTCAGTAAGTCCTTTTCTAAGACAAAATCCTCACTGTGTGGAGTTTTAGTTACATTTATCACAGTATTGTTTAAAACAGAGAAAAACTGGAGATTGCGTAAATACCTAACAAAAGAGGAGTGGTTATATAAAATACAATATATCTGGCTGAGTGTGGTGGCTCACGCCTGTAATCTCAGCACTTTGGGAAGCTGAGGTGGGAGGATTGCTTGAGGCTAGGAGTTTGAGACCAGCCTGAGCAACATAGCAAGATCCTATCTCTACTAAAAATTTAAAAAATTAACTGGGTGTGGTGGCACATACCTGTAATCCCAGCTACTCAGGAGGCTGAGAAGGGAGAATTGCTTGAGCCCAGGAGCTGTGATGACGCCACTGCAGTCCAGCCCGAGGGACAGAGCGAGACCCTGTCTCTAAATAAACAAATCCATATAACTAGCACACAGTGCAGCCAGAGTATGGGGCAATAAGTGCATACATGCTGACAAGGAAAAACATATATGGCACTGTTGCTGAGTGAAAAAATCCTATTATAACAACAGCATGTAGGGGTAAGATCATTTTTGTTTTGTTTTTAAAATACATACGCACATATGTAAAAGTTATGCATAGAAAGACTGTTGCAATGATATACACCAAAATGAACCTTTTGTTGGTAGAATTATGATTTTTTCCTGTTTTTGCTTGTCTCTGCCTTCTACAATGAAAGTACAATACTTTCATAAAAAACACGTACTAAAACGAATTTGTGAGAGGTTGCTAGTTCTGTGGTGGGTGACGGAAGGGAGTGGACTGAGGCGCGGGAATGAGAGCGTGACTGCAGAAGGGCTTGCTCTGGCGGAGGTCGCAGCAGGTGCCCACCGCCCGCTCCCCGCCGGCCCACCGGCAGGCCTCCACTCAGGGCAGCAGTGCCACCTAGTGGACACCGCCGGGCCTGCCTGAGCTGGCCCCTTTCTGGGTTGGGGACGGGGACAGGGGAGAGGCCTGACGGCTCACCCTTCCTGGTCCCTGTGCCATCCCAACACCAGGAACAAGAGGCTGGGGTCGGTGTCCTCCCCGGCTGCAGCCTGCCCCCACAATGCCCGCTGCCCGCCACCCCCTCACCACCTGGCGAAGTGCACGGCTGCATTCGGGAGCAAGAACCGAGGCAGCTCTGAGCGAGGCTGCCTGACAAGAGGGCGGCGCCGCACGCGGAGGGGCGGGCGCAGGCCCACGCAGGCTTCCAGGGGGCCTCGGGGGAGGATCCGTGTACTAGGCGCAAGAGCCAGCAAATGACATCCCATTCATCTCCAGGACGACCAACCCTTATCATCTCCCTTTTCCACGAGGACACTGAGGTTTAGAGAGAGAAAGACACTGGCCCAAGTCACACAGCTCCATGGTGATGGAACTATGGCTCAAACCGAAGCCCACTCACCTTCACCACAGTCAGACGCCAGCTCGGCCACACGAGTAGGCCTGCGTGTGCGAGGACTGTGCCATCTCCTTCCCGAGGTGACCTCTCTGAGGCTCAGTTTCCCTTGCTCACCAGTGGCAACAGGACACCCTAGCTCAGAGCCACAGCACAGCACGCCGCCTGCAACGCAGCACTCCGCCCTTGGAAGCAGTCACTGTGCCACGCTGGGATCAAGTGGCAGTGGTTGTGCCCACCTGGGACAGCACCGGGTACGCAGGCCTGGGGTGAGCAAAGCTCTGAGCTGCAGTCAAACCCCAGGCCCCAGTGGGAAGACGAGAGGGGGACATGCTGACCAGCCCCGCCAGGTTCCTGCCCAGGGCAGCCTGCAAGTTGGCCTCCTGCTTCTGTCCAAAACCCCAGCGGCAAAACGGCACCAGGAGAAAGAGACAGCCAGGTGGTGAGGACCCGGGTCCCTCCCCGTGTCTGTGAGGCACAAAGACAGGCACCTTAACACCCGTCCCTGCGACCCCTCCGCTCGAGCCTGAAGATCACTTTTTCCGAGCTAGGACGTTGCTGCAAGGGCTAAGTACTTGCGTATGTCTGTGCTTTGAATCTTCACATCTTAGCCTGGCTGAGGACAGAAGGAATTTGCTCTTTATTTCTTCCCGAGTCTAACCTAATGCTGTGCCTGCAGGTGGTGATATGAACAAGGAAATTTGATGGGTGACACACAAAGAAGAAAACCTCTCCCTTGGACAGGCTGCTATTGTCCATGTGGCTCTGAAAGAAGGAGCCCTCAGTCTTCAGCTCCGTCCCTGAGGGAGACAAACAAGGCCTCGGGCACCCCGGCCTCGAATCCCGGACTTGAGTCTCAGCGTGAAGCTCGGAGGTGGCTCAGGTCAGCCCTGGGGCCTCTGAGGCCGACTCTCTCACCTGCCTGTGGGAGGCTTAATGATCCCCAAGATAGACAATCCCAACGGGTCAGGATGGAGGTCTTTGACCCCTTGTCCCTTTCTTCTTACCCTCCACCCTGTACCCATCAGAAGAGTGAACACACGTGAACAGCTCCTGTTCTGCTTTTTACCATTTCTAGCACACACGGGACCCACAGAGAGGGCAGGAGTTTCCAGGAGCTCCTCGAGTCTGACCCACGTGCCTGCAGATGGAACCAAAGCCTGTGAGTTCATTCTTTTGACAACTTCTCCAGAAGGCAGGGACAAAGGGACCAGGCCAATTTATGCAGGGACTTGGGAGCAAACAGGAACTGCCCCGGCGACGTGGTGAGGCAGGGGCAAGGGAGAGGTGGAGGCCAAAGATGCCAGCATGAGACCAGATCCCTCCAGGGGACCCCTGGGCTCCGTGCCCTTCACTTCTGCAGCGCCTGCTGAGGGCTGGCCACGGACACAGCAGCCTGGGATCTGGAGCCAGAGTCCAGTCTCACTGCCCTGAGCTGCGGTTTGCTCGTCTGCACGCCAGAATTAAAGCGCCTGGGCAGCTGTCCTCACAGGGACTGCAAAACTGTGCATGTGCAAGTGCTCAGAAAACTCCCAAGCCCGACGGCTGGTAGAGAATGTTGCATGTTCGTGTTGGGACGTACCATTACTTCCACCTGCACATAGGGCCTGGCAAGATCAAAAGGACTCAGAACATGGGCAAATAAGTGGGGGTTCTACAAAAAGATCTCAGGCCAGACAATCAACTAAGCCATAAAGAATGAGAATTCTCTAAAGAAATCAATGGCCCAGATGGGATGAGCATGGTGGCTCATACCTGTAATCCCAGCGCTTTGGGAGGCTGAGGCAGGAAGATTGCTGGAGCCCAGGAGTTTGAGGCTGCAGTGAGCTACAATGACACCACTGCACTCCAGCCTGGGTGACAGAGAAAGCCCCATCTCTAAATGGAAAGAATGGCCAAGACAATTAATTCTTAAAGACATAGAAAATCTAGGTGCCCATCCTGACATCCAAAGAAAAAGAAGACCAGCAGGTTTGCAGGCTGGGCTGGCATCAGGAGGCTGCTCTCGGTCCTCAGCGTGGCCACAAACTTCTCCTGCAAATACAGGCTCTGTCTCAGCCTCCAGACGCTTCCTGAGGGGGAAGCATGGGGGGCGTGCAGAGGCCGTGCTCCAACAACACTGCGCCCCTGACCTGCCCCCCACGCAGGCCTTGCGTCTGCCCCTCTCCTCCGAGGGGGAGCAAGCTACGGCCTCAGGCCCTCAGAGCCTGAAGCTCTGTCCCCAGCATCCCAGGCCTGGGCGGGGAACACCATGGCAGACCCTGGGCATGGACAGCATGCTGAGCCCCCCACTGTGGGCGTGGGCTGAGGTGGTCACCCCCGTGCTTCCTCTACAGGCTGCCCTGGGGGCAGCTGAAGCTGCGTGGGATTTGCCCCTCCCCCTCAGAGGGCAGCGTCCCCCTGTGCTGCTCCACACACAGGGCGTAAGTGTCTCACCACTGGCAAATGACAGGCCCCGGATGCCACCGATCCAAATACACAACCCTCCACGTCCACCTGTTGCCACTGAACTGACCATGGTGCAGGGAAACAAGGCAACTTATAACTGAAAAGAAAGAACAGCAGCAGATGAAAAACCCACAACCCACTCCAGAGGATAATGACGCTACGCTGATTAAACACACACACACAAACCAAAGTGCCTTCCTGAAGACAGCAGGGACTCCAGCGGGAGCTCTTTAGGATGCTCTTGTGGCCGGACTCTGACGGAACCCCCACGCCAAGACTGTGATTCTGCACACTGTTTCACACAGAGAGTGACAGAAGGGGACTCTATCGATGAAGAGACTTAAGTGCCCAACCAGTGGGAATGTATACATTCCCAAATAATGTTGGTTGGCTCAAATCACCTGACTTAAGAGAATAGATTAAAAAATATATATTTGTGAGACCATCAGGGCAAAGTAATCATTGTCTGAATATTTACAATATTAAGAAATTAAATCAAAGTTACATTTTAAGTATAATAATGACAGCACAGTTATATATTTTAATAGAAGCATCTATCCTCTCTACTGTGGTAGATGCTTGAGCTTTTCTAGAATAAAAGGTTTAGAAAATAAGGATAGAAAATTGGGAACAATAATCACAGGGACTCTAAAAGAACCATTACAGGAAGGAAATGTGGAGCATCAGGAATGAGGAGCCACAGGCACGGCAAATACCTGGGAAAATGTCACCGACTCCTCTTCCACTGATGTGTGTGAAACACGTTGTCTGGCTCAAAGAAAACACTGTAAAGTTGCCAGGTGGGGTTTTGTCATATGTCCATGTAGCACGTGAGACACTCCAACATGGCGGGGGAAGCTCCCAGGGGCCTCTGTGCCGAGCAGGTCTCCACATTCCACTTGGAAGCATGACACAGTGGCTCCAGGCAGGCTGTGAAAAGCCACGCGTGTGTACTGTAACCCCTACAGTGGCCACTGTAAAACCATATAAAGAGATGCAGTCAAAACACATTAGGTAAATTAACATGTAACATTAAAATGGGAAAATAACCCACAGAGGGTAAGAAAGAGGAAACAGAGGAAGAAAAGTCGGAGGAATCAAACAGAGCACGATGATAAAGCGGTGCACCTAAAAGTATATCAACAATTTCTTTAAACACGAATAAGCTAAGCACACCAATTAAAAGACACCAATTGTCAGAATGCATTTTTAAAATGTGCCTACTGAATGGATTTTAAAAACGACCCACTCTATGTTGAAAGGACAGATGAAGAGACACCATAAAAAGAGAGCGTGGCTATAATAACAACAGAAAAATGAGACTTCATAACAAAGGCAATTGCCAGACTCAAGAAGATATTTCAGGATAATAAGAACTCAGTTTACCAAGAAGATACAACAATCCTAAATGTGCATGCACCTAACAACAGAGCTTCAGAACACACGAGGCAAAAACTCACAGAACCAGAAGGAAAAATAGGTGAGTCCACAGTTTATAGTTGGAGACGTCAACACTCCTTTCTTGGTAAGCTATAGAACTAGTAAACAGAAAATCAGAAAAGATATTGTAGAACTGAACAATGCCATCAACTGGTGTTTCAGAACACTCACCCAACAAAAGCAGAATACACATTCTTTTCAAGTGCACATGGAACATTCACCAAGATAGGCCACATCTTGTTCATAAAACAGAACCTTAACAAATCTAAGAGAATTAAAATCATGCAAAGGAAGGATATGGACAGCAAACATGCACGTGTAAATATAACCAACATCATTAGCCATTAGAGAAATGCAAATTAAAACCACACTGAGATATCACTATACCTGTTAGAATGGATAAAGTAAAAAAATGACACCAAATGCTAGCAAGTATGCAAAGAACCTGGACACCTCATGCATTGCTTGTGTGATTATACTACGGCACAGCCACTCTGAAAAATAGTCTGGTGGTTTCTTATAAAACTAAACATGCACTTACCACATGACTCAGCAATTGCACTCTTCAGCATTTATCCCAGAAAATGGAAACTTATCTTCACAAAACACATGTACATGAAGGTTCACACGAGCTTTCTTCATAATAGCCCCACATTGGGAACCACCCCCATGTCTTTCAACAGGTGAATGATGAAACTGACTCTAGCACCCCATGTAATGCAGCACCACCCACGGATAAAAAGAAATAAACTCGATACACGTGACAACTGGGAGCTAAAGAGCGTGAAACGTAGTGAAAAAAAGCCAGTCTCATGAAAGGTCACCCACTGTATGATTCCACGTACAAAACATCCTCAAAATGGCAGAACTATAGAGCTGGAGAATAGATTAGTGGTTGCCACCAGGGGACAGGAACAAGGTGGGGGGATGTGACTGAGAAGGGGTAGCACAACCGAGTTCTGCTTGGTGATGAAACAGCGGCACATCAACGATGGAGGTGGTGCTGTTACACCATACTACCCTTGAGATCAAATGTCATAGAATGCGCACGCACACACACACACATGCACACACGCACGCACATGCACACGCGCACAAGTGTCAAAACTGAAAACTGAACAAGGTCTCAGTCTGACAGCAGTGCCCAGCGCCAGCCCCCTGGTTGACAGCGCACTGCTGTTATATGAGGTGTCGCCATCAGGGGGAGCTGGGGACGCATCCAAGTGACGGTATCTACTATTTTTGCAAATCCCCGTGAATCTAAAATCATTTCAAAATAAAAAGTTAAGAAGACAACCAGCAGCAAAAAGACTGGACGCAGCCCAGTGTCCACCCACAGGGGACAGACTGAATAAGCTGCAGGGCATCCACACGGTGCACGCACACACAACTTACTGAAGACGGCACCCGTGGACCGGGGTGGCTGAGAGAAGAAGCAGGCCCAGGGCCCTGAGAGAAGGCACTGACTACCCTGCGGGAAGGAGAGAGCCACAGAAGGGACCAGGACACGTATGTGCTTCCTTCTACAGCGAGGGCAGGAGGCGGCGCAGAGCTAAGGAGTTCAGAGGACCGGGGGGAGCCAGACTGCCCCGTGAAGACAGTGGTTTTTGCTTTTTCATTATGTGAGTCCTGACAGAATCAAAATCTTCAATTAAATTAAAAGAACAGAAACCCTAAAACTTAACACAAATAAATATGGAATTATATCAATTTGATACTATAATCCCACAGAAAACAATGATCTCAACTAACTCTCAAACAAAATATTTGACTATAACTCCTCAGGGATCTCTGCTCTGACAACCACACAAGTGCAAAGAAAACTTAACCTTCATATGGTAATTGGGGAGCAGGACACCCAAGAGAAGGCCAAAGTGTCACACTGACATTAGCATAAAGTCAGCAAAATCCATGAAAAAACCAACACCATTTAAAAATGGGCAAATTACTGGAAGCTGGACCTTACCTTTTTGAGTCAAGCACTTTATAAACATTCTCACCCAGTTACAACACAACTGTCTGGGGCAGGCACTACTGTCATCCCACTCTCCCGGGCAGGAGTGAGTCCCCAAGGCCACAGAGCTAACGACAGAAGCAGGCAGTGTGGGCGTGCGAGTGCAGGGCCTGTGCTTCCAACCCGACGGCTGTGCAGGAGCAGAGGGGCGAGGAGACGGTGGCCACAGCACTGGCTGAAGGAAGAAGAAAGAAGGCAGGATTTCTCCTCCAAGGGAGAAAACCAAGGTGTTTAGATCCCAGCCCTGATCACCTTCCCTCCCAGCTCTGCACCCAGCCTTCATCCTCAGTTCTGCCTCTTCTCCTGTCCCTGACTGTTCCGTTCCCAGCTATACTGGGGTGACAAAATTCACATCCATCCCAAACCTCAGAATGTGATTCTGTTTGGAAATAGGGTAATTGCAGATGTCATCAAATTAAGGTGAATTTATACTGGATTAAGGTGAGCCCTGCCTAATCCAATGATTGCTGTCCTCATAGAGAAGAGCGCGCGCGCGCGCGCACACACACACACACACACACACACACACAGGAGAATACACCACGTGAAAATGGAGGCAGAGATTGGAGTGGCATGCCTACAAGGCAAGGAACACCAAGGGTTGGCAGGGACCATCAGAAGCCAGGGGAGAGGCATGGAATGGAAGAACCGATTCTCCCTCAGGACCCCCAGTGGGAACTAACCCTGCCAACACCTTGAATTTGGATGTGTGGCCTTCCCATCCCTGAAAGAGTAAATTCCTGCTGTTTAAGCCAGCCGGTTGTGGCGCATTGTTACGGGAGTCCTAGGAAACGAATACACCAACGTGCAAGCTTTCCTTCCCACTCACCTCCAAGCAGGACTGGATCTGAGTGGCTTCTCAGTGACAAGTGCTGCCGTGAGCCTCCAGAGAGATTGCAGCGTCATCCTGAGCAGTCCCTGATGGCTGAAGAGCGACTCCCAGGACTACTGAGGTAGCAGCCTGCCCCTCCTTCTACACTCAGCTGATCACTCCCACCCCCAGGAAGGCTCCCTGCTCATTCTTCCTTGCTCATATTTCCCTGCATTGCCAGGTGCCACTTGCCTACCACTGACTTGAATGAATCCTCTGTTGTTTTCACCAGAGCACAGCTGTCTGCCTGGGATGCGGTATGTCCTAGTGGACTGGGGGTTCCCTGACATGCAGCTCCCCAACCCTGCCATTCCCCACTCCCTAAGCTGTGCTTATTCTGGGACTCTGCTTCTAAGGGTGTTGTGGTCAGTAGCAATGACTGGGAGGTGGCTGTCCCCAGGGAGGAAAGAGGGCTGGCCTGGCCATCTGCAGGCAACTGAGTCACAAACAGCAGGACAGAGCCCTTCCCCTCTCACCCTCACATGAACCTCGTGGCCCTGCCCAGCAATAGTATGTCTTTGCCTTTAAGGCAAAACCTTATAAACAAAGTGGGTGACCTGCCTGCAAGGGCTCCTGCAAGACACCAAGGGCCTCCACACTGACAAGAAGGGAAGGCAGCTCCCCAAGGAATCAAGTACTGCAGAGAGAAGCCATTCCTCCTGGGCAGTGGGGTCCCCAGCCCTGTCCAAATGCCCCCATTCCCAACAGGAACTACACTGAGGACGGCCTTGGAGGGCACAACCCAAGGAAATCCCGCTGAGCTCTCCTGATGTGGCCGTCTTTCCTCCATAACATATGTGACTATGAAGTGACAAAGAACAGTCGCAGACATCTGATGGAAAGAAGGCCCAAGACAGACTGACAGACCACTGGATGCCAAACCAGTTCAGTAAATCGTAGAAAACACTGTTTCAAAAATTCTTGTTAATATCCTCAGAGAAGTTCAAGAGACTATGGCATTCATAAAATGAGAACAACCAGTCAAGAGAAAGGAACCGAGAACATGAAAGAGCGCCTAGGAATGAAGCATAAGAATTCAAATGTAAACACTGAATCCCTTTTCCCTCCCTCAAGGAAACACCCAGGCCCTGTAGGAAGTGGACTCAGATCTCCTACTCCTGGGACTCCCTGAAGGCCTGTATCCGTGGGCCTTGAGTAAAATCACTGTTGAACCTTCCAGACTGGTTTCAATTGTGTGACAGTTATAAAGGGAAGGACTGAGTGTCCACCTTTGGGCCAGAATATTCAAGGAGTAGCAGTGGGCATCAATGAATGTCCCCAAGGAGGGCATCAATCTCATGGGCAGAGGTCAGACTGCCTGACCTAGCAACCCCTCCTCCTAGGATGAACAATTGTTTCTATTAAAGATGGTGGAAGATCCTCCCATAAAACTGCCAAACCTAGACTTCCTACTCTTTCAAAAACAAACAATAAAAACAAGGTGGCAACCATCAGGCAGCTCCTGACCATGTTAGCCCGGCCCTCCATGGGATTGGACGCCTCTTCCTGCAGGTCCTCTGAGGGGCAGGCAGAGCACACCCTTGCAGCATGTGAGCAGGAGCTCTGAACGGCTGTCCGACTCAAAGACGAGCTCGAGTTTCCTAAGGTCCAGGGTGAAGCACAGTGACCAGAGAGCAGGGGCCAGCAATGACAGTTGAGGAAAGGCAGGTGGTGCAGAGAGAGATGGTGTCCATGCCAGCATCACTCACCACCAGGGGGTCAGGAGTTTCTGTGTGGAGACGAACTCAGAGTCTACATTAAAGAGAAGATAAAGCAAGGGGACAGTGCAAGCCCTTGGGGGGTCCCATCTCCAGCCCCCACCAGCAGCCCACCTTCAGGACTGCAGAGGAGGAAGAGGAGTAAAAGAAAAGTGGAGAAGGCACAGCCGTGCAGTGCCGGGGCCTGGGACATTGCCACTCGGCCTAGAACACAAACCACTGCCATTCCAGCTTATAGAATAAGCAAGTGCCTAGTCAGTGCAGAATGGACACCCCATCCCTCGCCCTGCTGGGATGGGAGGTCAGGGGTGGGCCAGTGCAGAGCGAGGCCAGAGCTGGGGCAGAGGAGGAACCAGGGACAGGACGGTCTGTGTGTCTGTGACGTGGCGATTCCCACCCGTTTGAGAATGTTCCGCTCCAGGGTTTGAAAATGAGAGGCGAAGGCCAGAGGACCTGGGTGTGGG
>CM052440.1:86482368-86497949 GCA_028533085.1 Varecia variegata
GCGTGGACCCCCCGGCGGACCCCCAGCGCGGACCCCCAGCGCGGACCCCTGAGGACCCCCACGCGGACCCCCAGCGCGGCCAGCTTCTGCGGGCAGAGCTGGTTAGTGCTAGTTATTGCCCAAAGGGTCCAGTGGACTGATACATGTCTGGATTCTTAATCACTGTCCCCTGGAGCGAGAGAGGAGGTGGGAGAAGGGGGAAGAGAGTAGCAAAACATTTCCATGATCAGCGGAGACTGGGCACCTGATCCATCTACAGACTAGCACTCAGGACACAAATTTCACCCTCCAAGTGCTACTTGCTACACGCTCACGGACTTCACCCTTAGGCAGCACACAGACACGTGCCAAGAGGGACAGTAAATGGGAGACTGTGGTTCTCCCACTACCGGAGAAAACTCAGCGCACACGTGTGAGGAAGGTCACTTCCTCTTCACATACCAAGGGAAGGGCACTTGGTGCAGTAGTGCAGTGGTCTGCAAACTGTGGGCTCTGGAAACTTGATGCTAATGGGGGCTCCCATTAAAAAATCCTCCTCTTGGAAATTCAGAAATGCACACTAACATCTGCAGCAACAGTGAAAAGTGCCTCTCAGATGCTACTTGGAGGGGCATAATTGACAGCACCTCTAGGGGCCGTGCTGTAAAGTCCGTCCCTGTGTTCAAACCCAGCCAGACACCCTGGGCTTCTCCTGGCCAGTGACTGAGGATGGCAGGTCCACTGAGGCGGGCCTAGTCCAGCAAGACCTGGGACTTCTCTGACGGGTGACTCTGGTCTGATCACTCCCTGTTGGCCTTGCTGAAACTTTCGTAGAACTACACTGGGATCGAGGACCTTCCCATCTTCCTCCCTCCTTCTCCTTCTTATTATGGAGGGTGAGACCTGCGTCACAGTCCGATGGCTCTCCCGGCCCCTCTGGCTCCTTCCTTGTTTTCTCTCATAGGTTTTTTTTCAATAAACCTCTTACATTTCTACTCCCATGTTGGTATTTGCTTCTTAGAGGACCAGACACATTAGAAGCTCTGAGAATTCCTACAGCTATGAAACTCATTTAACTCAGTGTTTCCCACCCGTTTTGCTAAATAACACACCTTATTCTTCTTGGAATACTCATTAAAAGTTGGTGGGAACTTGGATTGAGAAATGCCATTGGAAAGAGCACTGAAATAACCAGGAAGTTGGGGCTCTGGTTCTGGGCCCTCTGCTAATACAAATCCTCTAATGTTGGCATAATAATTCTTGTGGTAGGCAGAATTCTGAGATCACCCTCAAAGTTCCAGGTCCTGGTGCCCACACTCCTTCTGTCAGTCATTCAGGCAAGTGCTACTCTAGGTGTTGCTGTGAAGACATTGTGCAGGGGTAATTAAGGCCCAAAATCAGTTGACCTTAGACTAGGGAGATTATCCCCTCGGGCTTGGCCTGACCACATGAGCCCTTTTCCACCTGGGTCTGGAGGTCAGAGACAGGGAGGTAAGAGAGACTCAAAGGGTGAGAGGGACCTGATGAGGAGAGCATTGCTGGCTTTGAAGTGGAGGGTGCCCAGGACAAGGAACATGGGTGGCCTCTAAGAGGTGAGAGCTGCTCCTGGCTGCCAGCCAGCAAGGGCAGAGGCGGCTCCATCCGCAGCTGGCAGCAGTGGGTGTTGTGGTGATGCTGCAGCCACAGAGACGGAACACACCCGCGCACTGTGCTTTCATGGCCGTCACTTTGTGGGAACCCGCACTGAACCTGTGGGACAGCTGTACTGTTACCACTTGACTGATTGGGAAAAGGACAGTCAAGGAAGGTGAGGGACTGGCGCAAGCCTTAAAGCTGGCAAATACCATCTGGGGCTCACGTGCCAGTGGTCACCACAGTCAGCCTTGGCACGCTGCCCCCCAGCCAGGCAACCCTCCGAGCCTGTTCTCCTCGCCAGCATGAAAAGGGCTGGGGGTGGGGAGGATGGACCAAATGCCTTCCCATGCTGTCCTCCGCTCAGGGCTGCTGGAAGGACCAGAGGTGTCTAAAGCACCTTGCAGAGGACCGTGCACAGGACACGAGGCTGCGGTTTCTAGGTAAGGGTGTGAGTGCTCTCAGCAAGTGCCCGTATGTGTCTCGGGCTGTTCTCCCCTAGGATGCTGCTCAGCCACCCCGGGAGGATTTGTGACTGCTCTTGGATTCCTGTCTCCCCATAGTCTACTCGCAGTTATTGTTAGGAAACTTCGACAGCTTTGCTATCTAACAGGAGGGTACTTCCTAGGGAGACCCCCAGAACTCCCCCTCACACATGGTGGCCTTTTGAAAAAGGGGCAGGGCCACTCAGGTCAGGTCCTTCCTGACCAGCAGGGCCTCGAGCCAGTGGGTCAAGTTCACCCAGAGGCACACTGCTCCCTTTGTACCGTTCCTTCCCTCAGGAACCCTTCTTCACTCCTTAACCCTACTCTCTGAAGAAATCTACCATCCTCCTCACCATCCTGCCTACGAATGATGCTGAGATCCTGCAGACTGATTTGTAGATCTCTCTTTCTTGCTAAGGCCTAAATCACAGCAGCTTAGAGGAGCAGTTCTTAATCTGGGGACCAAGGCTGAGTTTCAGAGGGTCCGTGACTCTGCAAAGTGTATGCAAAATTCTATGTGAATGTGCCTTTCGGTAGATTCTCAAAGGGCCTGAGTCTTAACACAGGCTGTGAATCACTGGGTAAATCCGTTTCTGCAGAGTCCCGTGCAGTCTGGCTCCTCAGGGCTCCTGTGTGTGACATGTGGCATTCTATGTCCAGCCCTGGACAGCATCCTCGCAGGCTCCACAGGAACTGGCAACAGCACGGGACCGAGACACGTGAGCAAGCTCCATTCATGGGCGCATTTCCAGGGCACAGGATGGACGTTTCTCTGCCCTTTGGCCTCACTCGTGGGAGCCAGTCCCTTCCCATGTACCCAAAGGTTGTCCCAGCAACCAGCCTCTGCGAGGAAAGGCTCCTGCTGCCCTCGCTGGTGCCCTCCTTTCCATCCCGCCCAGCTCAGTCTCCTGGGGGAGGTCTGCCTGCTTGGTTATTTGACAGATAATGGGCATATGTATTTATGGTGTACAACATGATGTTTTGAAATGTGGGTACGCTGTGGAATGGCTGAACTTTGAAATAATTAACATATGCATCACCTCATATGCTCATCATTTTATGTGGTGAGAGCACTCAAAACCTATGCGCAATTTTCATGTATATGATACAATGTTATTAGTTCAACTCTTAGTTTCCACACAAGTGGAATCATGTGATGTTTGTCTTTCTCTGTGGTTTCCTTCACTGACATGGTGCCCCCATTTTCATCTGTGTTGTCACAAGTGTGGAAGGACTGAGCAGTGTTCCACTGCACGTGTCCAGGTTTTCCGTCCCCATTCCTTTTGGATGGATGCTCAGATGGATTCTGTACCTTGGCTGTTGTCGATAAGGCTGTGATGCCAAGGAGAAAAAGCTTTCAGTGTCTGTCCGCCGAGTGCAATGTCAGCTTTGTCACATGTGGCCTTTATTGTGTGGTGGCACATTCCATCTATGCCTAATTGTTGAGAGTTTTTATCACGAAAGGATATCGAATTTTGTCAGATGATTTTTCTGCATGTCTTGAGATAATCATATTTTGTTTTCCTTCATTCTTTTAATGTGCTGTATCATATTTATGGATTTCTGTGTGTTGAACATGCCTACATCCCTGAGATACGTCCCCTTTGATCATGTTGAATGATGCTTTTAGTGGGCTGTTGAATTTGGCTGGCTGTGTTTTGTTGAGAACTTTTGCATGTAAATTCATCAGGGATATTGGCCTATAATTTGCTTTTCTTGTAGTGTCCTTGTCTTGTTTTGGCATAAGGGCAATGCTGGCCTCATAAAATGAGTTTCTTCAATTTTATTCAATTTTGGGGGGGAAGGGCTTGAGAAGTGTTGTTATTAGTTCCTTAAATGTTTGGTAGAATTCAGCAGTGAAGCCATCAGGCTTTTCTTCCCTGGGGGACTTTTTGGTGCTGACTCAACCTCCTTACTCGTTATTGGTCTATGCCGTCTGCCTCATTCTTCAAGGTGCGATTCAAATGTCACCACTTCTGAGAAGCTTCCTTAAATCCCTGCAGGCAGAGCTAACTACTCACAGTTTCTCTGCTTCTTCCAGTCGCCCCTTCCCCATAGCTAGAAAGCAGCTCCGAGACAAGCACAGTTGCTTATCCATCTCCACCTCTCCAGCCCTGTTTGCAGCAGCTACGCAATAAATGTGGGCTGCACTCACTCAGGGCTCAGCAAACATTCTGTGTAAAAGGCCAGATAGGAAATGCTGTAGGCTTTGCCAGCCAAAGGGTTTCTGCGGCAGCTGCACCCCCCCGCTGCGGTAGCTCAGAGGCAGCCTTGGACAACACGCAAATTGTGTGTGAATGCATGGGTGTGGCTGAGTGCCAGTGAAAGCTTATTTACAAACACACGCTGCAGCGTGAACTACTCAATAAATGCTGAATGCATGAACCAGACACGTTTCCTGCTCACCCTCACCCCAATCACCTTGCAGATGTAGAAAGGCTTCACTTTTGTCTGTGTCAAGGTCATTAACCATTGGGTTAGCCAGTTCACTTGCCTCTCGAGTTTGGACAATGGTAGGAGGAAGAGGTGGCCAGTGGTCTCCAGAGCTTTCTCTGCCCCCCGCCGTGTCCAAGGAGACAGAAGGAGTTTGCCTCAGCTCGTCATTCATCGTGGTGCTCCCAGGGCCTGGCACAGGGCCTGGCAGGCAGAAGTTGCCCAGCAAATGCAAATGACAGAACTGCATCATTAGTGAGTAAGTGAATGGACAGTGGAGTGTTTTCTGGTTGTCTCCTTTTCCAGACAATGGGAAGAGGTGGCCGAAGAGGGTCCCCCTCCCCCCCGGAAGAGCTGGGTGAGTCAGCCTTTCACAAGCAAGTGGACAGACACTGCCCCTGCCCACCTTTGGCTCCAGCCTCTGCCCTTCCACCCATCCCCCAACCCCAGCTACCTCCCGCTCCCACCTTGCTTTTGCTCACCAGGGGCCTATGGTTGAAGAGAAGCAGGAAGGTGAAATGGGCCTTCATGGCCACTTGGTTGGAGATTTTGTCCATCACTTGGTCCCTTGTAGAGCCCACATCCAGGAGATTCCAGGCACTGGTGACCAGTCCACGGGCCACTGTGAGGGGAGCAGGGAGTTGGAGCTTCTGTCACCTTTCCGTCCCCACAGAGGAGAAAGACACACAGACATGTGCACACAGTCCTCCCACTCAACCCTACGAGGGTCTCTGGGGTCCTGTACTGGCAACACTGCCCATTCACCATCTCCCCAGCTATCCTCCCTCTGACAGCACCTGGTCCACCCAGAGAGGCCAGGAAATCGGTGAGGCCGTCAACCCTCACAGCATCCTAATCAAGTTTGGTCCTGGCCCCAAACCAAGCGATGAAGCTGAGCATCTGCTCACACCCTGGCCTGCTCCCAGCCACCTCCCACCCCTTCCCAGGGCTTTTGGGATCCACATTCAGAGACCCTATATTTTCTTGCCCTTCTTTTCTCCCTCCCTGATTCCCACAGAGCTTTCCCCAGACCCCCGACCCTCACCCTGACACAGCAACATGTCTTCCTCCTAGGTCCTCCTCAGGCTCTGCATACATTCCCCATGTGGCACCAAGGTAGCTGGCTGCACCTGGTAGGGAGAGGGCAGGAATGACACCCCTATCCTATGGAGGAGAGCCTTCCAGCCATGCTGTAGTGTAGAAGGCCTTATTGATTAGGGGCCATGAGGCCTGGCGTCTGACCCCAGCTTTGCCAGCAGAGTCTGTGTAACCTGGAGCAAGGTACTTCATTGACCTGAATTCCAGTTTCTGCAGCTGTGAAACGGGACCACAGTCCTGACCTGGCTGCCGCAGAGCACTGGAAAGGCAAAGCTTCATGTCGGTGTGAGCACAGCACACAAAAGCCGGGGGCTTCCACGACCTGCACACGCACCCCCTTTCAGGAACACTTGAACCTGAGAGCTTTGCTGTCTGAGCTCGATGTGACAGCATTTGTCCTGATGAGGTCAGGAGACACATTTCCAGCTTCTGTTGCTGTGTCCTCTGGGCTTGCCACAAAACCCAACCCTCATGCCTTATCTTTTGGAACCTGATGCCCAGAAAGGCCATCTGACTCTCCAGCCTCTCTTTGGCCCCAGCTCCAAGTGGTCAACAAAGGGCAGGAACTGTCATTTGCCCAGTGACCTGATTCAGTTTTGATTGAGGGAGAGGAGTGGAATGGGTAAGAGAACCAGGTGCCACAGGGACAGCATGGAGGAGGCAGATTGTGTGGTGATTCTCTACTTTCTCCTGCTACACAATTGCCCTTCCAAGCCTCTCATCCAATCCACAGCCCCAGTGTTCCCTAGCAATGTCCCCTCACTGCCACGCTTGCTCCTCCTGCCTCTGCGGAATGGGGCTTTCTGTTCCGCATTCTGCTCCATCTCTGTTCCTCAGTCTTCTCCCCAGCCCCAGTCTCTCACACCCTAGTACTCTTCCTTCTGAGACATTCCTGTCCCCAGGAACTCCTCCTCAGTTCCCATGAGCCCCACAGGGATCCTGGGTTGTCCCCTCCCCCCCCACTCCTGTGGTGACCCAAGTGGAGCTGTCCCAAGAGAAGAATTAGGAGAATCAAGACTCCACACAGCACCCCCCCCTGCTGCCCCATCCTCCTCTCCTATGGACTCTCCCATCACAGGGTCCAGATCTGGGCAGAGGCTGAGTCTCCCCACTGCCAACAGGAGGCTCCTGGGGGCAGTCTGTCATCCTCTGATTCATGCAACAGCATATTCCCAGGCTGTGGGACCCCAGAGCCACTGGGACTGAGTACACACGTCTGCCAGTTCTCCCTGAGGGTCCTGGAAAGAGAAGGACCAACTGTTCCCAGGCTCATCCCCAAGATGACTCCCCAGGCTTCTGAGAACCAGCTTTCGTCAGTAAGTGATTCTCTTCTCTCAAGAGGGCAGGAGCTCACTCACCTCAACCCCACCCATCCAGCATTCACCTTCACAGTGCTGGAGGGCAAGAGCTTCCTCGAGTGTGCAAGAGGACAAGAACACAAGAAGGCAATGTCTCTGGCTTGTGTGTTGGGGTGAGGGTGGAGACTGGAGGTTCCAGAGCACAGAGTCCCCTGCAGCTGTGAGTGAACCATCAGGAAGGGGGTGGAAGTGGTGGAACCAGCTTTGGAAAGTCCCTGGGAGGGGAGAGGTCTAGGTCACAAGACAACTGTGCCAAGGGAAGGCAGGTAAACTGGAAGGAAGACCTGGGTAGTAGTAAACCAAGAAAACAAGACAGCAGATTAACCTAGTGTCAGGAAATGAGTGCCAAACTATGTGGATGGATGGACAGGTAGATGTCATGAACATTCAATGTAAGGGGCTAGCAGAAAGGTGAGTGGATTTAAACAGGTTAGAAAATTGATTGGATGATTAGTTGAGTTGCAATAACAAAGGTGACTGCAGTATCCCAGAAGGGGTTTAGGACACAGTCTCAGGACCAGGTCAGTTGCTGAGGCCAATGGCCCGAACTTTCCCCATTGTCCATCTCAGCTCTCTTGCCTCGCCCCTTGGTTCATCCCTTCACTCCGTTACTGCAAATTCCACCTGCTCAGGTCACAGTTCTTTTTTTTTTTTTTTTAAATATCTGTATTTAATCTGTCAATAAAATTAATTTCATGTGGATTTTTTTTATCTTCTTGATTTTTTTAATTTCAGCATATTATGGGGGTACAAATGTTTAGGTTACGTAAATTGTCCTTGCCCCCCTCCCCCCCGAATCAGAGCTTCAAGTGTGTCCATCCCCTAGATGGTGCGCATTGCACTCATTATGTATGTATATACACTCATCCCCTCCCGCCCACATCTTCCCGACACCTGAATAATGTTACTCCTAAATGTGCTCTTAGGTGATGATCAGTGAAACCAATTTGATGGTGAGTACATGTGGTGCTTATTTTTCCATTCTTGGGATACTTCCCTTAGTAGAATGGGTTCCAGCTCTATCCAAGAAAATACAAGAGGTGCTATATCACCATTGTTTCTTACACCTGAGTAGTGCTCCATGGTATACATATACCACATTTTATTAATCCACTCATGTATTGATGGGTACTTGGGTTGTTTCCATATCTTTGCAATTGTGAATTGTGCTGCTATGAACATTCAGGTGCAGATGTCTTTTTTTATAGAATGTCTTTTGTTCTTTAGGGTAGATGCCCAGTAATGGGATTGCTGGATCAAATGGTAGGTCTACTTGTATCTGTTTAAGGTATCTCCATATTGCTTTCCACAGAGGTTGCACTAGTTTGCAGTCCCACCAGTAGTCTATGAGTGTTCCTATCTCTCTGCATCCATGCCAACATGTATTGTTTTGGGACTTTTTGATAAAGGCCATTCTCACTGAAGTTAAGTGATATCTCATTGTGGTTTTGATTTGCATTTCCCTGATGATTAGAGATGTTGAGCATTTTTTCATATGTTTCTTGGCCATTCTTCTGTCTTCTTTTGAAAAATTTCTATTCATGTCCTTTGCCCACTTTTTGATTGGGTTGTTTGATTTTTCTTGCTGATTTTCCTGAGTTCTAAATAGATTCTAGTTATCAGTCCTTTATCGGATGTGTAGCCTGCGAAAATTTTTTCCCATTCTGTAGGTTGTCTGTTTGCTCTCATGACTGTTTCTCTGGTTGTGCAGAAGCTTTTTAATTTAATCAGGTCCCATTAATTTATTTATTACTGTTGTTGCTGTGATTGCCTTTGGAGTCTTCTTCATAAATTCTTTGCTTAGGCCAATGTCTATAAGAGTTTTTCCCACATTTTCGTCTAGAATTCTAATAGAATCGCACCTTAAGTTTAAGTCTGTTATTCACTGTGATTTGTTTTTTGTGAGAGGTGAAAGCTGAGGGTCCTGTTTCAGTCTTCTACATGTGGCTATACAGTTTTTCCAGCACCGTTTATTGAATAAGGAGTCTTTTCCCCAGAGTATGTTTTTGTCTGCTTTGTCAAAGATTAGATGGCTATATGAGGATGGTTCTATATATGGATTTTCTGTTCTGTTCCACTGGTATGTGTCCCTGTTCTTGTGCCAATACCAAGCTGCTTTAATAACCACAGCCTTGTAGTATAGTTTGAACTCTGATAAATTAATACTTCCAATTTTGTTCTTGTTGCCTAAAATTGCTTTTGCTAAATGGAGTCTTCTCTGATTTCATAAAAAGTGTAAAATTATTTTTTCTATATCTGTGAAAAATGATGTTGGTAATTTGATAGGGATTGCATTGAATCTGTAGATCACTTTGGGTAGTATAGACATTTTAACAATGTTGATTCTTCTGATCCATGAGCATGGTATGGTTTTCCACCTCTTTATGTGCTCTGCAATTTCCTTCTTTAGTGTTTCAAGTTCTCCCTGTAGAGGTCTTTTACCTCCTTAGTTAAATATATTCCTAGGCACTTTATTTTCTTTGTTGCTATTGTGAAGGGTATTTAGTCTTTGATTTGGTTCTCAGTTTGACTTTTATTGGCATATATGAATACCTCTGATTTGTGTGTATTGATTTGTATCCTGAGACTTTACCGAATTCATTTATCAGTTACAGGAGTCTCTTGGTTGAATCTTTGGGGTTTTCTAGATATAATATCATATCATCAGCAAAGAGTGAGAGTTTGATATCTTCTGTCCCTATTTGGACACCCTTGATTCTGCTCTCTTGCCTGACAGCTCTCGCAAGTACTTCCAGTACTATGTTGAAAAGTAATGGGGACAGTGGGCAGCCTTGTCTGGTTCCAGTTCTAAGTGGGAATGCTTTCAATTTTTCCCCATTCAGTATGATGTTGGCTGTGGGTTTGTCATATATGGCTTGTATCATTTTTAGGTATACTCCATCTATGCCTATTTTGTTAAGCATTCTTATTGTAAAAGGGTGTTGAATTTTGTCAAATGCTTTTTCTGCATCTCTTGATAGGCTCATATGGTCTTTGTTATTGGTTCTATTTATGTGGTGAATTACATTTATAGATTTGCGTATGTCGAACCATTCCTGCATCTGTGGGATGAAGCCCACTTGGTTGTGATGGATTATTTTCTTGATAAGCACTTGGATTCAATTTGCTAGGATTTTATTGAGAATTTTTGCATCTATATTCATAAAGGATATTGGTCTGTAGTTTTCTTTTTTTGTTGTGTCCTTTCCTGGTTTTGGTATCAGAGTTCTGTTGGCTTCATAAAATGTGTTGGAGAGGATTCCATCCTTCTTGATGTTGTGGAATAACTTTTTTAGGATAGCCACCAGTTCTTTGTAGGTGTGGTAAAATTTGGGTGTGAAACCATCTGGTCTGGCACTTTTCTTTTTGGGAAGGTTTTTTATTGCTGTTTCGATTTCAGTTGTTGATATTGGTCTGTTCAGGAATTCTATTTCTTCCTGGTTGAGCCTAGGGAGGCTGTGTGTTTCTAAAAATTTGTCCATTTCCTCCACATTTTCCAGTTTGTGTGCATAAAGGTTTTTGTAGAATTCATAGATGATATCTTGTATCTCTGTGGCATCAGTTGTAATTTCTCCTTTGATGTTCCTGATGGAGCTTATTAGAGATTTTTCTTTTCTGCTCTTAGTCTAGCCAAAGGCATGTCGATTTTGTTTATCTTTTCAAAGAACCAACTTTTTGTTTTATTAATCTCCTGTATAGTTTTCCTGTTGTCCATTTCATTTAGTTCTGATTTGGTCTTATTAATTTCTCTCCTTCTGCTGGGTTTGGGGTCGGTCTGTTCTTTGAGTCTATTTGCTAGGTTGTCTATTTGTAAATTTTCTGTCTTTTGGATATAGGTATTTATGGAAATAAACTTTCCTCTCAGGACTGCTTTAGCTGTGTCCCACAGATTTTGATAGCTTGTGTCTCCTTTGTCATTTAGTTCAAAGAATCTTTTGATTTCTATCTTGATTTCCTCATTTATAAAATGATCATTCAGGAGAAGGTTGTTTAGCTTCCACGACTTTGAGTAGAAATGAGAATTTCTGTTAGGGTTGATTTCTTCTTTTATTCCCTTGTGATCTGAGAAGATGCATGGTATAATTTCTATTTTTTAAAATTTTTTAAGACATGTTTTGTATCCTAGGATATGGTCAATCTTAGAGAATGTCCCATGTCCCATGAGCTGATGAGAAGAATGTATATTCAGTGGATTTTGGATAAAATGTCCTGTAAATGTCAGTCAGGCTCATTTGTTCTAGCATTCTGTTTAAGTCCATTATTTCTTTGTTTATTTTCTGTTTGGAGGATCTGACCTGTGCTGTCAGCGGGGTGTTGAAGTCTCTGGCTATTATGGTGTTGCTGTTTATCATTTGGTTTAAATCAAGTAGGGTTTGCTTTATGAATCTTGGTGCACCTATGTTGGGTGCATAAAGACTAAGTATAGTTATGTCTTATTGTTGAACTGTACCCTTCACCATTATATAGTGACCATCTTTGTCTTTGCTTACTTTTGTTGATTTAAAAACTAAATTATCTGAAATTAAAACTGTCATGCCAGCCTTCTTTTGGCTTCCATTTGCTTGAAATATCAATTTACATCCCTTTATTTTTGGTCTAAATGCATATTTCCAGGTTAGATGAGTTTCCTGGAGACAGCAGATAGTTGGCTTGTATTTTTTTTGTCCATTGGGCCAGCCTATGTCTCTTGAGTGGGGAGTTCAAGCCATTCACATTTATTGAGAGAACTGATAGATGTGGCAGATTTCTGTTCATCCTGTTGGGCAGAACTTCATTGTTATGTGTTCTCTCTTGAGCCATTGTGGTATCTGGCCTTTGATCTTTAGCTTTTGAGTAGTTTTATATTCATGAGTGTTTCTTGGGCTGGTCTGTGTGCAGCTCTGTTTTGAGTACTTCTTGGAGGGCTGGTCTTGTCTTGGAGAATTCCCTTAGTCTTTGTTTATCTGAGAATGTCTTAATTTCTCCTTCGTGTACAAAACTTAGCTTTGCTGCATACAAGATTCTAGGCTGGGCATTATTCTGTTTCAGAAGAGTGAGAATGGGGCCCCAGTCTCTTCTGGCTTGTAAGGTTTCAGTTGAGAAATCTGGCATTATTCTAATGGGCTTTCCTTTATATGTTACTTGTTTCTTTCACTTTACAGCTCGAAGAAGTGCCTCTTTAGTGGCTATTTGGTCAGTCTGATGACTGCATGACATGGTGTCTTCTTATTTACAATGAATTTCCCAGGGGTCCTTTGGGCTTCTTGTATCTGTATATGTAGATTTTTGGCAAGGCCTGGGACATTTTCCTCAATTACATCTACAAATAGCTTATCCAACCCTTGCGTATTATCTTCTTCACCCTCAGGAATGCCCATAACTCTCACATTAGGCTTCTTCACATAATCCCACATTTCCTGCAGACTCTGGTCTTTTCTCTTATTTCTTTGCTCTATCTCTGTGACTGACTTATTCAATTGGAAGGTGTTATCTTCAATCTCTGAGATTATTTCTTCTGTTTGATCTACCCTGCTATTGAGGCTTTCCACTGTGTTTTGTAGTTCCCTGAATAAATTCTTCATTTCCAGGAGTTCAGTTTGATTTTTATTTAATATTTTGATTTCTTTAGTGAATTTTTCTTCCAAGTCCTGGATTTTTTTTGTGGTTTCTTTGTGTTGGTTACCCATTTTTCCTTGCGTATCGTTGAGTTTTCTGATGATCCACGTTTGACATTTTTATTCTGTCATTTTAGTGTTCTGAATTTGGTTAATGTCCATTGCTAGAGAGCTGGTGTTTCTCTTTGGGGGTGTGCTTTCCGTTTGATTCTTCATACTTCCAGAGTTCTTTCACTGATTCCTTCCCATCTGGATCAGCTGTTGCTTCTTACCTTTAGATTTTCGTTTGGATGATGATACACCCTGTTTATTCTCTGAGCTAGTAGGTGGCGCTTGTGGGTGAGATTTGACCACACCCTATATGATGAGTCAGTAGATGCAGGAAAAGGGTTGCAGAATGACTTCCCTGTCAGTAGATGGCACTCGCTGGGAGGGGCAGGCTGCAGTGTTGTTTTTGGGTCCTGTAACCAGCTCTCATTCCTCTGGAGAGGCACTCTAGTGCCTCACATGGTGGGGGAGGGGTCCTGGGACTTCCAGGTGTGTTCTTATTCTGCACCTCAGTGGGGGCACATCAGGGAATGAATCTGGGAAGAGCTGCTTTGGGTGAGCCTGCCCTCAAGCTCCACAAATGCTGTCAGCAGGGGTCAAAGGTCTGTTCTTTGCCTCTGAGCAAAGCTGTCAGGGAGGGGCTGGAATGGCCCCATGGGGCTGTCTGAGACCTGCAGTCTAGAGCAGGCCTTGCTCCTTTCCACCCTCCCCTGTTCCACAGTTTCTCCGGGGCCTCTGCCAGCAGGCAGGACCTCAAGCCAGTGGATCTACCGTGTCTGTCATGCAGGGGGGGAGTTTCCCTGCCCAGGATCACAGCCTGGGCTGGGTGCACAACCTTCCTGTGAGAGGAGAGTTGCCCCTCAAGCATGCTGATCTTCCCCTGAAGGCACACACACTCAGTAGGGTCATTCACAAATATTCCTTCTGTGCCTAGGGCAATGCAATCGAAGCCTGGGTGTATGGGATCTGGTAGGCCTGTTCCCTGGGCCCTGGAGATCAATCCCTGACCCTTCCAGGGAGAGGAGTGCTGGTCTCAAGTCATCCATGGGATGACCAAGCTGGATCGATGTCTCTCCGCCTCAGGATTTGCCCTGCTCTCCTGGAGTCACCAGGCAAGCAGCACCTGGGAGGGCTCGTGGGTAGGGAGCTCACAATCTGAATAACCCTCAATCTGCTGCCGGTCCCCAAAAGGAAAGGTCCTGTTCCCTGATGATGCCTCTGGGTGGTGGCTAAATTGTCTCTCTTGGCAGCGGCCGGTTGGAAAAGGGAAGGCGAGAATGAAGCAATATGGCGCCTACTGATCGGCTTGGGTCTGAGAACCAGGAGGTTCCCCGAGGGAGATGGGAGCCTGGTGCTCTGTCCGCAAGAGGCTCACAGCTCACTGGCTGTGGCCATCTCTGGGCTGGTGTGGACAGGTCTCTCTGCTCAGGAGCCCACCCGCAGTCCAAAATGCAAGGGAGGGGAAATGTAGCTGCTCCATCTACCCTTCTTGCTGGTCTCCAAGCCTCTCGAGGGCCTTTGTCCTTCCAGTTCTCCTCTGCAACTTCTTCCTGTGAAGTCTCCTGTAGTTTCAGGCACCCTTCCTTCCAATCCTCGTCTGATCTATGTTTGTCTGCCTGTTTATTTTTTTTTCACTTTCTTTTAAAATCTGTCTTTCTTGCAGAGACACTCTGGCTGGTGGTTTTTCTTGTCTGCCATCTTGATTCTCTCCCATGTTGGATCAGGTCACAGTTCTTGAGGTGTACTCAGGGTACAAGATATAGGCTCAATCACACTGTTTAGAAACTTGAGTTACTCATATCCCAGGTCCCACTTGGTTTCCAAATGTCATCACCCACCAAAGAAGGACTCCTGGGCTCAGGCCTGGGTCCTTTTCTTTCCTCTTCCCCAGCATAGAGGTAAGAGCTCCTCACCATTGTCTGCAGGTAGGCGATGACAATATCTGTTGCTTTCTTGCATTCTACATATGGCATCTTGTTGTTTAAAATTTTGACTTCTAGCAACTTTAGGGTTTCTAAGACAGTTAGTGCAGAAACCTAGAGGAGAGAAAGTACTCAAGAAGAAATGACACGCTTGAAGCTCAGACTTGGGGGGATGGGAGGAGCACGGGCAATAGATTTAACCAGAACTTTTGTACCCCCATAATAAGCTGAAATAAAAAAAAAGAAGAAGAAAGGAAGGCTAGAGGGTGTAAATAATAAAGAGAATGACAATCTATGGTAGAGCAAGAAAGAGGAGGAGTGAGTGTAAGAAATGATTAAAGCAGGACAAGTGGTTGGGGAGTGGAGAAGTTATGGGTCACACTAGGGACATGGGAACCAGACCTGGAGCTGTGAATAAACTGGACCAAGTTGTGCCCTGTTGACAGGAAATTTTGCTGGGTAGGTGTTGGGAAAATAGGCTAAGAGATGTGAAAGGTTTCAGGAGTTTTGCAGGGCTTTGCCTTGAAGAAATCTGTGGCTATGTTAGTTCACAGAATAGAAGCTGCTTCCAACAAGGGGGGCATTGTCAGAGGATGTTTGCAAAACAACATTTGTTCTTTGCTGCTGGCCATCACCTTGAGCTTTTTTGCAAGGCAGAAGCTCGGTTTGGGTCGTTGGTGGAGAAGCTGATTAAAATGCCTGCCCAGCAGATAACATGCAGCTGGAACTATCCTAGACTTCAAGGCTATTCCTGCTTCACTCCTGACTACATGTCTCTGTGTTTAGACGAAGTAGATTAGAGTAGTACACAGACTATATTCTCATTTTTTTTTTATATTTCTATTATATTTAGAGTTTATTGGGTAGATTTTTAAAAAATGACATTAACAGTTTAATTTTAAAATGCCATTATCAGAGTATCAGAACTTACATCCTTTGCAACTATTTAAAATTATGAAGAAAAAACTTAGATGGTACATAATTTTTGAAAATTCTTTTAGGGAGAAGAGGAGCAAAATGGACCAGGGGGTA
>CM052440.1:86498449-86555168 GCA_028533085.1 Varecia variegata
CCAGGTTCTCTCCCAACCCTTTTGGGGATGCTCAAGCCGCCAAGGAGGAGTTCTCCGGGACCCCTCTGGGCAGGGCAGCGTCCACTTTGGCGAGGTTGAGGACCCGGCGCGGGGAGGTGGCTGTCGTGCGTGGGGGCCGACCGGTGCGTTGTGTCCGCGGGGCCGAGGTCAGGGACTGGGCGCCGCGAGGAGGCGGCAGAGCGTGGGGCCTGGCCTGGTGGGATGGGTCCGCGGGGATTCTCATTTTATACATTTTATCTTTAATTTGTACACTCAGCTAGGTCTGTTTCTAACTTAGGGCTTAACATGTTTATCTTAGAAAAATTTTGTAACTGTCTATTCTTGTAGACAGAATTAGGTAAGGTTCCCCTGGAAACCTCAAAAAATAAGCTGCACACATAATTCTTTAACAAAAGACAAGTATTTGCTGTAACAATAAATACTTATATGTGGTTTCAGTTGGGGCCTCACAGCTCACGGGAATGCTGGAGGACCCCTGACCCCTCCATCACTTAAACTGCACTTTGTCTCCATCTCAATCATTTCTCCATCTATATTATTTCTTTATTTCCTATTATTTCCAAATCCCTTATGACAGTCCTGCCTTGGGGCCTGCTTTGCTGGGAGAGTAGCTAAGTCCCAGTAGGTAAGTGCCCAACCAGCTATGTGGATGGAGGTGGTCCTACCTTGGCTGAAGCCAGAAATATGTCTGAGCTGTCCTTCCCTCACCAGCCTCTTGGAGTACCCCACAAAGCTGTGCTGGTGCCTAGCTGAAGTATCCCAGTCCAAGTCCCTTTCCATGGATGCTGAGGACACTCAGGGCTCTGAGGACACTGAGGCACCCATAGCTGGAAATATTTCTGTAAGGAGTAAAGGGTGTGTGGGGGTGTTTCTTTTCTGCTGGAGGCGGATATTTCCTTAGGGGCATTTCGTCACAGATGGTGAAGACATGCAAAGTATATTGCCTAAGAATCAGAAGACATAAGTTTGGCTCTGGACACAACTTTGCCCCTCACTAGCAACATATGCTTAGGCAATTTGCTTAACTCCTAGGGTCTTTATTTCTTTACATATTAAATAAGTATAATAAACATTAACATAAGAATCAAAAGAGGTGAGATTACATGCTATTAGGTGTCAATTTTCAGGATCCCAGCCTGTGCTCTGGATCCCATCTTTTCCTTTGAAAGCATAAGTGTCTTTTATCAGTGGTAGAGAATTGTAGGGGTGAGGAGTACTTATCTACAGGACTATGAAAAATTGATTACTGTAAACTATAAACTTATGCTACAGTCACATATACCTGCAATCTTAGTTAATAGGAATAATAAAGAAAAAAAAACACAGCGAATTAATTTAGGCAGGACTCCGTTTACTACCAGCAAGGGTAGTTTGTTTGTTTGTTTATTTAAATGTTCTGGTTTGTCTTCACTGAAGACATTATTTAACTCTCCATGTCTTATTTTACTAATTTGTACAATGAACATTGTCATCGTAGTCAGAGTAGTAGTTATAATATCTACTTCCCAGAATTGTTACTGGCATTAGGGAGACACTACATCTATCTATCTATCTATCATCTATCTATCATCTATATCTATATCTATCATCTATCACCATATGTAAGTGCCTAACATACAGTGAAAATTCAATGAGTGTTGATTATTCTTGGTTGGAAAGTATTGGCACTCTTCTTGGGTCCACAACATCCCCATTATCTCTGTAGGGGAGGAGCCTTTCATTGCCATTTTAAGACCAGGTTGTGAACTTTAGATCAGGGGTAGGGATGCCAGTGAGACAACCATAAAACAACTAGAAAGGAAATGTATGCACAGAGGAGAGGGAGAGGAAAATAAAAAAGTGTCAATTAAAATGGATAAGCAAATCTGAAATTCCAAAGACATCTGGAAATCAAAGCCTGTGCAAATTGACCAACAAAATCAACAACTGGAACATGAAATTACTTCAGAGGAGATTTATTTTATAAAACAGTCTCTCAAATACTTTACTAAAATAATAATGATGATAATCATTATTATCATTCTCATTATCATCATATAAATATGCTTAGGAAGCTAAAATAAAAGAGGGAATCATTTCCAATTTAAAAGAGCAAGATATTATAAAATAAAAACAGAATGAAATGAAAATATGTAGATATGAAAAAGAATGAATTAGAAAACTTGGAAATTAACTGGAATTAAAATCTCAACAAATAGGATATAATAATGACTAACACAGTTAAAGAATTAGGAGATTACAAAATAGTTCTGAGGAATTCATCCAGTATGTAATGCAGAGGAATAAATAATTTCTAATTAAATAACAGTGAACAGATATGGAGGAGAGACTGAGAGGAGTTCTAGAAGAATGGACAGAAGGTGCTATCTAAGGATAATTGAGAACTCTGCACAGTTGATAAAAGACCAGAATCCTCTGATGTAAAGTGCACCCTTGAGTACTCACCAGGATAAATAAAGATAAATCCTTGCTTTAATGAAACTGCAGAACACCAAAGATAAAAAGAAAAATTCTAAATCCACTAGAATAAAATACAAATTACCTACAAATAAATAACAATAGGACTGACATCTAGTGTCCCAATAGCAACAAGAGATGCCAGGAGACAGTAAGGAAACAGCATGAGGCATGTTGTACTCTCTATGGAGTCTAGAGTAACCACTAAACAAATGTAAAACAACCAAGATAATAAAAGAGAAAAACAGAATAGTTTAAAAATAATTCAATCCAAAGGAAAAGTCAAGAAAAGAGAGATGAGCTGGGCATAGTGGCATGAACCTGTCATCCAAGCTATTTGGGAGACTGAGGCCAGAATTGCTTGAGCCCTAGAGTTTGAGACCAACCTAAGCAACATAGAGAGACCCCTATATCTTAAAAAAAAAGAAAGAAAGAAAAGAGAAAAATTAGGGACATGGAACAAGTGGGAAATTCAGAAAATGCTCTTAAAATGGTAGATTCAAGTCCAAAGATCAGTAATTATATTCAATGAAAATTGATTAAATGTTCCAATTACAAGAAAATGATTGTTGTTAGACTGAAAGAAAAAGAGAAACCCAACCATATGCTCTTTGCAAGAGACACATCTCAAACAAAAGAATACAGGAAGATTGGAAGAAAAGGAAGGATGAAGATGAGCTATGTATCCCTAATCTAAAGACTGCTAGCACAACTAGATGCATAGCAGACAATACACCTCCAGGCAGAAAGCATTACTAAGAAGAGCATATCATATAAACAAAAGATTAAATTCACCAGGAAAATATACTGATTTTTATTTGGATGAGTCTAATAACATAACCTTGCAGAGGATAAGTCATAAAATTGGTAGAAGAAAAAAGAGATATTGATAAACTCAGATTTAAAATGGGAGACTTTAACATATCCCTCAGAACTGAGAGAACAAAAAATCAGTTTTGATATAGACTTTAAAAATATGATTAGCACAATTGATATAATAGGTTTACATAGAACACTATATCCAACAACTGCAGAATATGCATTCTTTTCAAGCACACACAAAACATATAAAAACCAATAATTTGCTGGGTAATAAGGCAAGTCTCCATAGATTTCAAACAACTGAATTCATATAGAGCATGCTCTCTCTTCACAGTGCAATTAAACTAAAAATAAATAACAGAAATATAACTTTAAAAATCCCCATATGTTTGAAAATTGAGAAATACATTTCTAAATAATCAATGGAACAAAGAAGACTGAATGGAAATAATGAAATATTTAAATTGAATGATTAAAAAATCTTACACATTACTAATGCTGAGATGCAGCTAACACTGTCTTCTTAGGGGAATTTATGGCATTAAATACTGCTGTGGTTTGTGTCCCCTCGAAAATTTATATTGAAACTTAATCCCCAATGCAACAGTATTAACGGGGCCCTTGGGGAGGTGATTAAGTCATGAGGGCTCTGCCCTCACGAATGAGATTAAGTGTCCTTATAAAACGGCTAGAGGGAACTAGGTGGGCCCCCTTTGCTCTCCTGCCTCCTCCGTGTGAGGACACAGCAACCAAGCGCTGTCTTGGAAGCAGAGACAGGACCCTCCCCAGACACCAAACCTTTCAGCACCTTCATCTTGGACTTCTCAACATCCAGAACTCTGAGAACTAAATTTCTGTTGTTTATAAATGACCCAATCTCAGGTATTTTGTTATAGCAAAATAAACAGACAGACAAATACAAAATCGATTTGGGATGAAGTATATGTTTTGTAGAATAAAAGCACAGTGGACTCTTGAGCAATGTGAGGATTAGGAGTGCCAATGACCGGCACAGTTGAAGATCCATGTGTAACTTTTCACACCCCCAAAACTTTACTAATAGCCTACTGTTGAACAGAAACCTTACCAATAACATAAACAGTCAATTAACACGTATTTCATATGCTATATATATTACATACTGCATTACAAGAAACTAAGCTAGAGAAATGAAAATGTTATTAAGAAAATCATTTATCAATTCCAGGAGTCTCTTGGTTGAATCCTTGGGGTGTTCTAGATACAATATCATATCATCAGCAAAGCGTGAGAGTTTGATCTCTTCTGTCCCTATTTGGACACGCTTGATTCTGCTCTCTTGTCTGATTGATCTTGCAAGGACTTCCAGCACTATGTTGAATAGCAGCAGGGACAGTGGGCAACCTTGTCTGGTTCCAGTTCTAAGTGGGAATGCTTTCAATTTTTCCCCATTCAGTATGATATTGGCTGTGGGTTTGTCATATATGGCTTGTATCATTTTTAGGTAGACCCCATCTATGCCTATTTTGTTAAGTGTTCTTATTATAAAAGGGTGTTGAATTTTGTCAAATGCTTTTTCTGCATCTCTTGATAGGCTCATATGGTCTTTGTTTTTGGTTCTATTTATGTGGTGAATTACATTTATAGATTTGCATATGTGGAACCATCCTGCATCTCTGGGATGAAGCCCACTTGGTCGTGATGGATTATTTTCTTGATAAGCACTTGGATTCGATTTGCTAGGATTTTATTGAGAATTTTTGCACCTACATAAAAAAAGACATCTGCACTCGAATGTTTATAGCAGCACAATTCACAACTGCAAAGAAACCAAGTGCCCATCAATACATGAGTGGATTAGTAAAATGTGGTATATGTATACCATGGAGTTCTACGCAGCTATAAGAAACAATGGTGATCTAGCACCTCTTGTATTTTCCTGGATAGAGCTGGAACCCATTCTGCTAAGTGAAGTATCCCAAGAATGGAAAAATAAGCACCACATGTACTCACAATCAAATTGGTTTCACTGATCATCACCTAAGAGCACATTTAGGAATAACATCAATCGGGCATTGGGCAGATGTGGGGGGGGAGGGGATGGGTGTATACATACATAATGAGTGCGATGTGTACCGTCTAGGGGATGGACACGCTTGAAGCTCTGATTTGGAGGAGGGAGGGAGGGCAAGGGCAATATATGTAACCTAAACTTTTGTACTCCCATAATATGCTGAAATAAAAAAAAGAAAATCATAAGAAAGAGAAAATAGATTTATTATGCATTAAGTGGAAGTGGATCATCTCAAAGGTCTTCATCCTGGTCATTTTTATGTTGAGTAAAACATAACTGAGGAGGAGGAGGAGGGAGAGGAGGGGCTGGGTTTGCTGTCTCAGGAGTAGCAGAAGCAGAGGAGGTAGAGGAGGTGGAAACGGAGGAAGGAGAGACAGGCACACTTAGGGTAACTTTACAGAAATATATCATAATTTTGGTCTCACTTTTTTGCTTTTTCATTTAAAAAATGTTTCTATATGGTCCCAATTGTTTTGCCATCATTTGCTTTAGTTTTAGTGGCTGTATCATGGAAGGATCCATGTTGTAAAGGAAGTTAAAAGCAGTCTTAAATAATCGGAGCCCTTCTGCCACATTGTCTAGTGTCACTTTGTTTTCTGCCACCGCTTCTTCTACATCTTCCTCATCATCTGGCCCTGGTTCAGAAGCACACATCTCCATCACATCACCTTCTGTCAATTCTTCTGGTGTGATGTCTATCAGCTCTTGCATCTCTCCAGGATTGTGTCTTGAAACCCTTCACCCTCCCACATTGTTTTTGGCCATATCCACCATATCTTTCAAGATTTCCTTGATATGCTGTCATAAATCCTGTGGGATCATGCATAACATCTGTATACAGTTTTCTCCAGCAGGGATTTGTTTATCATTTCAGGCTGGATGGCTTTCACAGCTCTTTCTATAACAACGATGGCATCTTCAGTAGTGTAATTCTTCCAGACATTCTTGCTGTTTTCTCTATCTGGGTTCTCCTCCACAGCATTGGCAATCTTTTCCATAGATTACTGTTTGTAATGAGCATTAAAAGTTCTTATCCCTCCCTGAGCTAGAAGCTGAATTAGAGATGCTGTGTTTATGGGCATGTAGGTCACTTTGATATCTTCAGTACTGAGCTCATGAAGTTCTGGGTGGCCAGGGGCATTGTCCAATATCAAAAGAACTTTAAAAGGCAGTCCCTGAATGGCATTGTACTTCCTGCCTTCAGGGACAAAGCATTGATGAAACCAATCCAGAAAAAGGCCTTCTTGTTGTACAACCAAAAGACTGGAAGCTGCTGTTTATCTTTCCCTTCAAAGCTCAGAGGTTAGCAGCTTTGCAGATGAGGGCAGTCCTGATCCTAATCCTTGGCTGCATTTGCACAAAACGGTAGAGTTAGTGTTTCTCTTCCTGCATTACATCTTGCCGCTCACTTCTCTTCCTTACTAATAAATGCCCTTTGTGGCATTTTTTTCAAGAATAGGGCATTTTTTTCTGCACTAAAAACCTGTTCAGGCAGGAATCCCTTCTCCTCAATGATTTTCTTAATGGCATCTGGAAACTTGTCTGCTGCCTCTTGGTCAGTAGAAGCTGCTTCTCCTGTTATCTAGATATTTTTTAAAGCCAAACGTCTTTCTAAAATTATCAAACCATGCTATGCTGGCATTAAATTCTCCAGCTTTAGATTGTTCACCTTCCTTTTGCTTTAAATTTCATATGAAGACTTCACTTTTTCTCAAATCATGCTAGAGTCTGTAAGTACGCCTTTCTTATAGCAATTCTGCACCCACATAAATACTGCATTTCAATATGAGATTAAAATGGTATTTCACAAAAACTGCAAGGTTTTTGCACTGGCTAGCATAGCTACAGGACAGCTTCATGGATTTCCTTTTCTTTTTTTACAGTGGTCATTACAATGCATTCATTTCTCTTGAAATGGTAGGCAACCAAGCTGCAGACCTCAATCTATCACACGTGCTATTCAAAGTTTACAGTCTTGCAGTAAACACGATGAAAAATACCAGAGAACAATGAGAGATCGCTTTTTACTGCATACACAATTTACTGGGAAGACCCAGAGATGATTAGGGTCACACAGCATTTTAACCAGGTACTCCCAACACTTGAGTCTACCACAACGGCAATAGGAGGTGGCTATAAAATTATGATGGTGGCATAGTATGTACTACAGTTAATTTCATGCAGTTATGACTTAATATCACATCTTTACATTTGTTTACATTTATCTCGACTGTGAATGGTACTGTGTATGGTCTATGTTTGTGTGTATAAGTTTTTGTACATTTTAACTTTTTATAATAGACTTCTCTATATTTTATGGCAGTAAATAATAAAGGAGACCATTATCTACATATATTTTATACTTTCATAGTATACATAATTTTTGCTTAATTTTTTTGATATTTTTAGGCTACGTGACTCATCTGTGAGATATTCAAATTGACACAAATCTCCAAAAATTTTTCCAATATATTAATTTTTAAAAACCCTTATATAAGTGGACCCATGCATTTCAAACCCATGTTCAAGGGTATCTATACAAATGAGAAAGATAAATCCCTAAAAATTGAAAGCAGTTAAATAAACCTCATTGCACAGTTATACTGTTAGTGAAATCAGAGAGAAAAAAATCGGAGACAAATTATTTCAGATGACTTTATGTTTTGTTCATAAAATTCTAATGGCACATACTCTAAGGACAAAAAGAAAAAACTCACGGAAATCTTAAGCTATGTTCATTTTTTTTTCCTTTTGTTTTGTATGAGACAGGGTTTCACTCTGTTGCCTGGCCTGTTTTAGAAGCATTTGAAAATTTTTAATTGAAAATTATATTAGGAAAGCTGAAAATGGAGTAAGCAGCGCAGCCTTGGCCTGCATGACTGGCGCCGCGGTTGCAGCCTCCAGCGGGTTTGGGACCACTGCGGAGCAGCGTCACAGCCGCGGCCCGACAGGAGTTACCTGAGATGGAAATGGCAGAAAGCAGAAGTCAGCTTTGCAGCGAGTGCACACACCCAACTCTATGTTGGAACTGGCTTAAGAGAGTCTGAAGGAAGGAAGCAGCAGCAGGAGTCTGTAGGCCGGTGAGCTTCCTTACCGCGCGACTGGCCACCAAGCATCAGGGACAGGAGGGGACCACTAGGTCCAGCACCTCAGGCGAGTCCAGCAGCTGAGTGTTGCCCAGCAGAGATCAACTTGTTTTTCCTAAAAATGAACGGTGAACTGTGAAGGCCAGGCTTGGACCCCAGCTCACACCCAGCAAAGAAAGAGACCCCAGTCCTAAAACTGTGAGGAACTGAAAATTCTAACAACCTTAGTGAGCCCAGGTGCAGATTCCTCCCTAGACCTTCCAGACAGGGATCAACCTGGCCAACACTTTGATCTCAGCCTTATGATACTCTAGCCATACTGGGAACTGTATGTTAATAAGTAACTGTTGTTTTAAGGCATTAGATTTGTGGTAATTTGCTATGTAACAATACAAAATGAATACATATCTTTTGCTCAGGAGCCAGAAGAGTTTAGAACTAAGCATTCATGCCTTTTGGGGGGGCCCTCAGCCAAGTTAATTGGACCCATGTGAGACCAGGTTCTCTCTCGGGGGTGCCAGTGGGCCCAGGAAATCATGCTAGTCTCTATAATGATGGATTCCGTTGTTGAGATCTTTTCCCCAAACTTGCTGGGTTAAGCTTTGACTATGATTCAACATTCAAAGCCTCTTTTTTCTTTTCTTTTCATTTTCTTTCTTTCTTTCTTTTTTTTTTTTTTTAGAAACAGGATCTTTCTCTTTAGCCCAGGCTACAGTGGAGTAATCACAGCTCACTGCAGCCTCAAACTCCTGGACTCAGGCAATCCTCCTGCCTCGGCCTCCCAAGTAGCTGGAACTACAGGCATGTGCCATCACACTGGGCTAATTTTTCTGTTTTGTTTTGTAGATATGAAGTCTTGCAAGAGCTATCTTGCCCAGGCTGATCTCAAACTCCTGCCCTCAAGTGATCCTCATGCCTTGGCCTCCCAAAGTGCTGGGATTACAGGCGTGAGCCACTGTGCCTGGCCAAAGCCATTCTATTACTTAATGTAACTCAATCCACAAATTGTCGTTTACTTATTTATATAAAAATAATAAGACTTTAATAGGTTACAAAAGAAAGTTTTCTCATATTAAAAATGAAAAAAATGAGACCCCATGACACTCATTATATCCATGCCTCCAATTAATTACTTTTTTAAGATAATCGAATGAAGTTGTTATACAGAAGGACTATACTTTTTCTTGTGGCATTGATCAATTTTTCTAAGTGATATGTTAATTATCTACAGGCTGCTCACCAGCCTATTTAAATATTTTTAAAAATTCATGCTCTTATAATTTTAAGACAGACAAATATTTGGTTCCAGCCAAGTTGGAGAAGCCACATTGCTACCATGTCTACCCTATTCCAGTGAAAACCCTGGATATAAAACAATAAAAAATCACAGGAAGGTGAAAAGAAGGTGGACTCCCTGGGGAATGACACAGTGGTGAGTTTCTTGGTTTTTCAATTTCTTCCCATGTGCCCTGGAGAGAGAACTGCAGAGGCCTCCAGCCAGGAACCACCAATAGGCACAGACAAAACAAACACACAGAAAAACCAAAATGCCTGCTCTCCCAACCAGAGGACCTGGAAGATAATGGCCTAACAACAGAAAACTCTTCTGGCAATACCCACCCTACTCCAGCCAAATACCAAGGCAAAGACCACCCACCACCATGGTTTGTATGGAGTCCACTGTGGAGCTGCTTATCCATAGGCACTTCCACTGAGTGGGAGGAAGCAGCAATGCTTTGATTCCCTCACCTGATGGTAATAATGGGGCCAACCTGGGAGCTGATCTTCTATCTCCTGCCTGGCAAAAGCAGGCGGCTTTCTGATTTCCCTGTCAGGGTGGGGCCAACAGACCAAGTAGAAAGCTGTTCTTTCATCTCCTTCCTGGCAAAAGCAAATAATTCTACAATTCCCTTGCTGTGGTAGTGCAAGTGGGGTCCAAAGGCAAGCTGAGCCTCCACCCCTACCCAGCAACAACGAGACTTGCAGAGGCAGTGTGACCCAGGGCTAGTGTTACCTTCCCCACCCTGGTGTCACCTGAGTCTAGTAGGAAGCTGAGCCTCCGCTGCCACCCCAAACCAACGGCACTGACAAGGTGTTCAAGTCCGGGCTAATCAGCACTCCAAGTTCCCCCTGGTGTCAGCAGGGTCCAGTAGGGAAATGACCTCCACACTGACCCAGCTGCAATAAGACTGAGTGAGGTGGTGCCAACAAGCAATTAGGAATTCTGTCGAAACAAATGGAAGTCTTGAAGATTTCAGCAAAGAAATGGAAGTTAGAAGAAAGAACCAAACAGAAACTATGAAATGAAAAAATGTGATAATTAAAATAAACATATGCTGGATAAACTCAATTGTAAAGAAGAGAAGACAGAAGATAGAATACATGAACTTGAGGACAAATCAATAGAACTTACCTATTCTTAACAACAGAGAAAAAAATATATATAAAACTAAACTAAAAAGAGCAGCCTCAGGGACCAGTCAGACAGCATCAGAATAACTAGCATATATGTTATCAGAGACTCAGAAAGAGAGTAGAAAGAGATAGTGGGAATGAAAAAATACTCAATAAAGTAATATCTGAAAAATTCCCAAATTTGGCAGATAGAAACCTACAGATTTGAGTAGCTGAGTTAATCCTAAATAAGATAAATCCAAAGAAATTCAGATCAAAACATGTCACTTAAAAACTTCTGAAAATTGAAGACAAAGAAAAATTCTTGAAAACATGCCCAAGAGAAATGAAGTGGACTTGTACAGAGAGATGGATTCAAATGTCGGTAGACTTCTCTTCTGAAACTGTGGAGGACAAAGGAAGCGGGCCAATAGTTTTAAAGTTCTGAAAGAATAGAACTGTCAGCCACAAATTCCAAATCCAGCAAAAGTAACATTCAGAAATGGGCAAATAAAGATGTTCCCAGATGAAGGAAAATAATTTGTTTTTAGCAAACCTATTCTTAAAAATGGATAAAATCCAGACTTCACCACTATACAATATAACCATGTAATAAAACTCCACTTGTACCCCCTAAATCTATGGAAATTAAAAAAAAATTTTAAATGAAATAAATAAATGTATAAAGTAAGTTCTCTAAACAGAAAGAAAATGTTATCAGAAGAGTGCTTGGAACTTGAGAAAGAAAAGAAGAACATCAGAATGGAAAAAAGTAGGAGGGAATAGAATAGAGTATGCCTCCTCTCATAAGTTTTTAAAATCATATTTGATGTTTGAGCAGAAATTATAACACCATCTGATGTGGCATCCAGGGCAACAGAGGAATTATTTAACACTGTCCTATGTTAATGATCAGGAAGAGTAAAGGGACCTACGTGGAAGAGTTTCTACACTTCACTTCAAGTGGTAAAACGTCAATACCAGTTGACTCTGATAAGTTACATATGTATGATAATAATGAGCTAAAGACACCACTAAGAAAATTACACAGAAAGATACAATCAAAAGCACTACAAATAAATCAATCTGTAATTCTAAAAAAACTGTTTAAGTCGCCCACAGGAAGGTAAGGAAAGAGAAGCAGAGGAAAGAGCAAGAGAATGAACAAACAGAAAACAAATTACAAAGCAGCACACCTAGGCCTTAACGTATAGCAGTTACCTTAAATATAAATTGTGTACATGTGTCAATTAAAAGATAAAGAGTGTCCATGTGGACAAAGAAGCATGATTCAGAAATACACATGCTGTTTATAGGAAGCTCACTTGAAATACAGAAGCTTAGGTAGGTTAAAAGTAAAAGGATGGAAAAAGATAAACCACACAAACATCATTTTTTAAAAAAAGCACTATTGGCTATGTTAATATTAGATAAAGTAGACTTCACAGCAAAAAAATTTATTAGAAATAAAGAGGGATATTACATAATAACAAAATAATCAACAGAGAAGACATGGATCGTGTTTAAATGTGTACAAACTGAACTTGGCCTCTAAACACATGAAGCACAAACACAACTGAAATGAGAAATAGATAATTCTACAATTTTAGTTGAGGATTTCAACACCCCCTCTAGCAATCTCTAGACAGAAAATCAGCATGGATGTAGAAGAAGTGAATAACACAATTAACCAACACCAGTTGATATTTATAGAACATTTCATCACCAAGAGCAGAATGCATAGTTTTTTGATAATCCATGATAAATTCACCAAAATAGACCATATTCTAGGTTATAAAATAAACTTCCACCAAATTTAAATTAAAATTATACTTATGTTCACTGACAACAATGAAATCAAACCAGATATTGATAAGAAAGATAATGGAAATTCTCCAAACAGTTGGTAATTAAAAAACACCCATCTAAGTAAGCCATGGGTCAAAGAGGAAGGCTCAAAGGGAGAAAGAATACATGAACTGAATGAAAATGAAAATATATGAAATTATGGTGAATGCTGCTTAAGTAGTGCTGAGTGTGACATTTATAGCACTCAGTACTTACATTATAAAAGAAGAAAAGTTCAAATCAATAGTCTTATTTCCTATTTTCAGAAACTAAAATAAGAAGAGAAATAAAAACTGAAAACAAACATGAGGTGGAAATAATAAATACGAGAACAGAAATCAATGACATGAAAAACAGTAAAGGGTTAAAGGAAATCAATAAAACAAGAAGTTGGTTCTTCAAAATAAAATAAACCTCTAGAAAGACTAATAAAGATCAAGAGAGAAGACTGATATCGGAAATGAGCAGCAAATGTCACAGCCAACCCTGGAGCCATTAAAAATGATAACTAGTGAACACTGTAAAAAATGATGCTCATCAGCTAACCTATGATAAGAAATAGAATAATTTCTCAAAAACCACAAATTACCAAAACTGAGCCAATATGAAATGGATAACCTCAATAGCTCTATAACTATTAAAGAAATTGAATTTGTAATTAAACAGCTCCCTCTCCCCAAAATCTCTAGGCCTAGATGGTTTCACTGGGCAATTTTACCAAACACTCAAAGAATTAACACTGTTATACAAACTCTTCCAGAAAATAGAAGAGGGTCACTTCCTAAATAGTTTCATGAATCCAGTATAGCCCTGACACCAAAACAAGATGATGATAGTACAAAAAATAAAATAAAATAAAGAAAACCTCTCATGTACCAAAACATTAGCAAATTGAATCCAACAAGGTATGTAAAAAGAATTACACACACGACCAACTGAGATTTATTTTAGGTATTATGCATGGCTGGTTCAGCATTCAAAACTTGATCAATGTTATATACTATACTAACAAGTTAAAGAAGAAAAAATATTTTGATTATGTAAATTGATGCAGAAAAAACATTTGACAAAGTATAAAACCATTTTTATAATAAAAACGCACAAACTAGGGGTCGAAGGAGACTTCCCAAACTTTATGAAGAGCATTTACCAACAATGTTGGTACTTTGAGACAGGAGTCTGCCAACCTCCTCATCTGCTGGCAAATTAATAAACTCTTTCCTTCCCCTCAAACTACCTGTACTCGTTTTTCTGATACAGCCACGGGGACAAGTGCCAAACTTTTGGTAACAGATTTGGCATCCCTGGGTGGGCCCATTGGCACGCAGTGGAATAGCAAACTCTGCATCTGCTGGAGGAAGCAGGGAGCAGCCCTAGGACAAGCCCTGAGTCTTCTCTGGAAGGAGCACCACCTTTTTGAGGTGAGAGAGTACAGGACAGTCCCAGCAGCTGCCAGAGTGTGTTTTAGCTCTGGGGAATGCCCATCTCTTTCTCCCCAAATTAGACCAGCTCCCTACAAACTGAACTGAGTTGACAAGAAGGAAACAGATTTGGGAAGCGTTGCAAGAGCCACGGCCATTTGTAGGTAAATTTCCCCAGGATGCCGAGACCCTGTTTCCACCCATATGGGGGCGAGATGTTCAGACTTCCCTGTTGGATTTATTTTGAGGCATTGATTTGGGGTTGTAAGTCAAGAGGTTGAGTGGAACTAGGGAACCCTGTTTGAATTGAGCTCATTTGTGGTTCCCAGGGAACCAGGGGGACTGGGAGATGTTGGCTTTTTCATGTGAGATGATTTGGTTCTCAGTTTGTCTCCCTTTGGATTAGGAGATGCTGATTTTCAATTGAGAATTCTGTTCTCATTTTGTGGCTCCCATTTGGTCGGCTGTGGGATTTTGTGTTGAGGATTCTCTGTATGGTCTGTGTTTATTTGCTTGTCAAGTTTGTTGCGACATAGGAAAGCTCCATCTCAGAGTCCCTTGGGAATAACTTTGGCTGAATGACTAACTTATGGCTACAAACCTATGTGTAAAGAGAATGGTGTTACTGCAATCCAAAAATGTGCTGGCTTGTGAGAGGAAGCGACCATTAAATGAAAATTCCCATTTGATAGGCAGTGGCATTTTAGATTAATTGTGTTGGGAATTCCCTATATTGTTTGTGTTTGATTGTTTGTGAGTTTTTGCCTGGTGAGTTTTTGTACCTAGGTCTAAAGATTATTGTGATACCACTTGTCTGGAGTGTGAAGAAAAGTGGTGGTTGATGGTCTGTGGTTTATTCTGAGTTGTTGGTTCTTTTAAAATTCAGGGCCCACATGGTCGACCTGCCACTACAGAGTTAAAATGTTGAGTCTCAAGCTCTTTCCTTGAGATAAACTCATTGTTTATAGTATGAAAAATGATGTGTGTTTGTATGATTTTTTATAAATAAGGTCCTCCAGCCACTGCCAGAACCCCCACAGCCAGCCAGGGTGAAGCACTGGGGGGCCACTGCCTGGGAGCGGACCTGGCAGGAGGGAGGTCTGGCACACAGGGGCCACTGCCGAGCACTGTGCAGCAAGGAGGAAGGAATGCCTGCTGCTGCTGCGACCTTGGCACCATGGGAGGGCTAGGGGTGGGTACCACTTGAGCCAGCTCTTCAGTGCCATGCCCAGTAAATTATGAATCAGAGTTTGGAATGGTCTTTCTGGGCAACAAACTCAACTTGGGCCAGAGGGAACCCATAGCTGGATTGGACAATTTGCAGCAATATCAGATCAGCCAATGCCAGAGTAAGATTGGGACTTTTTCACTGACTGGAACAACTTTATGGACAATGAGGGGCTGGATATGTGGTGAGAATATTAAGTATACCACTGATATAATGGCTTCGATACAGGCCATGGCTGAGCCCAAGTGAGTGGCCAACATGGCAAAAAGAAGTCAGGCCACTGGCAGAGCTGCTAAGGAGGCCACTGAATGTGATCTCTTCTCTGGGGCCTGGATACCCCAGCTAGATTTAGATCCCCTTGAAAGCTAAAGACTGGGACTCTGCCATTTGGGATGGCACAGGTAAATGGAGACAGAATTCTCAGGGACTCGTTCTCCTACCCAAAGTATTGGTTTGGCCTCTCATGAGACAGCTACATGAATGAACACATTAGGGGTATGATACCTTAATGGATTTTGGGGGAACCTCATTGTGGAGGACCCTGTGTGCAACAAACTCTTTATGTGCTTGGGGTGGTCCAATGACAGAAATGTCACCCGCTGCACAAAGAGCCCAACATGTAGGGGGCCCAATCCTTTCAATGATTGGCAATTTCACTAAGTATTACTAGACACCATTTCAGGTGGGGTAGAGGCTTGTCCTACCCAAATGGAGAGAGCTTCTGAAGTTCCAAGATGGGCTCTTACCAGGAGCTGCTGACACATAGGGCAGGGCCTTTGCTAAGTTCCTGCACACATACACCAGCACTGAGCAGGAACAAGCCTCAGAGGATGATGGGACTATGGGCATCAGCAGTCCAGAGACAGAGGCCAAGCAGATGGAGAATGGCATGCTGGTGATGGAAGCCATGGAAGGGCAGCTGAAGAGACAGCTGGACAGCTCAAGGTCATCAAGCTGTTCATAGGTTCACATCCTCCATACAGATTGATAATGGACCCTCTTTGTAGCAGAGATAACTCAGCAAGTAAACAAAGCCCTGCATCTAGAATGGAAATTGTATGCATCCTGGAATTGATGCAGGAAAGTGGGACAGGGCATTTCCATTTGTCCTTCTTTGGATAAGGGTGGCCCTAGGAAGCAGGCTTAAGTTAAGCCCCTAAGAAATAGTTTATGTGAGACCCTTCCTAGCACCCCGAGGTAAGTATGGTAATATAACCATGAGTAAAGAAAGCAGAGCAAAGCAATATGTCAAATGAGTGGCCCAGCTGCTAACCACTATGTATGAGACTGCCTCTTTCAGGTCCCCAGCCTGGGTGGAAGCAGAGAAGTGGAAGGGACCCTATGAAGTGCCTCTAACCACTCACACCCCATTGAAATTGTTAGAAATAAAACCTTGAATCCGTTATGCCAGAGTAAAGGGGTGTCCCATGGAAGAAGAAGAGCCAAGCCCCAGTAGAGGACCCAGCATTTAGGTGACCTAAAGTATCTGTTTAAGGAAAAGGGAAAAATGAAACTGTTGATATTTTTGCTAATCTTTTTTAGGTTATTTATTCTGTCTATAGGACAGAGAGACAACTCCTTGGTGAGGATTTCCCTGGGCTACCACCTCTTCTGTTAATCTGTCTTGCCATTGGGTTTGTCATCCTAAATCTTGTTTGGTGCAGATATTTCTGTACATGATTTCTAAATTTGCAGAAGCCAGTCTCTCAGATCACCTACAGGGTACAACTAATAGCTCTGCACTCAGAGGTCCCATGCTTCTTTCTAACCCAGCCCTGTATCAGACATTGTGTACCAGGTGACAGTCCATTTTGTCTTACCAGTCCTCACTGTTGTATTTGTTGCTTATGACTTTTTTTCACCTGGTAATCTGTTGTTGTAAATATGCTGCCAAAGCTTTGCAATGGCACATGTAAGCATAAACCTTGCATCTAAAACATTGCCCCATTCAGCAGGAAGTAGATCATAACTATGATGTCCCTCCTGCCACAGATATGGAAGAGTAAATTTGACAGGGGAAATATGTTACAGAGGAAATGGCCTGAACAAATAGCAAAATATTTTATGTCTCTTTAAAACATCCCCCACTACTTTAGGAGAACTAAGACCTGCATCTCTGCCTCAGGCCAGCAGTGGGGAGGGGTAGGGGAATGTCTTTTGTTCTTTGTGCTACAGGAGATGGCTGGGCAGGCCCCACCTGGGTCAGGCAGGCAGAATCAGGCACAGGTCCTGGAGGACTGGATCGGCCTCCCAAGTGGGAGGAGGTCAAGGGATTTTCTCCCCCGGAGACAGGATGGATCAGAATCATCAACTGTAGTTGAACAGCAATAGACAGAAGCTGAATGGCCTCCCTTTCAAAGCTCTGTCTTTCTCCTTATTAGGAGGACAATTAGGAGGCATTATGGACAGTAGTCTCCATCCTCCTCATTTGCCAGCAAATTAATAAACTTCTCTTTCCTTCCTCTCCAACCGCTTGTTCTCATTCTTCTGGTGCAGTCTTGATGACAGGTGCTGAGCATTTGGTAACAAAATTATATCACAAAGTATAAAAAGTACAACAGAGCCACTGTTCCAAGATCAGTCACATAGACCCTTTTTCTACCTTTAATTGGAGCCTTGCAAACAGTCTTTACCTTCCATTCAACCAGATTGTACAGAGGAGGCCAGGAGCCTGGCTGGTTCGAAATTCTCTCCCTTTTTGCCAGCTGATCAGGTTCTTGGGTTTTCTCTCTTGTAGCTTTTTAGAAAAACAGATATGCTTTAAAATGTTTGGAGCAAGGCCCTTTCCCCATAAAAGTTTGCTGAAAAATCACTGATGTGAGGCATATTAATTGGAGAAAAAGACATTTAAATTAATGTGTATAAATGGGAGCCTAAGAATGAAAACTTGATGCCTTAATGAAGTATAGAGGTTTTCTGAAAAATGGGGGTTTGGAAGTAGCAAAACAGGTTTGGGAGGGAGAAAAGAAGAGGCTGACCAAGGTGGTCTTGTCATGCAGACAAAGCCTCACATCAGTAGTACCAGAGAGAATGGGAGCAAAGGTTTCCTTTTAAACCTTTAAGGTGTCAGACTCCTAGTTAATCTTTCCCGGGTAGGGTACAGAAAGTCCGGGCTGCATTAATGGAGATTCCCTACAGATGTAAATTTTCCCCACAAAGACAGCTTTACAGCCTTATTTCAGCCTTATTTCAATGGCAGCCAGCTCAGAATACCTCAAAGAAATATATTTTGGGGTAAAATATTTTGATTTTTTTTAACTGGTTGGTGTACTGCGGTTGTGGAGATTTTAGTCAATTTTAGAGGCCTGGTTCCCATCATTGAGAGGTTCTGTCAGTTTTAACCATGAGTTTGTCAAACGTAATGTAAGAAAGACTAAAAGCAAAAACAGAAGTGGTCACACAATTAATACATTGCTGAGATCTCTAAGTATGAGAGATCTCTAAGTATGAGAGATCTCTAAGTATGACAGCCAGCTCCTCCCTGCAGAGGGGCTCAGCTGAGCCTGGGGCCCGTCATCACGGAAGCAGGAAACCGACCTTCCTTCCTGGAAGTGAGCAAGACTCTTTAGAGGAGTTTCGCAGCACAACAGACCTTGGATCTCACTCCAAAAGTTTTAGGAAGCTCAGAAGAGAACTGCTTTTTGGTCCCAGCAAAACTCATAATCGGTTGTAGTACATGTCTAGCTGGTACCTAACCGTTTATGGGAGAAATTGCTCTAAGTCAAAAGGGGTTCTACTCTGAGGTGTTCCTTTATGTGCTCACCATTTGTTGACCCCAAATAAGTGACTGAGTGTGAACTAAAATAAAGTCTTAAGCTGCCCAACTGATTGAATGGACCCCCTTTTGGCCAAGGGGGCCCCCAAAATACCCTAATGCTGAGTTACTGGCCATGAGAAGGGAGCTCAGACATGCCTCATCATGCCCCCTCCCTTCTTGAAGACGGTTAGGTTGGCTTAGGATGGGAACCCGAAAAGTATGTATAGGTCATAATACTTAGACAGTGATCATAAAGCCCGTGAAACAAAAGCCTCAGGAGTCTGGAGAGTCCGAGGTTGTAAATCTAACTCCTCTGACCACAGACAGCTGCAGACGCTGGCATTCCTATGCCCTCTGATAAGGACGAAGCTACCTCCTTCCCCTGTCTCTGCAGGTGTTCCTCACTCCCCACTGGAAAAAACCCTCTATAAAATCCAAGGCTCTCCCCTCCCTCCAGTGGATGTTCTTTGGCCTCACCCATCTGCACCCAGATGCTCAAAATAAACAGCATTTTGCTACACATGAGGCTTCGTATGTCTCCCTCTCAGCTCCGGACCTAACAGAGATGTCTTTTGTGACTCATGGACAGGACTAGGGCTACACAGGGCAGGGTTTGAACCACACCTGCAGGTCCTCAATTTACCCAACAGATTTCCTGAGTCTATAGTGACTTGTCTCTGATTAGCAGACTTCCTTATCTTAACTTAAAATATTCCAAGCCTTTTGACAAGGTAAATTTCTTTAACCAATTACAAATCAAAGAATCTTTAAACCCACCTGTAATCTCCAATCCCTCACTTCAGGATGTCCTGCCTTTTTGGGCCAAACCAATGTACGCCTTCCATGGATTGATTTATGACTTTGTGTGTAAACCCTGTCTCCCTGAAATGTATAAAATCAAACTGTAACCCAGCCACATGAGACCACTTGCTCAAGGCTTCCTGGGCGTGGCTCCACACCATGGTCAGTCACACATACTCAGCTTAGAATAAACCCTTTAAATTATTTTTCAGATTTTGTCTTCATTTCCTTTGACATGAGGCACACTCTGAAGGAAAGAATATGTACAGAAGACAGTAGAGATTCAGAAGAGGCTGCTTAAGTAGTCTTGTTCCACAGCCCCACTCTCCGCCCTGAGGATCAGCAAGCTCCTCAGCTCACTGCAACCCATTCCTGGCTTACGTGTGTGACACACATGTCCCCAAACCCTGGAGAGTGGGGACTGTATTTTGGGCAGAGGAAGAAAAAATAGGATCAAGACAAAATATGAAATATGTAAAGAAAATGAGGAAATGCTTAAGTCTTGGATTTAAAAATAGTAAATTAGTTTGTCAAATGTCTTTGTGTATGTTTGTGTGTATTACAGCAGGTTCTATAAGTCTTTGTGCAACTTTTATAGCTCAGAATTGTTACTAAGAAAAATCATTTGGAAGTTTAATCATTTGTATTTTTATTATACTTATTTAGTTTTGTAAATTTTAACTAACAAATCATTAGTCTGAATTTTTGTGTCAGACCACGAGTGAAGGTAGCACTGAAGGTTAATATAAACAGTGATAACTAAAATATTCAACATTCACAAATTAAATAAGTATAAACCAAAGTTAAGTTCCACTTCTGAATTGATGAAAGTAGAAAACTTGTTATGTGGGAAAATTATGAGGAGAGAGGAGGTTTTGAGAGTAAAATTCCCTAAAAATTAGCACAATTCCTGGGAGAACTTCAGACTTTCAAAGGCTATGAAATTGGTGGGCTCAAGCCAAGGTTTCTAGGGGATGAAAGGACCCAGGTAATACCTGCGTTGCAGGGGGAAAGGACAGAAGATTGAGGAGTCTATCTCTGAGGGGCTGAGCAGGTAGAGCCTGACGGAGGGACCCAGGAGGCCCAGGGGTAGAGCGCTGAGCAGGGCAGGGTGGTGGGGGAGGGCTGGGGCTCAGCCTCCTCCTCTCATGGAGCATCCCCTGCCCTCAGGAGCCTTTGTGACAGGGAGGCCTCAGCTCTGTGACGCGGGCCTGTGCCCTAGTCAATAGGCCCACGGGACACTCCCAGGGCAGCAGTGTGATGCAGAAGATGGAGAACCATCTCTCTCCTCTGAGAAGAGTTCATGGCTGAGCCCCAGCTCCACTGCCTGGGTGGTGGACATCACCCTGAGCCGCCTGTGTGGCCTGGGGCTCTCCCTCCTGTTACTCCCCTGCTTCGGGAGTGAGCCATCCTCACCACCTCCTGGGCGGAAAAGAACCATCTAGAAGGTGAGGAGCCCTTGGCCCAGACCCAGCAGGGAATGATTCTTTTTCATTATTACGTCCACTTTCCAAATTGACTCGAGACTCCTGGGATGGGAATCTCCCCGTCCATCCAGGCCCAGCCGGGGCAGAGCGGGGATGAGAGTGGCCTGGGATTCCTAGCTGAAGCTCGCCAGCACACGTGTGGGTGCCCAGGAGGCTTCAGGGCAAAATCAAATGCCTGGACTCGGGCCAAGTCTGGGTGACGAGAGAGTTGAGGTCTCTGTGGCAGGAGGGCCCTGAGCCCTGGTGCGTCAGCCGTCGGTCTCCTTCCCACGGCTGGTGCCTCGGTCCAGCCTGCCCGCTGTGTCGGGTGACCTGAGGGCTGTGAGGAGCCCCCAGAGCCTCCTGTCAGAGGCTGGAGTGGCCTCTGGCCTCCTTGGGAAGCAGAATCCTGCCTGACAGCTCAGAGCTGCCTGTAGGGCTGAGACACTTTTCCAGTAAAGTGTTAATGGAGGGGACAGGGGGCAGGGGTGGAGGGGTGCGGCAGGGAACCTGGTACAAACTGTAACATAATTTAAAGAGGTTTACTCTGAGTAGATTGTATGTGACCATGGTCCAGAGCACATGGCCTCAAGCGGTCCTGAGAAAATGTGCCCAAGGATGCTGGGTCACAGGTTGCTTTTACACGTTCATGGAGACAGCACGACACAGAAAGTCAAACAAATGCATGAAGGTGAACACGGGTCTGGCCCCGAAAGGCGGGACATCCCACAGTGAGGGCCCACGGGTTACAGGTGGGTTCAAAGATTCTTTGATTTGTAATTGGTTAAAGAAATGAAGATTTGTGTAAATGCCTGGAATGTTTAAAGTTAAATTAAGGAATTCTGTTAATCAGAGATAAGCCTGCAAGCATACACTGGACTCCTGTGACCTGTGAAGTAAATTGATGGCCTGCAGGTGTCTAACCTCTGCCTTGCATGGCCTTGTGTCCTGTTAAGGACCCAGCATCTTATTGTTACCGGAGTAACTCCACAAGGGAGGGGCAAGACTTGGCCAGTCTGACCTCTCTTCTCTTCCTGCTGGGTCAACTCAGTTTGAAGGTTTTTCTGGGGTCCCCTTGGCCAAGAGGGGTCTTTTCAATCAGCTGGGGGGCTTAGGATTTTATTTTAGTTCACCAGAAGAACAGTTATGGAAGACACCCAGGGTGGATCTCTCATAAAAAATATCCTTCTTTGCATTTTTCAAAGAAGGAAAACAGAAAATATTTTTATCCACTTTAAAAATGGTAAAAGGAAAGAAAAGAAGGCAGAGCTCCATTAGCCAGATGCAGAAGGTCGCGTGCCCCGTGCGCGCTGAGCGTCTGCAGCTCATCCAGGGGAGGCAGGTGAGGACTGGCCCCGGCCCCCATCTTCCTTGTCTCTCAGCGTCCTGTGGCAAAGGGGGGAGGCCCAGGAGCACGAAGAAGAGCTGCGCTCTGAAAGGTAAGGCTCTGCTGCTCCACCTGGAGCTCCCAGGGGACTTAGCCTCACTGTCTCTGAGGGACGAGTCTCCCAGGAAGTCAGCTGCAGAAGCCCGAGGGGGCTCCTGGGAAGGAAATCAGAACCCGGAGGTGGTTCTCAGATCCTGAGCTGGCCAGGCGAGCCAGGAATGGGTGCTGCCCAGTAGGGAGTGGAGGGGGCAGAGGCCCCTGACAACCTGGATGTGCAGGTGGGGCCTCCAGGCCCAACTGTGGACAGCTGTCTCACCTGGCCAAGGCTAGTTCCTCTTTGAGGTGACCCGTGTCTTTTCCCCTACAGGTGGTGTGAAGACCTTGGGGGATGGATGGGAGCACTGTGTATACGATAAAGCACTGCCCACCATGCTTCCTGCTGTCACTGCCAGGGTCGCGTGGCCCTGGACACTGGTGCCTGGGCTCCAGGGTCTCACCCCCTCCCATCTGCCCCAGCGGGACACTCAGCCTCCTATAAGGTCCCCCAGGCCCCTCCCTTTCCCCAACCCAACTCCTGATTTCCAGCTCGCAGAGGTGGCCCGAGGAAGCTGGAAGGGTCTGTGGAGCTGCCTGCACTTCTGCAGAGGTCAGGGCCTCCCGTTTTCTCCACATCCTGCTTCCTACACGGCCTGGGATGGGACCTTAGGGCTTGGGGCTGACCTGGGAAGGGGAGATCAGAGAAGGGAATGGGATGTGACTAGAGCCCTGCGACCTGGGAGGGGCAGAGCTCAGTGAAGTCATCATGGGGACAGTCGAGGGGCCCTGGGTTGCAGGTGCCCACCCCTGCCCAACCTCCTACCCCCCCCACCACGGTTCCTTGCTGCAGCTGGTGCCTCCTGTCTCCTGCAGCCACCTGGGGAAGCTCCCTGACAAGGGGGGCTTTCATCAGCTCTCATGACCAGACCCCCGGGGGAGGGGTGCACACCAGCGCCTGCCAGAGCCCACCGGGCGCGTGGGGAGCGTGGAGCGTGTGGAAGATGCTTCTCCCACCACCTCGTCCCCATTGGCTTTCCCGGCTCCCCTGGCCCGGCACCCTCCACCTGTGGTCTCCTCCCTGCCAGAAGGACCTCACGGAGGCCAGTCTGCCTTGAGGAGAGTCGCCGCCGGCACTGGCCAGACTGCCCACCTCCAGGGTATGCGTGGTCAGCGCCTCTCGTCTGGGCCACTTCAGACCTTGAATGCATCACTGTCCCTCCCCCGGTGGCGGGCGGAGGCCAAGGCCCTGCTCCTCCCCACCTCGCACCACAGAAATCCCAGCAGGAGCCACTTTTCCACCATCCGCCAGAGGCTTCATTCTGGGGAGATCCCTATGCAGGCAGATAAAGGGTGGTGACGCCACTTTCCTCAACCCTGACGTCCGGAAGCTCCTCACCAAGAGAGCAGAACTGCAGCTGTGGAAGGGAGAGAAAGGAGGGATCATTTCTGAAGCAAAGGAGCCTGGACTACCCCGGCGGTTCTCTGGGGAATGTGTTAAAGTCACTGGGTGGGCAGTGGGACACCACAGCCCCACACCCCTTCTGGAACATGACAGACAAACCAGAGCAGTTGCCCAGTCCTCAGCAGCTACCCCATCCCAAGGCCGTGGGGGACTATTTATAGCAGAAATGCAGCCAGTGCTTCTGGGGCCTCCCCTCCCCGCACAGCGGGTCCCCGGTGGCTGCTGCCTGGGTCTCTGCAAAGTCTCCCTCAAAACCACGTTGCTCTGCTTCATTCAATGAAGTCCCTGATTTTTCTCCAGTTGAAACTCGGGCTGAAGCACCTTCACAGCCTCCCCAGGCCCAGCCCTGGCCCCACCACATGGGCCAGCCCCAGCCTTTGACCCAAAACTTGTCTGAGGCCCAGCCCCCAGCTCTGGATGGGAAACGCACCCAGGCCCGTCTCCCACCCTCTCCCCCAGATGCAGCGTCCTGTTCTCCACCCCAGAGTAAAGAGGACCTTATAGGAGGCTGTAGAACAACTTGCCCCACGTCCCAGGAGAAGGCACAAGTCCTCATCCCAACCGAAAGTGAACACCTCGAATGGCCCTTGCAGAATCAACAGAGATGGAAGAAGATGTTCCCCTCTCTGCTCAAAAATGCTCAGGAAGTCTTTAGCCAACACACTCCCAACCTTCCGCAGGACAGCCGGGCCTCCCAGCACCACAAAGCAGCCTCCACCCTTCCTGGGGCTTCCACTGGCCCTGAGCACCAGGAGCAGCAGGAGCAAAATACTCAGAGTTTCATCCCAGACAAACTGCAGTCAGGGCCCCCTGCAGATCCCAAGCTTCCAGGGAGCTGATGCAGTGTCGGCAAATTCCCAGGGAGGGGTCAGGGTCTGACATACGACAAGCAGAGGGCCTTCCTGCCCTCCCGGCCTCCTGTGTTTGCAGCAGATGAAAACGGCAAAGAGGCACAGAAGATGGGGTCCACTTGCTCTGAGAGATTTGCTCAGACGGGCCCCATGAGGGTCAAAGAGGACAAGGACCCGAGCAGAGGTATAGGGCGAGATCTGGAGGGAGGCCCAGAAGGTCCATGCACAGGGTCAAGAGATACCTTAGTGAAGGTTCTAGAGGATGATGAGGAGGAGGCAAATAGTAACTGGATTAGGCCCCAGAGGTATAAGTCAGGAAATTACCCGGCCAGGGGCCCAGAGAAGCAGCATATTGGAAAAAACATTAATTTCCCTTTGGACCACAAGTTGGGGGAGATCAATGAGGGCACGGTCCCAGTGCCTGTGCCTGGATCCCAGCTCGCTGCCAGCCATGCTGTTCCCAAGTCTGACACCCACAGAAGACCCAAAAATCTTGCATCCTGGAGGGTCGGAAATGCCCTGTGAACACCTCCCAGGGGCTTTCCTTCCTCGGTCCATGCACTCTACAGACGCTAGGAGCTTCTGGTGAGGCACAGGCTCAAACCTCCAGTCTCGGGAGCCCGTGAACTCAAGGCCCAACCCCCACCTTTTGCACACTTCACCTTTCCCTCTTGGGCCACCAGTGAGTTGGGGGACGACTCCACAGGTGACATTGCCAGTTTACTGGGAGAATATCCTTGGAAAGGCCCAGGAGAGGAGGTGATACGCAACAGTCTGTCCACAGCCTGACTGGTTTTCTCTCTGCCCCGCACCTGTGGGTGAGGAAATCCAGAGGGACCTGAGAGGGGCCCAGTCTGGTGGCAACCATGGGCACCCAAAGGCCCCTCTGACTGGACAGGAGGGCAGGTGGCCTTCTCAGCCCCTCACATGCAGGCTCACGAGCAGAACCTGGCAGAGCAGTTCTGTCCTACGGGCCGGCAGAGGCAGCCCAGAGCTGAGTCCAAGTCCAGCAGTGTCTACGCATGAGCCATGGGAGGAGAAGGAGAGCATGGCCTCAGGAGACCCCTGAAGTAGCACAGCAACACTGGAGCTCAGCGGAGAGTCCCAATCTTCAAGGGCCAAGGACACCATGGAGTCAGTGGAGGCCGAGGAGAAGCCCCCTGCCTGGGAAGCCATCTTGGGAGCCAGTGTGACAGCAGAGTCTCAAACCACTAAGAGCTCCCTACACTCTACAGTTTCTGCCACCCAGCATCCAGGAGAGCTACACCTGGAAGCAAAGGTGGTGAGTGAGTTGGAGTTCAAAGTGGAGGTGGAGTCAGAGAAGCAGCTTCAAGGGCCTGCCACTGGTGTCCTCCAAGACTGTGCCACTGGCCTGCGCTTTGGAGGCCGTCACACCAACCTGCTCCCCCTGCAGGCATGTTGTCTTCTCAGGCCCCTCTGTCCCCCTCCCAGGCTCCTCCCTCTGTCCCCCTCCCAGGCCCCTCTGTCCCTCCTCAGGCCCCAGAATATTTTCAACAGTTAACAGATAAATGTTCATTCTTGCTGATTTATAAAAAAGTTCTTACAAATCGATATGAAAAAGACAAACATTTCAATAAGAAAGTGGGCAAAAATTGTAAACAGACAATTCAAAGATCCCAAAAGCCAATAAATATTGAAAAATAAGTGTTCAGCTTTCATGAAGGTAACAAACTGTGAAGGCCGGGCTTGCTGTGGAAGAAGAAGGGGCCGATGGGCAGGCAGAGCAGAGGCTTTGGCTCTGGGCCGAGTGGTGAAAACCTGGGCTGGCTCGGCCCACACTCGAGGACGCTTTCTAGAGTGCGCCGTCGTAGGCTCTGCGCTGGTGAGGGCTGAGGCCCTGGAGGTGGAGTGTGGGGCAGAACCTTCACCTTGTCCCTCACACCTGCTGCCACATGGCTCTGCTCAATGCTCTGAGTGCCTCCTGGGGAAGGGCCCAGCCTCCTCCGAGGCTTTCTGGCCCTGGCGTCCAGGAATCGCCTCCCCAGAACGGGCCTGCCTCCCTCCCTCCCTGGATCCCACAGCCTCTGCTGGAGAAGGTCTGCTGTGGCCTCACCTCTCATCTTCTCAGTCCTCCCCAGGGAGGCACAGGCATCCTGAGTCCCCATGGCCAGCACCTGCCCTTCTTGCAGCCTCCCAGTTCAGCTGGAGCCCTTCATGGTGCCGGAACTGACAGCCCGGCCCAAAGCCCCACTCTTGCTGGGAACAAGAACCCTGAGCACTCCTCAGGGATCCGGAACCCGCTTCCCCCATACCAGAGCCCTGCAGGGCACCGGCCCCCGCCTCCCCACATCACCTCTGATGCTGGCACCTCTAATGGAAAGGAGTGGGGGTGTTGAGAATGGGGTGGTCTCTGGATTTGCAGCCACTACCAGCAGCTTCCATGACCACTTTGCACTTTAAGAGTGAGTGGGTGACGTTAGTTGCATCTCAAACACTCTAAAGTCCTCCCCCGGTGAGATATTATCTTGTATCTAAATAAATAAGGAGCTGAAATTACTTTTACTTATGAATTGTTTTGACTGAAAATTTTTTTAAAACTGTCTGGGGAATGGACACGCTTGAAGCTCTGACTTGGGGGGTGGGGGAGGGGATGGGTGTATACCTACATGATGAGTGCGATGTGCACTGTCTGGGAATGGACATGCCTGAAGCTCAGACTCGGGGGGATGGGGGGGCATGGGCAATATATATAACCTGAACTTTTGTACCCCCATAATAAGCTGAAATTAAAAAAAAATTCTATAGCTGTACATTCTTTGAGCTGATGGTGGGAAGTGGAAGTGCCAGGCAGTCACCATGCCTTGGAGCAGCCCTCAGCCAACAGTGGGGTCCCGAGGGACAAGAGCCCCAGCTGCCTCACCCCAGCCGCAGGGCAGCTCTGAGGCTCACAGGCATGTTTCCTACGGTCCCCTGGGGCCCCCAGAGGGACTGACCTCCCACGTCCAGAACAGCAGCCTGTTGGCTACAGGTCTCCCTCTCCCCTCTGTCTCCTTTCCCCTCTCCACTGCCAGTGGGTCCTGAGATCAACTCTCAAATGAACTTCTTGCACATAAATCTTTGTCTCAAAAATCAGCTTCTGGGGTAACCCAACCTAACACTATTTTGCATAATACTTGCATTTATTTTTTTGACACATTATTGTCCATTTCAAGCCATGAGATGCCCCTTAGGTTAACCCGAGTCTCCTGGTCTATCTAATACACAGGTGACATGAGCTTCCACACCAGTGAGTAAGAAGAACTCATAATTATCGCTAGTCCAGGCAGCTAACAGAGCTGACTTAGGTGACTAGGAACAAGAACACCCAACACTCACTACTTAGGACTATGACATGAACCCACCGAACTCCTGATCTCCTCCCTTCCAAAGCCCTGCTCCTCCTGGTGCGTCCCTCCCTGCGTGCACAGCAAGCCCAGCACCTGCTGCACGGACACGTCCTCAGCCCCTCTTGCTCTCACATACTTCACTAGATTTATCAGCAAATCCCGATGCCTCTGCCAGCAAAATACAGATGTTCCTCAAGCAAACTCCGACATCTGGATGCGGTCGCGCAGCCTGGGAAGGGTCGGTGCTGCAGAGCCTGCATGTGCTGGAAGTCGACACTGTATGTGGGACTGCTCCAAAGTCACCCCACGGAGAATAGAATGTTATTAACTAATAAGTACTAAAAATGTGTTGATGTGAAGCTAACATCTATATTATTAAACTCAACAGTAATCACAGTAGTTGGTTAGAACAGAGACTAAAGAAAAGATTTTTTGCCAAGGAAGAGTTCGTCACTGGTGTGGTTTAGGTGAAAATAAAAAGCAAACTGAAACTTTGGTGGGTCTTATGGTTGCTTTTAACTTCTCTCCACCCCGTTGTGCCCTGGGCTGGACCACTCGCAGTCCCCACTGTTGATCCGCTGCTCCCAGTTTGGGAAAATCTCTAGCCCTGGGTGGTCCCAGGCAGCTGCTGATGCGCACAGCGCGTTCCTGCTGCCCCGGGCAGTTCCAGCGTGGAAGAGCTGACCAGGACCCAAGAGAGATCTATTCAAAATCTTTTATTTTACATAGAAAAATTTTATTTATGTGATGTTTTCTTTGAAAAAAATGACAAGTGCTTTCACTTATTTTATTTGGTTTTCAACTAAGCCTTCCAAGTGGGCAGGCCGAGTGTTACGGCACATTTGGGAGATGGGTACAGGGGACTCCTGGAGTGAATGATGTGTCCAAGGCCACACAACCCAAGTCTGGTCTGAGATCCTCACAGGCGTGTAAGCCTGGATTTGCTTTTGATAATTATGCTGAATTCAAGGCCGTCTGTTCCCACATCCAGGTTTGGAAACCATTACTGGAACTCGCAGGTAACTGTGGTTTCCTGAAGAAAGGAGGTGAGTTTGATTCATCTTTGTATTGTTTCACGGATGAGTAAAGTCGTGGGAAGGCCTTAATGTGTAATGCTGGCCAGTCCTGAGCCCCAGTGAGCTGGCCTAGTGCCCCAGGCTGGTGGCCGTGATGTGACAGGCTCAAAGCCCATGTCAGCAAAGGGCAGTGCAAAGACCTGTGTGCCTTTATCCAAAGAAGAAAAAATTGAAAACAGACTCCCAAAGTATTCATAATGGTAACAATTGTCATTTTTGAGTACCTCCATCAGACAGGCACTCTCCACCATAATTCTGTGGAAAACCCTGCCCAGTTCTGGCCAATGTGTACAACGTGCTCTGTCTACACCTGAGGCTGTGTGTGGGCTGTGGTAATGTTTGAGGACTAGCATGGCAAGCGGGACAGGGCGGACAAAGGAGGGCAGAGGGGAGGGCAACCTGCTGAGGCTGAGTTGCCGGAGGGAGTTGGGGGTCTGTGCTGAGGAAAACTGTCAGGTGCTGCCAGGGCAGTGGGCAGCCCCACTCTGCTGGCCCTGGGGCAGGGTGGGCAGCCAGGGAAGACTATTCATGAAAAGCTGTTTTCCCAACTTTCTGAATCATGTCCATTCTCTTGGGAGTCCCAAGAAAATCATAGTATTCTTAGATGTGCTGCACACAGAAGCAGGTCGAAAACCACCACATTGGGCATTGTGTACACATGATTTATCCTTATTTCAATAATTCTATAAGAATATCCCAATCATACAGATAAGAACACCACCTCAGAGGGGCTTTGTGAGCTCACCCCAGTTCCCACAGTGGGCAGGTGGGCATGGTGTTCAGTTCAGGTAAGGTTCCAAAGCCCGGGCATTTCTCCCCCACGTCCACTCCCTCACACCTATGTGAGGGGGTGTCTTGGAAGAGGAAAGTGGTAGCATTTTGAATAGCAAAACTTGAACCACAGTGGAGCTTCAGGGAGGCAGATCTGTAGCCTAAAGCAAGCACATCCTGACAAACAGAGCTGTCCAGGAGGGGCAGGGGCTGCTGTGGAAAGCCATCAGGTCCTGAAAGTGGAACAATTCAAGCAGAAGTATGAGATCCAGCACTGTCGGGGCCTCCCTTGAGGGAGTTCAGTGGGCTACCAGCCCTGTCTGCCAGCGTCCGGGGCACAGTCAAGGTCACAGCCGGCCAGGCCACAGGGGTCGGCCAGGCTACTGGCAAGGGGCAGTCTTGCCACGACTTTCTAGGAAGACGTGCTGCTCATACATGGGCTACTTCAGCTGCCCTCATGGAGAAATCCAGCACATACTACGGGGATCCGGTGAATACCAGGCCAAAGGACGGTGACCCCTTCCTGCCTTTACTGGTGTGGCTAGTCCTAAAACAGGAAAGAGCAGAGGGAATGGAGGGCCATGGGATGAGGGAGGGACCTTGCATTTTATCCGACTTTCACATGGAGCCCTAAGCTGGGCTCCAGTATTGTATAATCAGTTTGCTTGGACCTTTTCTGCTCTCCTCTTTAATTTGAATCATGGAAAAATGACCTTATATTGAAAGAGAAAATAGCATGGGAGAGTATGTTACCTTTGCTGATGACAAGTTGTTCCTTCCTGTGTAACCAATTGGCAGGCAAGAAAGGGGAGGTGAGAGTGGCCTTCCTGTCTCTGCTGTTCCTCTAATGCTGACATGTCCCCAACCCCATCAGAATACGGACAGCGTGTGGAAGATGCAGGTGCCAGGTCCACCTGGATCTGTGGAATCAGAATCTCCAGGCGGGACATGGGGACTTTTAACAAACTCCCTTGATGATTCTTATGCACAGTAAACCTCAGGTAATTGTTCTGAAGTTTGGATAAGTCCTAAGGAGGATGGTTCTTCTTTAATCCCCTCGACTGCTTATTGTCTTAAACATCAAGAATGCCCCATGACAGTCCAAGGCCAGGATCAAGCCCAGCAGCATTCAGAATCGAGACGCATGGCTCCTCCATTTCCCCAGGTTTCAGATTTGTGAAGAACAGTTGACCAAAAAGAGTGTCCAGCAGCCCAAGACCCCTGAGTAAATTTTAACTAAGGCATCTGAGGTCAGAGAGAGGCCAAGAATGCCAATCTTACCTTAAGAAAAAGCCCTTAGCCCAAGGAATGTGTCTGAATATTTGTGATGAGCTTAATAAGTGCTGAGCAAAAGACAGATAACAATGATCAGACTTAGGTTTTTTTTTCTTTTTACCTCTAAAGATAGACTTGAACTTGGTCTGAAAGCTGACCTCTAAGTCCCTATTTTATTATCCTAAGCCAGAATTAGTAGCTACAGGAAATAGTACTGTTGGTGGAAGGAAATACTTAAGGAGCAGTTTAGTCTTCACCAGGCGTGTGATGTGGGGGGAAACTGAACACAAAGTATGTTTTGTGTTCACCTAATAGTGACATGTGAGATCACAGATGCATTGTTTTAGAAATGGATGCATCTTCTGGATCAAGATGACAAATTAAATGACCAGGTGTTCATGGCCAATGACAAGGGGGAAAATTGAAGCAGTAAACTAGATACTTCAAGAAGAGGGGAAATAATCAACATTACTATTTCCCCTATAATGCTTATGGTTTTGGTGTACAGACCCACCCTGTTTTTGTTGTTAGGGAAATAACGTTTATTTCAGAATATCTGTCTGAATTTGATTAATTGATGGGTTCCTTTTTCTTTGGTTACCATAATCACAGTTTCTCCAAGGCCACTTTTCATGGCAACTGAGTGTGGATTCTGAAGTCCCACCAATTGGATTCAAATCCCAGCTCTGCTACTTGTAATCTGGGTGGCCTGGCTTGGGGGAAAAAGCATCTCGCCTGCCGGGATGGGACTGAGAGGTTTCCCAGAAGGCAGGATGTTCAGTGCTGAACCCAGGAAAGTCCCAGATGAACTGGAACAAGCTGGCCACCCTCACCCTAAACCTTGAGCAAGTTCTTCTACCCCACCATGCTTGAGTTTCCTCATCTGTCACCTGGGGTCCTGGTCATAGTTACTTACCTTGTGGAGTAGTTGGGGATAGATAGCAGGTGGCATAGCCCTGATGCAGTGGCACATCGTTGGTGCCAATGTGTCTGGTGTCACTTTTACATTAGTAATCCTCCTCCTCACGCTGCAGACAGGCATCCCACCAGCTCTGCCAGCTTCTGTTCCCTTGATCTCAGCCAGTCCTGTCTAGGCCCGGCGCAGTCCTTCTCCACTAACATGGGCCAGCAGTAGATTTCCCAGGGGCCAAGATGGCTTTTCAGATAAGGATACTGGACAACTCCCAAAGTTGCTAGAAAAATAGAGGCAGCTTGGCCATTTAAGTCAAAGTCATTAATAATTATTTGTCCCAGCCTCAGCCGGATTCAAACCACTACATTTTTGTGGTATCTGATTTTTAGAGCTTTCTTAGTTAACAGGACCAGATGCCTTTTTAGAAACTTCAAAACAATATTTTAAAACCTAGCATTATTTGGTTTTCCCTCTATAAAGGATAATCTGTCATAATTTCTCCATAGCTTGCTCTGGGATAGGGACTGGGTGAGGGACAAAGGTCACCCGCTAACTAGGGAAAGCACGAGACGAAGGGCATAAAATCCTGTGTTTGAGGCCCTGTTCCACCATACCCCAGCCCTGCCACGGTCTTTCTGGGTCTCAGAGTCCTCTGGAGGATGGGAAGAATAACATAGGCACAACTACTTTACAAGATGGTTTTGTGAATGGGCTATTGTTTGAAAGGTCATTTGTTTACCCCAAAATGTTATGCAGTGTGAGTTATTGTGCTTTAAAAAATAATTTAAAGGATGTATGAAGTGTTTCTAGTGGTGCAGATACCCAGAAGGCTGGATATCTGGGTAATTTGTTCTCAGATGGCAAACAGTGGTCCCTGCATGCCTCATTTATTTTCTCAAGAGCTCAGGTTTTTGGGAGACTTCTTAGTGCAGCAAATATGAACAGTTAAAAGCTACAACAACTCACTCTTCACTTACCTGTTTTTGCTTTAAACCATCACGGTTAGCACAAGGGTTAAGAATGCAGGTGGCATTGTAGCCAGACTGACATAGCTTTGAGCCCTTGCTCTGCCACTTAACTTGCCTTAGCTTCTCTGAGCCCAGTTTCCTCATCTGTAAAGTGGGCATAATAATAATAATAAGCAGCTCATACAGTTCTTTTGAGATTGAAAGACAACACTTGCAAAGTGCTTACCAATACAGTAGCTTGCACATTAATTAAATGAATGTAAGATGATGATGATAATTATTTTAAAGAATTTGAGGGAGAAAATTTCCATTTACCAGTTCCTTTGCACTTAGTGGTAGGACTTTCTACTGATCGTGCATTCATTTGACAAGCATTTACTGAATACCTTCTATGAACCTGCAGGAGAACAGATTATGCCACCTCAAAATACAAAGTATTATTGAGCTGAAGACAATTAACAATAAGCAAATGCAGGAAAGCCCCATGCTCTCTCTCTACTTGCCTAAAAGCAAGATATAGATTTACAAAGACAAGAGGTATTCCTGCCTGGGAGAATAAAGGTTAACCACTGAAGAAGGCTTCAGACCCTATGTTAACAAGTTTTACTAACTAGTCTTTATCTGCCATTCATTTGCCTTCCCACAAGTCACCTGTAGAGACTTAAATCCTTTCTAAGAATTTAATGTTCTTTGTTGAAGATGATATATAAGCTAGAATTCAAAGCCACCTCTTTGAGAACTACTCATTCTCTGTATCCCACGTGTATATGAAATGCACATGTTAATAAACTTCTGTTTGTTTTTCTCTTGTTAATTTGTATTTTATAACAGGAGTCCATTCCAACTAAGAACCTATTGGGGGTTATTTTTCCCCTACAAGCTCCAAAGCACCTTTTGATCCTCTTTAACAAAGAGCTACCAGACTGACGAAGTTCTGCCCCCTCCTCTAGCACTAAGGACACTACCTGCAGTGCACAAAAGGAAAATGAACATAGGAAAAGTTAGGAATTCATGGGGGGTAGTGGAGGAGGGGTACAGTGGGGTGCTAGGAATGTGGGAGCAGAGCTTTGGCATTTGGAGCAGGTGGCAACCTTGGCAAAAAGAATGATGTGCAGTAGTACTGCACTCAGACACAGCACAGGCTATAACAGCACAGAGACTCAAATGTGGTGGCTGAAAGACAGAAGGGTATTTCTCTCTCACTCAGGGATGGAGTAGGCAACCCAGGGATGCATGGTGGCCTGCTGGTGTCAGAGAGCCAGGATCCCTCTACCTTGGTCCTTGCCTTCCCCTAGGGTGTCCCTCTGGTCTGGCTGGCTCCCTGACATGAATGATGGCTTCACATTCCAGCCAGCAGGAGGGAGACAAGGATGAGGGAAGGCACAACACTCCCTTTAAGCGCAAGACATATTCCTACCATAGCATAGTCACATGACCACAGCAAGCAAAGAAGACTGGGAACTGTAGTCTTAATGCCATGTTGTCATGTGACCAGCAAAAATATGGGGATTCTATTATTAAAGGAAGAAAGTAAGACTCTTGGAGGGACAATAAAGCAGTCTAGGGGACAGGTTGGAGGGGACAGCAAAAATAGCAGTCCATACTCATAGGAAATGTCAATTTTTTTCTTCAGCAAAAATAAACATTAACATTCTGAAATTGTTTTCAGAAACATGATATTCTAGATTGTAATCAAATTGTCTCCTTATGAAATGAGAGTTTACTAGTGAATGTAGATGAATTATATGTCCAGATTCTCCTAATTTCTGAAGGGTATGTAATTAGAGGTCTGTGAGAACAGGAAGTTTTGTCTACTGAGTTCATTGCTTCTATCTAGAAATAATAGCTAGCACATAATTAGGGCTCAAGTTACTGTAAGGCATCTTTTAGGATAGAACCAGTATTGAAATTATTGAGAGTGTTTCAAGTGAAAATGTAAGTCCCACAGAGATCTTGTCATCTGTGGAATGTCTTAGGTGTTCACACTCAGAGCTCTAACGCATCCTTCAACCCTCCAGCAAAATAATAACTTTATATCCTGACACCTTCCCTTGCTCTTGGCAAAAGAACAGCTGAAGCCCTGAGGAGCATCTAGTTGGCCATGACACACTTTAAAGATGTAAACTGAAAGCAGGTTCAAGATCTTCACGATGTTAATGACACCAGGGAATCCTCCTTATAGGGGCCTAGATTTTTAGATCACAAAGTGCTCACGAACAGAATGTTGTATATATAATTCTTGGAGAATTGACTCAAATAGAGAACCAAAAGGGATCAAAAATCGGCATGGATGCTTATTTTTTTCCATTCTTGGGATACTTCACTTAATAGAATGGGTTCCAACTCTCTCCAGGAGAACAAAAGGGATTCTATATCATCGTTATTTCTTATAGCTGAGTAATACTCCATGGTATACATATACCACACCACATGTACTCACCAGCAAATTGGTTTCCCTGATCATCACCTAAGGGCACATTTGGGAATAATACCAATTGGGTATCGGACTGAGGTGGGGGTTGGGGGGAGGGGATGGGTGTATATCTACATGATGAATGCGATGCGCACTGTCTGGGGAATGGACACGCTTGAATGTTCTGACTCGGGGGGATGGGCGGGACATGGGAAATATATATAACCTGAACTTTTGTAGCCCCATAATAAGCTGAAATAAATAAAAAAAAATAGGCATGAAAACAACCAAAGTCAGCTTTTGGTTTTTAGTGTGCATGAAATAAATGCAGCATGGTATTTAGACTGCAATTGGAGAGAGGTTTCGGAGCCAGATTCTCATTCACTGAGTAAAGTTCTGTCAAGCTCTCACTGCTACCATGATTCAGCTGGAGACAAAAAGGCTGCAAAAGACTTCCATGGAGAGATAGGTGGACAGCAGTGCTCTGGCTGGCATGCCCACGTTGCTGAACCAAAGGTCCCTATGCAGGGTCACTGCATAAGGAGTCTTGGTTCAGCTGGAAATACCTTTTGAATGGCTTCTATTCCACTGCAGAACAACAGGTGAGCCCAGTTCAGGTCAGCACTTTATAGCATCCTCATTTGGTGAGAAAGATCATTTTTGTCACCTGCTGTTGACATAGTCTCTCTGCTTATGGGAAGAAGCATCTTGGATCCACTGGGAACAGGTGGTGATGTCCAGGACCCATGCAGCTAAGTCAGCATCGCTGCTTTGAGATTCGTGGCAACTTCTTGTGTGCAGTGCATGTAAGTAGATCTCCACCTCACCCTCTCTGCCCCTTCTCTTTCTTCCTGTAGTCCTGTGGAAGCATTTAAAAATTTAGACCTTTCAGAATGAAGGATAATATATATATATTAATTTTCCATAAGACATTTTATTTAGCCTGATTGTATTTTTATATTTAAGCTGTACACTTGATGTTTTGATATATACATACATTGTGGAAAAAAATCACCACAATCAAGCTAATTAGCATATCTATCACCTCACATTGTTACCATTTTCTTTTCTTTTTTTTCTTGTGGTGAGTGAGAACACTAAGATCTACCCTCTTAGCAAATTTCAAGTATACAATACAGTATTGTTAATTATATTCACATTGCTATGTATTAGATCTTCAGAACTTAACTTATCTTGCCTAACTGAAGCTTTGTATCCTTTGACCAATGTCTCCCATTTCCTCCTCCCTGCCAGCCCTTGACAACCACTGTTCTACTCTTTGCTTCTAATAAGTTCCACTATTTTAGATTCCACATACAAGTGGGATCATGCACTATTTGTCTTTCTGTGTCTAGCTTATTTCATTCAGCATCATGTCCTCCAGCTTCATCCATATTGTTGCAAATGTCAGGATTTCCTTCATTTGAAAGGCTGAGTAATAATATTCCTTGTGTGTATTAATATATCACATTTTCTTTATACATTCATCTGTTGATGGACACTTAGGTTGATTTCATATCTGGCCATTGTGAATAGTGCTGCAGTGAACATGGGAGGGCAGACATCTCTTCAAAATACTGTTTCATTTCCTTTGGATAAATACCCAGAATTAGGATTGTTGAATTAAAAGTTGGTTTTATTTTCAGTTTTGGGGGAACCTCCAACTTTTTTCCTTTTTCTCCACATCCTCACTGACAGTTGTTATCTTTTGTCTTTTTGGTAATCTACCAGGTAGATATTTCATGGTGGTTTTGATTTGCAAGAGGGAGAATAATTTTGGCTATGAAACACTCTAATATCTGTGCTGTCTGATATGGTCATCACTAGGCACATTGTGGCTATTTATATTTGAGTTAATTAAAATGAAAAAAAAAAAAAAAGAACTATCCAGAACAGTGGAACAGTTCCTCTGTTCCACTAGCCACATTTCAAGTGCTCAACGCAGGCTTTGGAAATTGGAAGAAAAGGCGAGTGGTAGTGGGCAGGTGAGACATGCTCTTTATTGTGGAGGGGGGAGGCGGGATACAGCGGAGGCGAAAAGCGTGGCCGAGAACATGGCGGGTGGCTATCTATGGCTCTGAGCAACAGTGTCAACATGCTGTGGGAAAGCGCGATCACATGGGCTCACACAGGAGATGACACCTTGGTTATGTAAGTGTGCTGACTCATGCCTCCCCGGAACGCTGGCTAGCCAGAGGGCCGGGCCAGAAAAAGCACTGCGGCCGTCATCTTAGTTTGGTCTAAGAAACCTGTTGCCTGTACAAACTCATTTTCCCTTATAGGCCTGTGGACCCACAGCATCAGTTTCAACAGTCATGTTTTAATTTGAAACATTATTTATTAAAATCAATGTCAATACAAGGTTCCTTCCTCATGTATTACTTATCTTCAAAAAAAGCAAGACCGTAACTTTATGATTTCCGTGTATAGAATTGAAATATAAATTTCCATATCAGACTTGGCAATACTTATTTTTAATTCCTCTTTGGTAAATAAATTATGCTATATTTATAAGAAATGGAATATCTGTGGTCATTAAAATGATGTTGTAGAAGATTGCTGAGGGGAAAAGTCCCATATTATGACAGAGTATACAGTATTATTACACACACTCAAGCACACACACACATTCACAGGAAAGTAGTGATGTTCACCAAAATGTTAGCAAAGGTTAATCCTTCAGATGATTAACTATGGGTGCTGTTGATTGCCTCCCAGTATCCATTCCCATTATTTTCCTTTAGATGAGGTTGATGCTTTTGGTTCAATATCTCCCCACACCCCATTCATTCCTGTGTCTCAGGGGCATCTGACCACCTCCAGGGCTCCAAAGATTCAAAAAGTAATCCTACTTCCCTCCTAAGTATTGGAGGGCATGTCACCCAGTTCTTGCCAATAGGATTTGAGGTGCCCAAAGATTTTACAAGAACTTTTCTCACTTTTAAAGGAGATGAAGCAGTCTCTCTTTTTTTCCCTTTGATGTAGTTATGTCTTCATGTGACACCCTGAACTACTATTGCCGCCATCATTCCACAGGCTGATGATAAAACCACACTGAAGATGGCATATCAGAGAGATGAAATGAATCTGGATTTTTAATGGCATCAATGAATAAACCAGCCCTGAAATCCAACTGGCCCTGGAATTATTGTTATGCCAGGAAATAATGGTCTGTTTGTATAAGCCAGGGTTTCTTTCTTTTTTTTTCTGGGGGGGGGGGGTGCTGAAACACACAAATGGGTATAATTGTTCATATGAATTTTCTAAATCCCTTTGCATGAGAATGTATTTATTTTGTAATATTAAATAAGACACTAAAATTATTTCTTTAAGACAAGGAGAAAATAAGCAAAATATGACAACTTTTTGTCTTCCCATCAGAGAGATTCCTCTTTCCATTTCAGGTAAGAAAAAAAATCAGATGCATTTATTTTCATTGTATTGTTATCAAAAAAGAAAAGAAAGCAAAATCTTCCACTTTACGAGACCCACATGTGAACATTTAGTGAGTTGGAGCCTCCCAGTGGCTAAGCTGCCACGGAGGGGCAGGATGGGGCTGGCACCTGCTCACAGCGATCTTGCTCCATGAGGACTCTCAGATCCAGTAAGCCCTCTAGGTCCACAGGAAGCACTAAAATGCAGAAGCCACCTTGTTAGGGGCCTTCAGACTGAGCTATTGAACACACAGGATGTGTCAGGGGCAGTGTTACTCTCACATTTATTTACATAAATTTCCTAACAGATTGTCTGCAGTCATCAGCTCTAGTTCCTAGCCCGCCACTCGCTGTGATCTGGAGTCTTTCTAAGACCATGGATGATCTTATTGATACAGTCAAAGGTTTTTTTCAATCATTGTCTCACTTTACTGTCTTCTGACACTGCTTCCTTCCTTGCCTTCTGAGACTCCTGTTTCCCCCCCCACTTTTCTGTATGTTCCCAAATCTTCAGGTTTCTCTCGTTCTGCTCACTCTTTAAAGATTGAAATTCCCAAGATTTTTCCTTCTACTCTATTCTCTTTTCAGTGACCCAACCCTCTTTATTAGCACTGTCCAGTAGAAATTTCTGCAGTGATGGAAATGTTTTATATCATTGTCCAATATGGTAGCCAATAGCCATAGGTATGAATTCAGGACTTAAAATGTGGATAGCACAACTGATAGTTTAAGCACACCTTTTCCTCTATCTTGAGAATAGTTTAGAAAAAAATAATATGAGAGCCTCAATTTTGTTGAAACAACCACCTGAATTCTTTACTTGGTGAGTCTTTAAAGATCTAAGTAGGAAGATATAAGGTCAATTGAATAGTCTACTCATTCTTGTATCTTGCACATTATGATAAATTTATACTCCTTCTTAAAACTTACATTTAGTAAGATGTCCTATTTTATACAAGTCCTGACAATTAGTTACTACTCTTAAACTTGTTGAGGTGAGGATAGCAATAGAGGGTCCCCCATTGGTACCCTCTAACTCTATTCCAAGCCTTTATTTGAGTTAAATTTCCTATCCCAAGGCTGGTTTACATGCAGAATTTCTCAGCTAGCTTACCTTACTGCCTGTTACTTATATGGCCACCCTTTGATTAGTCAACCTAAAATCCAGCCATTGCTTCTTCCATCCTGCGCTCAATCATTTTTGGTCAGCACATTCAGCTCAAGAAGAACAGGAATATTTTGTAGTATGGAGATGGAAAGGACAAACTACCAAAAATATTAATGATCATCTCTGAACTACAGTGTGAAAAACACCAGAATAAATAGTGATATAGTCAGTGTTATTAAATTTCAGTGATTATACTTTCTGAAGCTCACCAGCAAGAAAGAAAACAAAAAGTGTTGTGCAGGTGATTTACCTCTCTTTTTTCTTTATTTCCCTTTCCCAGTAAAAACATTGTAAATTACTAAAAGTCTCCTGGTAACTTGCCCTATTTGGCACTAGTTTAATTGGTTTTGGCAGCTGTTTTTATGACTCATAAGAGAATGATTTTAGTTTCTTTTTTTTATTTCAGCTTATTATGGGGGTACAAAAGTTCTGGTTATATATATTGCCCATGCCCCTCCCATCCCCCCAAGTCTGAGCTTCTAGCGTGTCCATTCCCCAGACAGTGCACATTGGACTCATCATGTAGGTATACACCCATCCCCTCCCCCCACCCCCCACCCCTGTCTGAAACCCAATTGGTGTTATTCCCAAATGTGCACTTAGGTGATGATCAGGGAAACCAATTTTCTGGTGAGTACATGTAGTGCTTATTTTTCCATTCTTGGGATACTTCACTTAATAGAATGGGTTCCAACTCTCTATAGCATGGAGGATTTTAGTTTCTTTATTAACAGATGCAGCAGTGTGTGTGCTGAAATCAGTAACCACAATGTCATAAAGTTATAAAATTGCAGGGATTTTATTTTTTTATATGTTCTTAGTTTTTAAAAATTTTTTTATTTCAGCATATTATGGGGGTACAAATATTTAGGTTACATATATTGCCCTTGCCTGACATGAGTCAGAGCTTCAAGTGTGCCCATCCCCCAGATGGTGAGCACCACATCCATCAGGTGCGAACATACACATCCGCTCCTCTTTCCCCCAACCTGTCCAACACTCAATGAATGTTACTACTATATGTGCACGTAAGTGTTAATCAGTTAATACCAATTTGATGGTGAGTACATGTGGTACTTGTTTTTCCCACTCTTGGGATACTTCACTTAGTAAAATGGGCTCCAGCTTTATCCAGGATAATACAAGCAGTGCTAGACCACAATTGTTTTTTGTGGCTGAGTAGTACTCCATGGTATACATATACCACATTTTATTAATCCACTCATGAACTGATGGGCACTTGGGTTGTTTCCACATCTTTGCAATTGTGAAATGTGCTGCCATAAACATTCAAGTGCAGATGTCTTTTTTATAGAATGTCTTTTGTTCTTTTGGGTAGATGCCCAGTAATGGGATTGCTGGATCAAATGGTAGCTCTACTTGTATCTCTTTGAGGTATCTCCATATTGCTCCATAGAGGTTGCACTAGTTTGCAGTCTCACCAGCAGTGTATGAGTGTTCGTATCTCTCCACATCCACGCCAGCATTTATTGTTTTGGGACTTGTTGATAAAAGCCATTCTCACTGGAGTTAAGTGATATCTCATAGTAGTTTTGATTTGCATTTCCCTGATGATTAGAGATGCTGAGCATTTTTTTTCATATGTTTGTCAACCATTAGTCTATCTTCTTTTGAAAAGTTTCTGTTCATGTCCTTTGCCATTTTTGATAGGGTTGTTTGATTTTTTCTTGCTGATTTTCCTTATTTCTATATAGATTCTAGTTATTAGCCCTTTATTGGATATGTAACATGGGAATATTTTCTCTCATTCCGTAGGTTGTCTGTTTGCTCTCATGATAGTTTCCTTGGCTGTGCAGAAGCTTTTTAATTGGATCAGGTCTCATTTATTTATTTTTGTTGTTGCTGTGATTGCCTTTGTGGTCTTCTTCATAAATTCTTTGCCTAAGCCAATGTCTATAAGAGTTTTTCCAACATTTTCTTCTAGAATTCTTATAGTTTCACACCTTAGGTTTAAGTCTGTTACCCACTGTGAGTTGATTTTTGTGAGAGGTGCGGATCCTGTTTCAGTCTTCTACATGTGGCTATTCAGTTTTCCAGCACCATTTATTTAATAAGGATTCTTTTTCCCAATGTATGTTTTTGTCTACTTTGTCAAAGATTAGATGGCTATATGAGGATGGTTTTTATATCTGGGTTCTCAGTTCTGTTCCATTGGTCTATATCTCTGTTCTTGTGCCAGTACCATGCTGTTTTAGTTACTATAGCCTTGTAGTATAGCTTGAATTCTGGTAAATTGATGCCTCCCAATTTGTTCTTTTTGCTTAGGATTGCTTTTGCCATATGGGGTCTTCTCTGGTTCCATACAAAGTGTAGAATTATTTTTTCTAGATCTGTGAAAAATGATGTTGGTATTTTAATAAGGATTGCATTGAATCTGTAGATCACTTTGGGTAGTATGGACATTTTAACAATGTTGATTCTGCTGACCCATGAGCATGGTATGGTTTTCTACCTGTTTATGTCCTCTGCTATTTCCTTCCTCAGTGTTTCGTTGTTCTCCCTGTAGAGGTCTTTTACCTCCTTAGTTAAACATACTTGTAGGTATTTTATTTTCTTTGCTGCTATTGCGAAGGGTATTGAGTCTTTGATTTGGTTCTCAGTTTGACTGTTGTTCATGTATAGGAATGCTACTGATTTCTGTATATTGATTTTGTAACCTGAGACTTTGCTGAATTTGTTTATCAATTCCAGTAGTCTCATGGCAGAATATTTGGGGTGTTCTAGATACAAGAGCATCAGCAAAGAGTGATAGTTTGACCTCTTCTGCCCCCATTTGGATGCCCTTGATTTCTTTCTCTTGTCTGATTGCTCTGGCTAGGACTTCCAGCACTATGTTGAATAGAAGCAGTGATAAAGAGCAACCTTGTCTGGTTCTAGTTCTAAGTGGGAATGCATTCAGTTTTTCCCCTTTCAGTATGATGTTGACTGTGGGCTTGTCATATATGGCTTGTATCATTTTTAGGTAAGTCCCATCTATACGTATTTTGTTAAGCATTCCTATCCTAAAAGGGTGTTGAATTTTGTCGAATGCTTTTTCTGCATCTATTGAGAGGATGATATGGTCTTTGTTTTTGCTGCTATTTATGTGGTAAATCACATTTATAGATTTGCGTATGTCAAACCATCTCTTTATCTCTGGGATGAAGCCCACTTGGTCATGATGGATTATTTTTTTATAAGCACCTGAATTCGGTTTGCTAGGATTTTGTTGAGAATTTTTGCATCTATATTCATAAGGGATATTGGTCTGTAGTTTTCTTTTTTTGTTGCGTCCTTTCCTGGTTTTGGTATCAGGGTGATTTTGGCTTCATAAAATGTGTTGGGGAGGATTCCTTCCTTCTTGATGTTGTGGAATAATTTCTGCAGGATAGGCAACAGTTCTTCTTTGTAGGTCTGGTAATATTCAGGTTTGAAACCATCTGGTCTGGGACTTTTCTTTTTGGGAAGGTTTTTATTGCTATTTCGATTTTGGTACTTGATATTGATCTGTTCAGGAATTCTATTTTGTCCTGATTGAGCCTAGGTAGGCTGTGTGTTTCTAAGAATTTGTCCATTTCCTCCACATTTTCCAGTTTATGTGCATATAGGTTTTTATAGTATTCATAGATATAGATGATATTTTGTATATCTGTGGCATCAGTTGTAATTTCTCCTTTTTCATTTCTGATGGATCTTATTAGAGTTCTTTCTTTTCTGCTTCTCATTAATCTAGCCAGAGGTGTGTCAATTTTATTTTTTCAAAGAACCAACTTTTTCTTAAGATTCCATATAGTTTTTTTATTATCAATTTCATTTAGTTCTGCTCTGATGTTTGTTATTTATTTTCTTCTGCAGGATTTGGGGTTGGTTTGCACATCCTCTTCCAGTTCTTTGAGATGATTTATTGGATCATTTATTTGTGATCTTTCTGTCTTTTGGATGTGGGCATTTATGGATATAAATTTTCCTCTCAGGACTGCTTTAGCTGTGTCCCACAGATTTTGATAACTTGTGTCTCCTTTATCATTCAGTTCAAAGAATCTTTTGATTTCCATTGAGATTTCCTCCTTAATGAAATAATTGTTATGCAGAAGGGTGTTTAGTTTCCATGACTTTGTGTAGAGATGAGAGTTTTTGTTGGAGTTGATTTGTAATTTTATTCCACTGTGGTCTGAGAAGGTGAATGGTATAATTTCTAATTTTTAAAAATTTTTGAGGCATGATTTGTGGCCTAGGGTATGGTCATTCTTAGAGCATGTTGCATGAGCTGATGAGAAAAACGTATATTCAGTGGTTTTTGGGTAGAATGTTCTGTAAATGTCAGTCAGGCCCATTTGTTCTAGAGTTCTGTTTTTCATTCAATTGTTTCATTGTTTATTTTTTGTTTGGAGAATCTATCCTGTTCTGTCAGAGGAGTGTTGAAGTCTTCGGCTATTGTGGTGTTGTTGTTTATCATTTTGTTTAGATCAAGTTCTTAAAATTGCAGGAATTTGCTGCTGGTGGTCCTATAAAAACAAACTTGGATGAAAAGAGAATCATGAGAATGTAAGACTTAAAATAATCGTTGTTATAAATGTTGAGTCATAATAGATCTGTTCTTTTGTCATTGATTTAAATGACATATTTTAAAATTGAGACTCTACACAAGGCATCCTAGGAACCACTAAATTTTGAATTCAATGTGTTTGTAATCATACTTCATTTGCACCAGTGCTCGTATTTCTTGTTCAGGGGAGTGTCTGTAACATCAATAAAAATTTCAGATGATATCCTACTCACATTTTCCTGATTTAAAATCTATTTTTAAAAATTAATGTGCTATACTTGTGGGTCCTTAAAATTGTTATAATTTTGCCTTACATCATCTGATTTGATGGGTGTTACAAGTGCATGAGTTACTTCCATTTGAAACATGACATAGTTATGCAGCATTTACTTGCCTGTGTGGTGCTTGCTTTGGCAGCACATGTACTAAAATTGATTGCCTGTGTGTCTGCCACAGCAGTACCTGCTTGCTAGGTACTGGACACACTGCTCTGAATAAGTCCTTGGCCTCAAGTAGTTTCTAGTCCAGAGAGAGAAGGGTTGGGATGTTTATGCTTATGAGGAGCTATAAAAGAAGTGCCATACACTGTGCTAATGTCATGGAGTCAAGGTTCATTAATGTGGGATCGTCCCAGCCATCTCACTGTCCCAGACCAGGCAGGGTTTTGGTCTTTGCCTGTTATTCTTTGCCTGCTCCTCAGTCCTCCAGGGAATCTCTGCCTTTGCCAGCCTCAAGGATGGATCACTGTGCTTCCAAGTCAAGAGAATGGGGAGAGAGAGAGTGAAAAGATGTACAGAAAGGGGGCACAATTATCTATTCTTGGATTAGTTCCTATTAAAAACATCTTCATGGTGAGCAAAATGGAAAGACACTTAAAAAAAGGAGTTGAGAGGCTAAACCATGACACATAAAACAGATAAGCAGGTTGCAGGGATCAACTTACCTTCAACCAAAAGGCATGCCCATGACCAATTTCCTCACCTGGGGTCTGGGCTTAGAGGCCAAAAGGGGTTTGTTTCTCCCCATCCAAGCTCTTGCTAGTCTGTGGCCCAGAACAACAATCACAGTAAACAATGGCACATTTCCCAGAGTTCGGAGCATTCCTTTTAATCCAGCGCCATGTGTAGGTGTCAATATAGCACTCTAGCATGTGCTGTGAAAAGCCCAGCCCACTTGCTTTCACTATCTCCTCCAGCACAAGAGCTGAGGATGTATGTATAGAGGATCAGACACAGCTGTTTAGATCAACACACACACACATTCCTCCCAGCAAGCAAAAAAAATAAATTCAAATTTAGGGGAAAAATGTCCTCTAAATCTACAAAGGTATAGTCCTACTGAAAATTATACCCCTATTTCTAAACTATTACTAAACTGAACACTAAACTCTCAATATGAAACATCTGAGTTAAGATTATCAGAGACTTACAGATTTCCCTCAGATTAATGGGTGGTCACTTGTTTTACATGAGTAAACAAGAATCCCATTCTGGTCATTTTACACAGGCAAAATTTGCTCAACAGATTGAAGAGATACCTTCACTTCTAGAAGGAGAAAACTGCTAGAAAAACATATTTTAGCATACAGATTTTTTAAATGAAGGAAATCCTAACTAAAAAAATAATACCAATTCATAATTTCACTACACAGATGCTCTGTTGACTCTTAAAAAATAGTAAATGTATATGTGATAAAAATTCAAACAGTGCAGGAGTTTTTCAAATGGAATGAGAAATTCTTCCTTCTTCATTATTTTTCAACATAACCACTATTAAATCTTTTATTTAACCTTTGTATTTTGTTGTGGTAAAATACATTTAACAACAATTTGACTTTTTAAGTGTTTTAACTGTACAATTAAGTGGCAGAATTAATTACATTCCTTCTGTTGTACAACCACCATCATCTTTTTTCCAAAACTTTTTCATCACCTCAAACTAGCTATGTACTGATTAAGCAATAACTCCCCATTCCTCTCCTCCTCCAGTCCTTGGTAACCTCTAATCTACCTACCCTCTCTATGAATTAACCTATTCTAGAAGTTTCAATAAGTGGAATTATACAATATTAGTCATTTTATGTTTGGCTTACTTCAGTTAAAGTAATGTTTACAAGGTTCATCCATGTAGTTGCATGTGTCAGAGCTTCATTCTTCTTTATGGGCAAGTAATATTCCATGGTGTGTATACACCACATTTTGTTTATCCATTTGTCTGCTGATGGTCCCTTAAGTTGTTTCCACCTTTTGGGTATAGTGAATAATGCTGCAATGAATATTGGCAAAAAAGTATCTGGTTAAGTGCTTGTTTTTATTTCTGGATGTATACTTAGGAGTAGAATTGCTGGGTCATATGATAATTCTATGCTTAGTTTTTTGAGGACACACCAAATGATTTTCCACTGCGGTTGCACCATTTTACATTCCAATCAACAATGTACAAGGGTTTCAATTCCTCCACATGCTTTCCAACATTTGTTATTTTCCTTTATTATTAACATTATTATAGCCATTCTAGTAGATATAAAGTAGTATCTTACTGTAGTTTTCAATTCATGTTTCCCCAATGACTAGGGATGTTGGACATCCTTTCATGTACTTACTGACCATTTATATATCTTCTTTGTAGAAATGTCTATACAAGTCCTTTGCCCACTTTTAATTATCATTGAGATTTAGTTCTTTATATATTCTAGATATTAAGCTCTTATCAGATATATGGTTTGCAAATGTTTTCTTTCATACTATAGGTTATTTTTTCACTTTCTTCATCCTATACTTTAATGCACAAAAGTTTTTAATTTCGGTGAAGTTCAGTTTATCTCTTTCTTTTGTTGTTCATGCTTTTGGTGTCACATCAAAGGATCAGTTGTGAAATCCAAGGTCTTGAAGATTTATCCCTATATTTTCTTCTATGACATTTGTGGCTTTAGCACTTATATTTAGGTCATTAATACATTTTGATTAATTTTTGTTTGTCTTTAAACTCTTATAAACATATTTATAGAGATATCTTGGTGGACATTCTTTAATTTGGCAAAGCAATGAGGTTGCTGGGTTAAAGCATTTTAAATTTTAAATTTCAAATTTCAAAAGACAATGACTATGATGCCTTCTCTTATTGTTTCTGTTCAGTATTATATTGAACATTCTAGCCAGGACAATTAAACAAGAAAATGGGGTGGGGGGAAGTACCTAGATTGAAAAGGAAAAGTTAAAACTATCTCTATTCACAGATGACATGATCTGGTACATAGAAAATCCTAAGGAATCCACTAAAAAACTATTAGAACTCATAAAATTAGCAAGGTTGCAAAGAATAAAAATTGGTTGCATTCACATATACTTGCAATGAACAATCAGAAAATGAAATTGAGAAAACAATTCCATTTACAGTAGCATCAAAAAGAATAAAATACTTAGGAATAAATTTAACAAAAGTGCAAAACTTATATTCTGAAAACTATACAATTATTATTAAAGGAAATTAAAGAAGATGTAAATAACTGGAAAGCCATGTTATGACCATGGATCAGAAAACTTCATATTGTTAACATGGCAGTGACTTTCCAAATTGATATAGAGACTTCTATTAGAATCCCAGTTGATTCTTTTGTAGAAGTTGACAACACTGATCTTAAAATTCATATGGAAGTGAAAGGGGCCAAGAATAGCCAAAATAATCTTGAAAAAGGAGAACAAAGCTGGAGGACTCACACATCTCTAATCATCAGGGAAATGCAAATCAAAACCACAACGAGATCTCACTTAACTCCAGTGAGCATGGCTTTTATCAAAAAGAACCAAAACAATAAATGTTGGCATGTATTTGGAGAGACAGGAACACTCATACACTGCCGGTGGGACTGCAAAGTAGTACAACCTCTGTGGAAAGTAATATGGAGATACCTCAAAGAGCTAAACGTAGAATGACCATTTGATCCAGCAATCCCACTACAGGGTATTTCCCCAAAGGAAAAAAAGACATTCTATAAAAAAGACATCTGCACTAGAATGTTTATAGCAGCACAATTCACAATTGCAAAGATGTGGAAACAACCCAAGTGCCCATCAATACATCAGTGGATTAATAAAATGTGGTATATGTATACCATGGAGGTCTACTCAGCCACAAAAACAATGGTGATCTAGCACCTCTTGTATTATCCTGGATAAAGCTGGAGCCCATTCTACTAAGCGAAGTATCCCTAGAATGGAAAAACAAGCACCACATGTACTCACCATCAAATTGGTATTAACTGATCAACACTAATGTGTACATATAGTATTAACATTCATCCGGTATTGGGAAGATTACTGGGGAGAGGAGGGGATGGGTATATTCACACCTAATGGGTGTGGTGCACACCATCTGGGGGATGGACACACTTGAAGCTCTGACTCGGGTGGGGCAAAGGCAATATATGTAAACTAAACATTTGTACCCCTATAATATGCTGAAATGAAAAATCAAAACTTAGTTCATATCTTCAGTAATCAAGACAGTGTAGAACTGGTGCAAGGATAAACATATAGATGAATAGATTACAATTGAGAGTCTAGAAATAAACCCATACATCTGTGGTCAATTTATTTCAACAACAGGCCAAAACCATTCAATGAGGAAAGAATAGTCTCTTTAACAAATGGCCTGGGGACAACTTGATAACCTCATTCAAAACAATAAAGTTAGATCCTTACCTCACACCACATGCAAAAATTAAGTCAAAATGGACTTAAAAGGACCTAAATGTAAGTGCCAAAACTATAAAACTTTTAGAAGAAAACACAGGTTAAATCTTTGTGATTTGGGATTTGGCAATGATGTTTTAGATATGACAAAAGTATAAACAATGAAAAAAACTAAATGAATTTGACTTAACAAACTTTTGTGCTTCATAAATCACCATCAAGAAAGTAAAAAATTCCCCCCAGAATTGGAGAAAATACTTGAAAATTATATATCTAGTAAGAGATTTGCATCTAGAATATATAAAGTACAGGTGCAACTCAATAATAAAAAGACAAACCAATTAAAAAATGGGCCAAGTATCTGAATAGATATTTTTCCAAAGAAGATGTATGTGGACCAATGAGCACATAAAAAGATGTTCAATATCACTAGCCATCAGGGAAATGCAAATTCAAATCACAAGGAGGTACCATTTCATACTGAGTAGGATGTATAAAATTAAGAAGTCAGATAATAACATGTGTTGGAGAGGATGTGGAGAAATTGGAACCCTCATACACTGCTGGTGGGAATGTAAAATGGTGCAGCCACTTTGGAAAACAGTTTGACCATTCCTCAAAATGTTAAACGCAGAGTGTCATATAATCCAGAAAATCCTCTCTTTGTTATAACATATACCTAAGAAAAATGAAATCATATGTCCACACAAAAAAGTTTATGTCAATGTTCGTAGCACCATTATCATAATAGCCAAAAGATGGGAAAAACCCGTGTCCATTACCTGATGAATGGAAAAACAATGTGTGGAATATCTATACAATGGAAAATTATTTGGCAATAGAAATAAGTACTGATACATGGTACAACATGGAAAATGCTTAAAAATGTTATGCTAAGTGAAAGAAGACAGTCACAAAAGACTACACATTACATGATTCCACATGTAATATACAGACTAGCAAACCCACAGAGACAGAAAGTAGATTAATTGTTCCCTAGGGCCAGGTGGGGTGGATGGGAGGGGTGATAGCTAAAGGGTGTGAGGTTTCTTTACTGGATGATAAAAAATGTTTTAAACTTGATTGTGGTGATAGGTACACAACTCTGAGAATGTACTAAAATCCACTGAATTGTACACTTTATGTAAGTGAATTGTATGACATGTGAATTATATTTCAACAAAGCTTCTACAAAAATTATATCCTTTTATATGCTTCACTTATTCAGTTCAATTTAGTAAACATTTTTGAACGACTTTATTATTAATAAAAAAAAGGCCACGGACTAATGCACTTCAGGAAGACTGCACCAGCTCACATCCCGAACAGATAAGGATGCCCATCCTCTAGACTGATGCTCAGCCAGCAGCCTCTGGCCTGGGCATACGACATTTGCGGCTGGCATCAGTTCTGAGTGGTTGCTGTCCACGCCACACTGGTTGCTAGAATATTTTGAATCTCTTTCCTACCTGTTCCCCGATTCCTGGCCTATCTTGGGTTATCATCAAATTTTCTATATTTTTGCAAAACTGACAAATTGAAAGTGATTTGGTTGAATTCATTTGATAATGGGTGAGGTTGAGTATGATTTTTTATGCATTGAAACTTTATTTTTACCAAAGCAATTTACATGAGGTTTAAATATTTAATTAGACCATAAGAATGCAGCTTTGTTGCACCTTTAATGAAACACACCAGTTCCTGCCCCTGTCTCAGTTCTGGTCCCTAGGGGCAGCCACGTTATTCTTGTGACATTTTCTGATTTTAGTTTTCATGTGATTCTCTGTATCTTTAAAATTACTCAGTACCTCTAAATGATGTACATAAACTCCTATTTCTTGATTTATCCCCTTAAGAAGCTATCTATTTACTCTCTGCCACGCCAAGTAAAATCTTAGCTCATCTCCTCTCCCATCTTCCAGAGTCATATCACTACTTTACCTTTATCAGTTGCTTTTTTTTTGTCAATTACTAGCAAAATGCTGATAGGCTCAGGCCTCCTCCTTCTGCCATTTTCCCTTTCTCCTTCCCATGTTGTGTTGTCTATACCTGACAACTTTGACACTGAACCTTGACATTGTCAAGGAAGATGTTATTTATATTCTGCTTTGAAATGGTACATTCATCTATGCTGTGTCAATGCTTAGATTCTAGAAGCTGAAACTCAATAATGTGTTTATATTACTGTGACCATGTAAATATCCTTCAACTGCAGATCCAAGAAACATGCTTGCTTATATTTCCTTTTTTCCTTCCTCCTGGAGCTTCTAATTCCTTATTTTTTCTGGCATTGTTGGCTTTATTACATTTTTAAATTTTCCATTCTCCAAAGAATACTACCAAATGTGTGAAATCTCCTTTTCCAAGTACCTCCCTCCCACACACCTGGGTCCCCCAGGCTGACTGTTTCCTGGCTTTGCTGCACAGCTGCAATCTGGGACTTCCCTTTGTCACTCCCCTGGATGCTTCAGATCCTGCTATTGCTTGTCCTTAAGTTTAACTTCCTGGGAAAGGCTGTATGAGAGCTACACTTGGTCTGAAAATATCTTTATTCTTTCTTCACACTTGATTTGTAATTAGGCTGAGCATAGAATTTTCAGATGTTTATATCAGAATGTTTTGATTGCAAGTGTCAGAAAGCTTTATTTAAAAAAAGAAGGGGTGGAGGGTTCCTTGTTGAAATAACTAAAAAGTCAAAGTTGTACTGACTTAAGGTAGGGTTTGATCCAGAGGCTCACAGGATTATATGGGCTTTGTCTCCATTTTTGGTTTTTTAGTGTTTTTTTCCCCGTCTATACATTGTGGTTAGAGAACAATAGTGGGCTGAGATAACAGAGCAAATACAGGGTAAAGACATATGAGATAAGTGCTGCGTTTTTAAAATTAAATATAAAAATGAGTATTTGTAGAATCTAAAAAAATGAATTCTTTGTTATGATTAAAAAATGTACTTTTTTTTCAAAATCTAAGAAACATTTCTAAAATTAACTATATATTAGGTACATATATAGCTCACTGAATGTCAAAAAGCATTAACAAGTGCAGATCATGTAAATGTTTTTCTCAGTGAAGGTTTTCTCCTGAGAGCATTAGAAACCTGCACAGTGAAAAAATTAGAAATCTCCAAGCTAGACGAATTTCTTCCTTCTTAGATTTTAGACTTAAATCTCTTCCTGCTCGGCAGAAAAATGGGCACCCATTAATAGCCTTTTCAAAAGGACAAACTCAAGGTATTACTGTTTAATTGATTCAAATTCAATATTGTTCAGGCTACATCATTGTACATGGATACTGGCCAACCTTTAATTTGATAGGATCCCCACATATTTTGGGCACGGTGCTAATGCTTAATCTTTTGGTCTTTGTCCAAGTACAGGTTTAGGTGCAACTCTTAGTGAGAACGCCTGGAATCTAACCAGCCACATTTGGAGGTTAAACAGAGCCCCTCTCTCAACGTCCGTTACTGCCAACACCTCCAGAGCACTCCAACTGCCAGGGGATTCTGGGAAGACAACATGCCTTGGTGTGTTTTTCTTACAAGATTAGACTATGCAGGCAGTCTGGGAGAAAACTAAAGGGAGGAAACTAGTTGACAATTTTCAGGCTCATTTTGTCTTCAACTGTCTTTCCTAGATTCCAGTGTGACTTTGGTGGTTCGAGCAACACCGTGGTCTGATGGGAGCTTACCAGCTCAGAGTAGTAAGGAGAAGGGAGTAAGTTCCACTTGGGACTGAATGAAGCGAAGTAAATGACTAAATGCAGCTCCCTGAAACATACACATACCCCAACATCAATACACAAACTCAATGTTTGATAATTCCAGTCTGGCTATTGATATTTCAAAATTGTATAAAAAATTGTTGTGAGTTAAATTCCACTTGGTTTCAAAGGCATTTCTAAGGGGAAATGTCTTTGAAATTTGTGCTTTTATATTTGCAGTCATGACCACACATTTCTGAACATCTTATACAGCACCTATGCCAAGTGCTGGCTGCCACACACACAGATGACTAATGACAAAGCAGGGTGGGATACATTAAATAGCCAATGGGGTGGGCCGGGTGGAGGTGGGACTTTATCCACTCCTCAAAGAAAGGACAGAGTGTTACCGGTGCCACGAGGGGGCAAGAAGTCTGTGAGGGGAGAGTGTGCACGTCGGTGCAAAGGTGAAGACAGATCTGGCCTGAATCTGGCACATTTGGGAGCAGTGAGTTTGCCCAGAGTACAGGATTCAGGTGTAGGAGTAACAAAGGGCCACTGTGAGAGGTAAAGTGATTCCACATTGTGTCAAGCTTGAACGTCAACTGTAGGAATTTGGACATCTTGAAGGCTTAGAGAAACCACAGAAGGCTTCTGTTGTTCAAGGGTGTGGATTTGGTCAGAGAAGGAAGGAAATGTGATATATACAAGATGCTGCTGTTGGATGATTTCTCTGACCAAGGTTGGGATGCGGAGGGAGGGTGCCAGGATTCTAGGGACTGCAGTGGACTTGGGGAGGAGCCAAAAGCCTGGGCTGAGGCTACTGATTATGACACACGTGGCCTGTAACCTCCACTCCAGGCTGTGTGAGCTACACCCTTTCACATCTTTACAACACCCTAAAAGTAGGTGTCTGGCTCCATCTTACAGATCAGGAAACCAAGATCATGGGAGGTCCAAGGTCACAAGCGGAATTTGAGCTCATTTTTTTCCTGACTTCGAAGTTCATGTTTTTTCTATAACACATCAGCCCCTTCTTTTAAAAAGTGGTTAATAATAGCAATGTAGGGGATGTGGAAACGGACCCTGTCTAGAACTGAGTTATCCTTGCAACCTCAGAGTCCTTATGTTGTGCCATAATTACATGAGTAACCCCATATCCTATTAATTTCCACTTGGGATTTGGGGAGTAAAAACCATTCCATGCTATGAGGGTCTCCCTAAAGAGATGCAAAGTGAGTAGGGAAACTTGTTTTACGTTTGTGGGAAACTGCAAAGGATAAGACAGAAATCATAAAGACACAATTGAATTACATTGTGCCGTGGCCCCTGGGATAACAGCTGTTTTCCAGGTCTGCAATTGTTCTCGCTGGGAAATTAACCCAAAGCTCCCCATCTACAGCGTTGGGCTACTCAGCCATGGGGTGACAGGAAGGCCTGTGTTTGTACAGGTGGGGGAGTGAGCAGAGTAGGTGGCTGGAAGCTCTGCCCAGACTACAGGTGGGTGTCCGAGGAAAAACAAACCCAGGAAGAAGCTGTGCGTTCTAGTGTGTCAGCTCCCCTCTGGAGGGTGGTGTGTTGCTGGGTCATCCCTGGGGCAAATTTGGCTAATGGTCTAGGAGATCTGTCTACACCAACAGATACAAAAGGGTTTGGTCCTGGTACGAGGCCAGTTTCCCTTTCTAAGCCAGTCCAGAAACATCGCCTACAACATGTTACCTCTGTACACAACTAAACGTAACCCAAACTAAACAATATCCTTTTTGAGAACACATAAAGGAATGTCATATATTTTAAAAAGATATTTGTTTAAAAGCAAAGGCACTGAGCAACATGAGACTCCAGATAGTGACTCCCTCTGGCTTGGGGTTTGGGAGGCAGGGGGCCAGGGTGGGGACCACACAGAAGGAGGCACAGTGTGTTAATGTGTTAGCTTCTGAGTTGGGCAGGGAGTTCATAAAATTGTTAAAAACAAATCTCCACGTGAACCGTGGAGGGGTGTGCATGGACCAATGATGAGAGTATGTCAAGAACCTAAGATTATAATGCATTCATTTCTGTCCACCTGAGGTGCAGGAAGAAAGAGAAAACAAAGGAAGATGTATGGGGGACACCTAGACTCCCTTCTTACCTGGCTCCTGCCATGAGCTACCTTCTCGGGAAGCAGAGCCTCGGATCCACACATGGAGAAAGCAGGGTCTTTGATAGAAAGACTGTGGTGTGAGCAATGATAGAAAAACTCACTTAAAATCAACATCAAGAGCAGAATTAGTATCAGACTATACTGCAAATGTAGATGCCTCTTACCTATAATTTCTTCAATTAAAGGACATTTAATATTAAATAGAAAGTCAGAAAACTGGAATACGGGGGCCTGACCTACAACTAGACAATTTTTTTAATCTCAAGAAACTAATTTCCTCCCAGGAGCCAGAATAATTCAAAGATACCTTTTATGGTTTCTTTTCCCCTCTTCTCTCCCCACCCTTCCTTTCCTCTTTTCTCTCTTCCTTTCCACATTGTTTCCTTTCAGTTTCTTTCTGTTCTAACCAGAAACATCCTTTCCACTGCAGAAGAACACAAGCTGTTCAGAGTTCGGGCTGGATGAACTCAAAGGTGCCTTTGGCTCCAACACACCTGCCGTGGTGTCTGTCAGACAGGACCCGGGCTGGCCGTCGGGACACCAGCAGCTGCCATCCTCTCCATCTGGGATTGTACAGTTCAGGGTGATTTCAGGGGTTATTCTGATTCTCCCTGTGCCTTGTTTCTCTTTGAGGTTAAATATTTAATCTCAACTTTTCCATACCTTTTTTTTTTTTTTTAGTATTACTCAGCTATAAGAAATAATGCTCATACCTTAAATGTTTGAAACAGAAAAAGAGCCATTGAAAACCAGAGGAAGAGAAAAGAGAAAGAGAAAAAAAAGGCAAAAGGATTAAGAAGAATGTGAATTTATGGCAGTCTGGGAAAAGTCAGATGATCACAATTAGAATAAAACCACGTATCTTCAAATGTGTCCTCTGAACTTTTCTCAGTTACTATGTTCCTGGTGAGAGACAGGCGACAATCGAGTTAATACTGAGAGGAAAAATTAACTCAACAAAAGTGTGGTGGGAAATATCTATGTGGTTTGGGAAGATGGCGGAGTAGTAGTGACCTCCTTGTTTCGTGCTCCCGGAGAGGAAGGAGTGGATCTCCGTATGCCACGAAGCTGGAGGGTTGCTCCCCCACAAGAATAGCTGTGTGAATTCACGGTGAATCAGCGGGGGACACGGAATAGCAAGAAAAATCAGAGGTGAAGGGGAACTAAGCTCGCGAAAATCTGGAG
>CM052440.1:86555668-86572016 GCA_028533085.1 Varecia variegata
TAAAATTATTTTTTCTATATCTGTGAAAAATGATGTTGGTAATTTAATAAGGATTGCATTGAATTTGTATATCACTTTGGGCAGTGTAGACATTTTAACAATGTTGATTCTTCCGATCCACAAGCACGGTATGGTTTTGCACCTATTTACATGCTCTGCGATTTCCTTCCTCAGTGTTTCATAGTTCTCTCTATAGAGGTCCTTTACCTCCTTAGTTAAATATATTCCTAGGTATTTTATTTTCTTTGTTGCTATTTTGAAGGGTATTGGGTCCTTGATTTGGTTCTCCATTTGAACCAGAAAAGGCTGCTCACTGTCTCCATTACTTTTCAACATAATACTGGAAGTCCTTGCGAGAGCTATCAGGCAAGAGAGCAGAATCAAGGGAGTCCAAATAGGGAAAGAAGAGATCAAACTCTCACTCTTTGCTGATGATATGATGTTGTATCTGGAAAACCCCAAGGATTCAACCAAGCGACTCCTGGAATTGGTCAATGAATTCAATAAATCTCAGGATAGAAAATCAATACACACAAATCAGAGGCATTCATATATGCCAATAATAGTCAAATGGAACAAATTTTGTATTAAAAAAAATTCTTACCATTACGCTATTTGAGATGTCACATAAGTGAAGAAAACTAATTTTAGTAATGTAGATAAAAATCAGACCTTACCAATCAATTTGTATTTGTATCTAGCCCCCCCCCTTAAATTTTTTAACACCAATAAGGACAAAATGGATATGAACACCAGAGATCTCAGTAGCAAGAGTGGCCACTGGCAGGAGAAGCAGTGCAAGCTTAGGATTGCCCCATTAAGGTAGGGTTCATTTTTCCTTTATTGGGCTGTTTCATAGGTTTGGGACAGGTCTTGTGATGAGGGAAGAACCCCAGTTTATCTTCCTATTATGGCAACTGGGTAATTAATAGCACACATTTCACAGTTTATGTTTCATTTGAGTGAAATTGTACTTTGGAATTAATCAAAAGAAGAGTGTTGGTCATAAGAGGTAGCTGAAACAATGTGAAAAGAATTTTGAGAAAGATGCAGAAAGTAAATCTAGTTTTCTGCTTGTCATTATGAAGTACAGTATTTATTTTTTAAGAATAATTTTCTAGTGGTTTAGGGTTGAGAGTGTCTTCACATGGCACCTGGGAGAGTAATGCATACAGTCCAGAGTGACTCTTTAGCTTTTTTTGCCACCTCAGCATACATGAAAGATGACATCCTTAGATAATTTCTACCCAATAAAGAATTAAAGAAGTGTGGATCATGTTATCACATAGGAAGAGCCTTTAATATGTTTTAACAGGTGAAAAATTGGAAAATTTAGATGCTTTAACTGTTGTTAACGACTAATCTCTTGTGGATCTTCTCAAAATGGAGAGTAACATACCAGGTGTGCTACTATAGCCTGAGATGCTCTTGTCTAGAAAACTTCTGGAGGACTTGAAATTCATCTGGGGTAACACTTCCTACTCCAGAGTTCCAAGAGTTCTACAGAACTTTTCCTACTCCAAACAATAAGATTTCTGGATAAAATGCCATAACATATTTTTTATGTGTGTGTGTGTGTGAGTGTGTGTGTGTGTGTGTGTATAAAATCTCCTTCAAAAGGAAATACCTAGGCACCAGAACAAAAGATAAAACTCAAAACTAGAACAATAGGTGTATGAGATGATATCAAAGAAGACTTTGGGGCACTGTGCCCAGACATAGGTCCTAATGACCATGCACTGTCATTTTAGCAATAATACAATGATGAAGGCCATGACTGAAGGAATACCAGACATTAAGATATATATACACATATATATTCTTGTATGAATATAAACACAATTCCATTATGTACATATGTGGATAATTACTTGTATGTAAATGCCAGGAGTTAGGTACGCTCCCAGCAAAACAGGTCCCAGGCAAGATTGTCACAAGAGATTTGGAAATAATAGAGACAGAGAAATAATAGAGACAGAGACAAAGTGTAGTTTAAAGTGATGGGAAAGTCAGGGGTCCTCCAGCATTCTCGTGAGCTGTGAGGCCCTGAGTGAAGTCCTGCATCAGTATTTATTGGTACAGCAATTAGTTGCTAGTGGTTACAGATTTATCTGTACAGATAATTTGTTTAGGTTTCAGGGCTCCCCAAAATGTTCTAGAGATCCCTTAATTAATTCTATCTACGTGAGCAAACAATTAGAAAATTTTTCTAAGATACACTTCTAAGCCATAAGTTAAGAATAGACCTAGCTAAGTATACAAGTTAAAGATAAAATTGCCAATTTACAGAAAAGCTAAACAGAAATATAGAGGCTATGTATTTCTTCATCTAGTTTCTCATGAACTGAGACATGTGGTCAGGAGTGAAGCAGGAACTGTCCTTGAAGCTAATTGGTTTTAGCTGCAGGTGTCTGCTGGGCTGGCATTCTTTGATCAGTTCTTAACCTGTGACCCCATGCCCACCTCTGTCTTATGCAAGCATCAGGCACTGGCCTCCAGGTCTTGAGACAGGCATCACCTTGCATTCACCCCTGACTGGTGAGATGCACCCCACCTATTGCTAGGTAGCTTCTGGTCTGTGAACTAACACGCTCACAGATTCCTTTAAGGCAAAGCCCTGCAAAACTCCTGAAACCTTACATGTCTCTTAGCCCTATATGCTAATATGTAAATAATAATATAAAAGTAAAATGTATGTGTATAACAAATCAAGCCCATCCTACTCACTCACACCTTCCAGCAGACTCAAACTACCAGCTTTGTCTAGAGGTATGGAGAACTTCATTACTGCAGTCACTAGAAACTTCATCAATGAAAACATACATAAATATCCTTTTGAATAAAGCTGTTTAGTTTTCATAATATAAATATACATGTAACATCAAAATTGGTATAGAAACCTGAATCGACAAAAACCCTACCTTTAACATATATACAAACTTAATGAACTTTCGGTATTGTCATTAGTTGCTTTAGAATTTTCTTAGGGCATGATGTCAGAAGACATGGACATATACAGTATATGTATAAAATATATATACACATGCATCTATATATGTGTATAGACATGAATATATATGAAGACATTAATGTGGAACTTCAGAGATTTTATAGATATAAAAATCAACATAGAGGTGATAAGAAGACATATTAATATGTATATATAGAACTATCTATACAATTACATATATGGGCAAGAGGATACTAACAAAACTCACTGACAGAAATGCTGGGACACAGAGACACACGCATATAGACATAAACAGAGGCCAAAAATAACACCAAGGGCACTAGGGCCTTCTTGCCATCTATTGATATTGAAGGATACCCAAAGGTTTAGAGGATTTTTTAATCAAATATTTCATGGGATCTTTTTTGATTCAAATCACCAAGCCAAAGTCCTTTAGGAAGACCCAGCATAAATTCAATCTCAAACTAAGAGCTGAAGTGCCCACTGCTCCTGAGACTAGCCGTGAGAATAGGTGCACATGATCCACCCAGACAAAGTGGTCTCAGCACCAGCTTGGCACCTGTGGTGGACCAAGAAGATGCTCTCCAAGGGGAGAAGAATAGCTAGATTTTTCCATCAGGAGGTATTTGGATCAGTGCTAATTCGAGTGGTGACCGATGGAATGGGCGGAATAACAGGGGAGGAATTAATTGGGCTGAGGACCTCTGTGGGATAATCTGAGTTAGGAAAATGTCTCCATAATTTGAAAATTACAGGTTTTCTGGAATAGTCTTTGGGAAGTTCAAGCTCATTCCAGAAACTCATATAGGCAGGCCAGATGAATACCTATATAGAAAACACCTGAACAGGTGAGTTCTCTATGCTTCTCCCAAAGTGTGAGGAGCAGAGATTTAGAAAATTGTCTGGACAATGTCTCCTGGATGCCAGTGAATCTGTTCTGCAAAGAAAGCACAATCAGGTATAAGAATGTGGACCTTTATCCCATAGCAGACTGACTGATGCCTGTATATTACTGAGGTTCAGCTTAGGGGTTGGCCATTTTGCTCATGTGGACGTGAAATGCACATATGAAAGCTGTGGTGTCACAAAGGGCCCCGAGGATCTGGGCACAGCTCCCTCCCTAAGCCAAGAGCTGCTGTGATGTATAGCTTTGGCCTATCACCAGGCAACAGGAGTTTGGCAAGCAGCATGAAAACTGTCAGTCATTCCCTATCGTATAGCTCAGAGATGCTGTGTTAAGATCAGATAGGAATGAAAAACTCAATGATGTGAAGGTATTCCCCAGGGTTTTTGTGACCCCCCCCCATAGGCCTAAAATACCCCATGTACTCTCTCTGGTTCCTCAATTACTGGAGCTACCCCTTATGGAGACACAGAAACAGAATTGGTTTTTATACAGTAAGTTATCCCTATGTCTTTAAACAATATTCAATGTTGAGGAAGAGGAAACTCAAAATGAATAACAGGAAAAACTACAGGCTGGTTTTCAGTTTTCAAGAATAGTTTCTCATGTCATTCCACTGCTCATCAGTCACTTGAGCCTTGTCAATCCATTGGCCTAAACAAATAACTAAAAAATTTAAGAAACCATGAGGACAGATTCTGACTCTATATCTTCCAGCCTGAGCAAGCAATAGAGTTGAATTTGCTATGACCAAGACTGACACATGTCCTCCAAGGCTGGTTTGCTTAAGATGGCAGCTTTACCTACCCTTCTTTAATCTCTCTCTGGGCCCAGCACCCTGGAAGGTGTGAGGAGACAAATGAAGGGTGCCATCTAGTTATCCATTCCCATGAGTGTGTCCAATACATGGCACACTATTTGTAGGTGTTTTTTTCTATTTTATGACCTGATTAATTGGATTCTCAGTGTGCATATGAGGGCCGTCTGGAAAGTATCCAGCCACGTAACTGTTCCCGTTATATTAACAATGGCTGGATACTTTCCAGACAGCCCTAGTACTTTTCCCTTAGAGTCACTATGCAGCTTCAGAGGCCATACCAGCTTTTCCCGTGCAGTTAGGTGAAAAGAGTGTTAGCTTAGGAATCAGACAAGACCATGTTTTGAATCCCATCTCTAAATTCTGAGCAAGTGGCCTGTGTTACTTTTCCCTCATCTGAAAAACTGGAGAAAACAACAAACTTCTCATAGAAAAATAATCAAATAACACATGGAGATCATTTGAGATAGTGCCTGACACATAGAACTGTCAAAGAAAGTGTAGCCAGTCTTGAGCAGCCATTTAGTGAGGAAGAAGTTGAGCTTGAAACCAGACTGCCCTAGTTTGAATGCATTGACTCTGTCACTTGCAGCTGTGTGATGTCAATGGAACAGAAGCCAAACTCTGTAAAATCATTTAGAGTTTTATTCTGAGCCAAATTCGAGAACCATGATCCAGAGCCATGTCCAAGAAGCCTTGAGCAAGTGGACTGCTGTGGTTGGGTTACGGTTTGGTTTTATTTCAGGGAGACAGGGGTTACAGGTAAAGTCATAAATCAATACATGGAAGGCATACATTGGTTTGACTCAAAAAGGTAGGACATCTCAAAGTGGGGGCTTACAGGTCATAGGTGAATTTAAAGACTCTTTGACTTGTAATTAGTTAAAGAAATGAAGCTTTGTCTAAAGGCTCAGAATGTTTTAAGATAAGAAAGTCTGTTAATCAGAGAGGAGCTATTGGCCATATATTTGTTGTGTAAATTGATAACCTGCAGGTTTGTCTTGCATACCCTTAGGCATGTCAATTAGTTAGAAAAGATATGTGCAAGAAGTGGGGGGCATGATGAGGCATGTCTGACCTCCCTCTCTTGGCTTGCAACTCAGTTTTAGGGTATCCCCTTGGCCAGGAGGGGGTCTGTTCTGTCAGCCAGTGGGGAGCCTTAATATTTTCTTTTAGTTCACAGTGACCTTGCGTGGGTCACTTCAACTCTGCACTTCAGTTTTCTTATCCTAAAAATGAGAATGATGAGAGCCCTGCTTTGTGGGGAATTGTGAGGAATGAATGAGTTAATACATGTATAACACCAAGAATAACACCTGTTAGGTCTGGAGCCAAGAGAGAGACACACGAAGCCTTGTGTGTAGGAAAATGCTGTTTATTTTGAGCATCTGGGTGCAGATGGGTGGAGGCGAAAAAGTGTCCATGAGAGAAAAGGGGAGAGCCTTGGGTTTTACAGAGAGTTTCTTGGAGGAAGTAAGTAAGTGGGCCAGAACAGCTGCTTGTGACAAATTCTTTTTTAAACAACAAGCTCCTAGGACCCCTGCCCCAGTCACATCCATCCTTCAATTCAGCTCTGGCACCGTCCTTATCAGGAGAGAGAGGGAGGGATAGACTTTGTCCCTATCTGGGGGGAAAAGGAATGCTGGCTGCAGCTGTCTGTTAGATTTACAAAGTCTGAGGAATCTCCAGACTCCTGCGACTATTGTTTTATAAACCTAAGTTTTGCATTAACCACATTCTGTCCTATATATACTTTTTGGGTTCCACCTGGAACAAACCTAACAATACCCGGCACAGAGTAAGTTCTCAGTGAAAATCTTAGCCATTAAGATCACTAGGGTATGAATCAGCAAATTATTTTACCTGTCTCATAAGGTTGTTGGAAGATTTATATATAAGACAACACGTAAAAGTACTTAGCAAAGCTCCCAGCTCATATTAAGTCCTCAAAGTTAGATATTACTTTGGTGATTATCATTATTATAATAATTAGTATAATATTTAACTATATTGATTTGTTCTGCATTATAAGATTTATATATTTCTAACAACAATGGTTTAGTATTAGTAATTAATTAGATGCTATCATGAGTTGGTAAAAACATTTTCTCATATGGCTTATAAAAATGTGAATTGAAAATGATTACAATATAGCTAGAACTCAGGAAAATCAGCAAGAAAAAAATCAAACAACCATATCAAAAAGTGGGCAAAGGACATGAATAGAAATTTTTCAAAAGAAGACAGAAGAATGGACAACAAACAGATGAAAAAATGCTCAATATCTCTAATCATCAGGGAAATGCAAATTAAAACCACAACGAAATATCACTTAACTCCAGTGAGAATGGCCTTTATCAAAAAGGCCCAAAACAATAAATGTTGGCATGGATGTGGAGAGATATGAACACTCACACATTGCTGGTGGGCCTGCAAACTAGTGCAACCTCTGTGGAAAGCAATATGGAGATACCTCAAAGAGATACAAGTAGAACTACCATTTGATCCAGCAATCCCATTACTGGGCATCTACCCAAAAGAACAAAAGACATTCTATAAAAAAGACATCTACACTTGAATGTTTATACCAGCACAATTCACAATTGCAAAGATGTGGAAACAACCCAAGTGCCCATCAATTTATGAGTGGATTAATAAAATGTGATATGTGTATAACATGGAGTACTAGTCAGCTATAAGAAACAATTGTGATCTAGCACTTCTTGTATTATCCTGGATAAAGCTGGAGCCCATTCTACTAAGTGAAGTATCCCAAGAATGGAAAAATAAGCACCACATGTACTCACCATCAAATTGGTTTCACGAATCATCACCCAAGAGCACATTCAGGAATAACATTAATCAGGTGTCGGGCAGATGTGGGGGGGAGCAGATGGGTGTATACATACATAATGAGTGGGATGCGCACTGTCTAGGGGATGGACACACTTGAAGCTCTGACTCGAGGGGTGGGGGGGCAAGAGCAATATACATAACCTAAACTTTTGTACCCCCACAATATGCTGAAATAATAAAAAAAAGAAAATGGTTACAATAATATAATTAAAGAAAAAACAAAGTTTATTAGCTTTTCTGGAAATTTATTACTTTGCTATTTTCTCTTTGTAATATGGATTTTCAGAGTTTTCAACATTTTGTCATATTAGTTAATTAAAGATATATTTATTTACTTGAAAGTAATTTGAGTCAGTCCCTTGGTATTCAGTTAAATTGAAATCTGGTATTTTGGACCAGTATCTGGTGACACAGATATATTTGGCATCACTGGGGAATTTAAAATTACATACAGATGGTTTCATGATCCTTTAAAGTCAAGGTGACAGTATTATAAATAACAAGTGTTGCTAAAAAGTTTTATGTTGTTATTTATATACTGTACATATGGCCATATCAATTTATGGTTAGCTGTGAATGTTACAAAACTAGAGTTTTGCAAACATTCTTAATAAGATGTGTTAGAAATGTCCAAGAAAATAAGCATGAGAATCTGGTAAGATAAGCAGCAAGAAATGTGCAACTTTTTGCTCATATTCTATCTGATTTTGAGTTGGTTGTGTGGGGTAAAAATCAGCTCCCTCACTCATTTCAGCCCACAGGCATCTCCAGTTCTCACCCAACCTGGAAGATAGGGGCTGACACTTGAGATTTTGTTTTGGTTCTTCCTAGACATTTCTCATTTGAAATTCCCTGATGACTAAATTAAACAAAAAAATCTAAGAATTTGGAAATTCTCTGATGGTCCTGGGAAGAGTATTTGTGGCTCTGTGTCTTTTGCAACAACATTTTCTTTTCTTTCTTTTTTTTTTTTAAATTTCAGAATATTATGGAGGTACAAACATTTTGGTTACAGATAGTGCCTTTGCCTGGTCCAAGCCAGGGCTATAAGAGTGCCCTTCCCCCACACAGTGTGCTCTGCAGCCATCTGTGAGTTTACTCTCCCCACCCCCGGCACCTGACCAGCACCCAAGGAATATTACTACCATGTGAGCACCTTAGTATTGATTGGTTAGTACCAATTTGATGGCAAGTATGTGTGGTGCTTGTTTTTCCATCCTTGTGATATCTCACTTTGAAGGATGGGCTCAAGCTTTATCCAGGATAATGTAAAAGGTGCTAGATCACCATTGTTTTTGTAGTTGAGTAGTATTCCATGGTATACATATACCACATTTTATTAATCCACTCATGTATTGATGGGCACTTGGGTTGTTTCCATCTCTTTGCAAGCACGTTCTAGTGCTGATGTCTTTACTACAGAATGCATTTTTTTCCCTTTGGGTAGATGCCCAGTAGTGGTATTGCTGGATCAAATGGTACTTCTATTTTTAGCTCTTTGAGATATCTCCAAATTACTTTCCACAGGGGTTGTACTAATTTGCATCCCACCAGCAGTGTAAGAGTGTTCCTATCTCTCCACATCCTTGCCAGCATTTGTTGTTTTGGGACTTTTGGATAAAGGCCATTCTCACTGGAGTTAGGTGATATCTCATTGGAGTTTTGATTTGCATTTTCCTAATGATTAGAGATGTTGAGCGCTTTTTTATATGTTTGCTGGCCATTATTATGTATTCTTTGAAAAGTTTCTGTTCATGTCCTTTGCCCATTTAATTTTTTTTAGTCTGTATTGAAACTTTATTACAAAATTATAAAGCAGAACTCTGTTAACACACAAAAAAATACACATTTGGGTTTGCTTTAACCCCTAAGTTTGAAAAAATCTTAATATAAGCCACTTGAAGTAGTACATTCACATCCAAGAGATTTCAACATGTAATTCTTCCAATTATTCCGTGGCTTTTGCTGTGATTGCTGAGATTTCAGTTGAGACTTAAGACTTGGACAGCTGTACAGAAATTAGTGCCCAATAATACTGTATAAATTTGTTCAAATCTCTTGGATGTGAATGTGTTACTCCTTTGCCCACTTATTGATGGGATTGTTTGATCTCCTCAGACCACAGTGGAATAAAATTAGAGATCAATTCCAACAGAAACACTTACCACCTCACAAAGTCATGGAAATTAAACAATCTATTGCTGAATGACTACTGGGTCAAGGAGGAAATCCAGATGGAGATCAAAATATTCTTTGAACTAAATGATAATGGGGACACAAGTTATCAAAATGTGTGGGATATAGCAAAAGCATTCCTGAGAGGAAAACTAATAGCATTAAATGCTCACATCCAAAGGACAAAAAGCTCACAAACCAACAAACTAATAAACCATCTCAAGGAACTGGAAAAGGAAGAGCAAATTAATTCTAAACCTAGCATAAGAAAAGAAATAACTGAGATCAGAGAAGAACTAAATGAAATTGAGAATAAAAGAAATATATGGAAAATTAATAAAGCCAAAACTTGGTTTTATGAAAGATAAACAACATTGACAACCCTCTTGCTAGATTGACAAGAACTAGAAAGGAAAGGACTCTAACAAACTCAATTAGAAATGAAAAAGGAGAGGTCACTACAGACATCATGGAAATACAAAACATTATCTTTGAATACTATAAAAATCTATAAGCCCCCAAACTACAAAATGTGGATGAAATGGACAAACTCTTGGAAACACACAACCTCCCTAAGCTCAATCAGGAGGAAACAGAATTCCTGAAAAGACCAATATTGAGCGTAGAAACTGGAGAAGCAACAAAAAATCTTCCAAAAAAAAAAAAAAATGCCCCGGACCAGATAGGTTCATACCTGAATTCTACCAAACCTACAAAGTACCTATACTGCATAAATTTTTCCAAAACATTGAGAAAGATGGTATCCTCCCCAACTCATTCTGTGAAGGCAATATCACCTAGATACCAAAGCCAGGAAAGGACTCAACAAAAAATGTAAACTACACAGCAATGTCCCTTGTGAATATAGATGCAGAAATCCTCAAAAAAATCTTAGCAAACCGAATCCAACAGCACATCAAAAAGATAATAATTCGTCATGACCAGGTAGGCTTTATCCCAGAGATGCAAGGCTGGTTCAACATATACAGATCTATAACTGCAATTCACCATATAAATAAAAGCAAGAAAAAAGACCATATGATTTTCTCAACAGATGCAGAAAAAGTATTTGAAAAAATCTAGCACACTTTATGATAAAAACTCTTAACAATATAGGCATAGATGGGACATTCCTTAAAATTATTAAAGCCATATATGATAAACCCACAGCCAATATCATATTTAATGGGGAAAAATGGAAAAGATTCCTGCTTAGAACAGGAACCAGACAAGGTTGCCCACTGTCTCCACATCTATTCAACATAATGCTGGAAGTCCTTGCCAGAGCAATTAGACAAGAGAGGGGAATTAAGAGTGTCCAAATGGGGCCAGAGGAGGTCAAACTCTCACTCTTTGCTCATGATATGATATTATATCTAGAAAATCCCAAGGATTCAACCAGAGACTCTTGGAAGTGACACATGAATTCAGTAAAGTCTCAGGATACAAAAATCAATGCACACAAATCAGTGGCATTTATATACACCAATAACAGTCAAGCCAAAAAACAAATAAAAGATGCAACACCTTTCACAATAGCATCAACAAAAATTAAATATTTGAGAATATATTTAACGAAGGAAGTGAGAGACATACATAGGAGAACTACAATCCATTGAGAAAAGAAATTGTATGTGCACTGTCTGGGGAATGGACATGTTTGAAGATCGGACTCGGGGGATGGGGGGGCATGGGCAATGTATACAACCAGAACTTTTGTACCCCCATAATAAGCTGAAATAAAAAAATACAGATTTAAAATCAATAAACACCTATTTAATCCCCCCCCCCCAAAAAAAAGAGAAATTGTAGAAGATATAAATAGGTGGAGATCCCTACCATGCTCATGGATTGGCACAATCAATATTGTTAAATTGATTCTTACTACCCAAAGTGATCTACAGAATTGATGCAATCCCTATCAAAATACCATCATCATTGTTTACAGATCTAGACAAAATAATTCTACATCTCGTATGGAACCAGAGAAGACCTCGTATAGCCAAAGCAATCTTAACCAAAAAGAGCAAATTGGGAGGCATCAGTCTACCTGATTTCAAGCTTTACTACAGGGCTATAGTAACTAAAATAGCATGATACTGGCACAAGAACAGAGATATAGATCTTTGGAACACGACTGAGAACCCAGATAAAAAACCATCTTAATAGAGTTGTCTAATCTTCGACAAAGCAGACAGACGTATACATTGGGGAAAAGAATCTCTATTCAATAAATGGTGCTGGGAAAACTGGATATCCACATACATAAGATTGAAACTAGATCCCCACCTCTCAGCTCTCACAAAAATTAACTCTCGGTGGATAACAGACTTAAACCCAAGGCTTGAAACCTTAATAATTCTAGAACAAAATGTTGGGAAGACTCTTTTAGACATCAGCCTAGGTAAAGAATTTATGAAGAAGACCCCCAAAGCAATCACATCGGCAACAAAATAAACAAATGGGACCTGATCAAATTAAAAGTTTCTGCACAGCCAAGAAAACTATCATTAGAGTGAACAGACAATCTACAAAATAGGAGAAAATATTTGCATCCTACACATCTGATAAAGGGCTGATAACTAGAATCTATATAGAACATTTTCTTTTTTTAAGTGGAGAAGTGACATGAGGAGACCGTTAGTGCTGAATGACCAGACTTTGTCACCTTGCCTCAGCTTCAGGTTTTCATAGGGCCTTTGGGAGGTCAAGAGAGGCATTGACCACTTCCATATTGAACAAAAAACAAAAAGAGGTTTTGCCAAAATCGGGTTACAAGATTTGTGGTATATTTGAAATGACCATATTTAACAAGTAAGCAATTCCAGCACGCATTTAGTTCAGTATAATTATGCCATTCATGAGGTGATAAAGGGAGTTATTAGGGCACTTATTAAAAAATATTGGTTTATAGTTCATGAGAGATGAGGCTCAGTAATGAGAATTGGAGCTAAAGTTGGCTGATTCTGTCTTCTTTCTTCAAACCTGCCAATGCTTCTCTGTAACTCTGGGTGTAACCTGGTGGCATTGAGGCCCTTTGTGACAGTGAGACACGTGGCCAGTGGCACTCCACGGGCCCTTTTCAGCCTCAGGGCATTTGCACTTGGGAAGGTGCAGCTTATTTAGATAAGTGCCACTGCTGAGGTTAGCCTGGCACACTTACACATGGCATTCTTTGTTTTCTTTTCCCAATTCACAGGTCCTGAGTTTGATCCCTTGTTTTCAATGAAAAACAGTCAAAGGCAGCCTAGAGCAGAAGGACACATGTATGTTGATAGAGTCACTAGGCCTTGGGATGGGCAATGGGGGGAGGGTGTGGAGAGACTTTGAGCAGAAGGAAGCAAGAGTAAGTGCAGGCACCTTCAAAGGCAGTTGCTGGTGGGGAATTTTCATAAGAGAGGAACCTCAGTAGCACAAGGGGTCTGGAGACTATCAGAGGTCCCAGAGAGGAGAACAATGGTCAGAGTGTGGTCCAGCCCTGGGCTGTGTTATTTCCCATGGAGCCATTACCTCTGACTTGATGGCCATTTCCAAACTGGGCAGAGTACTCATGACTTTGCTCCCAAACATGACTGAGATTGTCCACTTCCCAGAAACTGTGTTTTCAGGTATCATAGGAGGTTCACATTGCTACATTCCCCAGGAGGAAGCCAGGGATGTGCAGCAAGGAGCAGATGAGCAGTGGAATCCTGGCAGGTGGCAGTGGGTGCCAGGGAGCATGAAAGGCTTGAGGCTGGGGGCCCCTTCATGTGAGACACAGGGAGGGGGCAGGGAGGGACAGGAACAGTAGCCAGCTGGCCTTAGAGTTGGGAAGAGAGGCCCCACCGAGTGTCCCTGTGGAGAGGACTCATGGGAAAGTCTGAGGCTGGTTTAAAATGACAGCTTATCTGGTTCATTGAGTGGAGAGTAGGATGGCCAAGTGGGATGGAGGCAGTAGTAAGAGGGCTTAGGACTTGGGGGTCAGTGCCTCAGAAGCCCCTCTCCCTGCCTGTCACCCCAAACTTTTAAGCTGCACTACTAAATCATTTGATTGATTAAGAGGGTTACAAACTTTTTGATACATCTAGTCTGGGCTTCATGCAGGAGCCAAGGACCCCCCTATAAAACACGTCAGGTCCGGGGGGTCTCCAGTGCTTCCCATTTCTCCCAGAACATATGCTCAAGTCCTTTCCAAGGCTGGTGGGCATGTTAGGACCTAGCGGTCCCCTGCTGCCTCTTCCGGGCCCCATCTCCTACAATTGTCCCCTGAACTGCTCTTTCAGGCACCTGGTGGGCCCCATGGCCTCCCTTTGGGGCAGACTCTGCGCTTGGTGCTGCTCCCCAGATACCCACAGGGCTTCATCCTCTCACTTATTTCAGACCATTTCTGTGTTCCACGTTAGTCTACTTGGGCTGCTGTAACAGAGGACCACAGACTGAGTGGCTTAAACAATAAAAATTTATTTTCTCACAGTTCTGGGGACTAGAAGTCCACAGTCAAGGGTCTGGGAGGGTTGGTTTCCTCTGAGGGCCATGAGGGAAGGACCTGATCCAGGCCTCACTTCCTTGGGTTATAGATGGCCATCTTCTCACATGTTTTCATGAGATCTCCCCTCTATGTACTTGTGTCTAAATTTCTCCTTCTCATAAGGACACCCCTCATATTGGATTCGGGCACACCTTAACTATCTCATTTTAAATTTATTACCATTGTCAAGGCCCTGTCTCCAAATACAGTCACATTCTGAGGTACTGGGAGTTAGGACTTCAACCTATGAAATTTTGGGGGGGATACAATACAGCTCATAATAGCCCCTTATCAAAGAAAACTCCCCCGAAGTTCCTTATAAAATAGTGCCCCTATTAACTGAACACATTTATGCATCTAGTTTTTTGAAGGTCTCTTTGTACTTAAATGTCAACTCCAAGGGACCAAATTCTTTATTTGTTTAACTAATATATCTCCAGTGCCCAGCTCCCTGCCTGGAGATACATAAATATTCATGAATGGATGGATGCATACTATGAAGTCATTACAAATTTCTCTGCAAAAAAACAATGACAGAGAAAGATGTTCACGGTATATTGTTAAGTGAAGAAAGCAAATTACAAAAACCTAGGGGTACCATAGTTTTATTTTAAAATCTTATACAATTAATTTATATTTATTAAAATAAAGCTTAGTAAAATATTCAAAAAATGCTAGTAGTGGGCAGCTCTTGGGATGTGATTATAATTTATTTTTATTTTATATTTTATCTACAATGAATATATGCTAAGAGGAAAGGACAATAAAAGTTATTAGCAGTTAATAGAATATATTTTGTCATAACTTTTAATTAGCTGTTAAGAAAGAAAAAAGGCATTTTTTTTCTTTTTTTGGAGACAAGGCCTTGCTCTGTTTCCTGGGTTATTGTGAAGTGGCCTCATCGTACGTAGCTCACAGCAACCTCAGACTCCTAGGCTCAAGCAATCATCCTGCCTCAGCCTCCTGAGTAGCTGGTACTATAGGCGTGTGCCACAATGTCTGATGATTTTTTTCTTTTTCTTTTTTTTTTTTTGGTAGATTCAAGGTCTTGCTATATTGCTCAGACTAGTCTCAAATTCCTGGCCTCAAATGACCCTCCCGTCTTGTTCTTACAAAGCACTAGGATTGCAGGCAGGCGAGAGCCACCGTGCTGAGAAGCACAATAAGTGATCAATCTCTTGGAGCACAGTAGCTGGGAACATGGCCTACGGAATCTGTCCAGTCTGGGTTCAAGTCCTCACCTGACAATTTCTAGATATATCTTCTCATGCAGGTCTGGCACTCATACTGAGTTCTGATTTTTCATTTGTAAAATGGTGTAATGATGGTATTCACAGGACACGGCCTTCCTCCAGTCTCTGGCCCATCCTGAAATTTTATTTTTTCAATCGTAGTGATTTGGAAATGTCAAGACACCAAGGATCAGAGACTAGTCCCGGGGTTTGGTTCCCCCTTTATTCTGTCTCAAGGGCAGGCCAAGCCATGTCCAGATACCCTCATGTTGATTCTGGACACAAAGTGAGATAGGGCACTTACCATGGGCACCAAAAACACTTATTAGTTATGATAAATTATATGTTGATGCAATATTTTAAAAAATAAAAGTTATGTAAAAATCTATAATGAATATGATATCAGCAATTGTAATATAGACAGGGTAAGTATTACTTATTTTTCCTTTGCCTCAGGCTCCATTATTGCTAAGGAAAGCACTACTTCCCTCCCACAGCCTGAAGGCAATTGGCCATTAATTATCTGAATCATTTTAAATACTTAATAATAATTAATTATCCAAATTATCCTGAGCCTTAGTAGTGTTAGAGCCGGATTCCCTCGGCCCCAGGAACAGAATGACAGAGTCAGCGAGGCTGTAATAGGCAAAGGAGTTTATTAGCTAGCCCGAGCTAGGGTCCAAGCCTAGAGCACCAACACAGTGGTCTCTTTTCGTGGCAGGGACCCCGCACAATGGGACGTATGCCCTATTATACTCTTTGCTATAGCTTGTTACAATAGGAGGATTGCCCAAGCACACACACACCCTGCACGAGCTATTCACGTGCTGATCATGCCCCGCACCTTTATCAGAAAGTTACTTGCAGTCACCTCCCCAGGGCTTTG
>CM052440.1:86572516-86593685 GCA_028533085.1 Varecia variegata
GTATTATTCAGCTATAAGAAATAACGGTGATACGACACCTCTTTGGTTCTCCTGGATAGAGTTGGAACCCATTCTATTAAGTGAAGCATCCCAAGAATGGAAAAATAAGCACCACATGTACTCACCAGAAAATTGGTTTCCCTGATCATCACCTAAGTGCACATTTGGGAATAACACCAATTGTGTATTTGACAGAGGTGGGGGGTGGGGGAGGGGGATGGGTGTATACCTACATGATGAGTGCAATGTGTACTGTCTGGGGAATGGGCACGCTTGAAGTTCTGACTTGAGGGGGATGGGGGTGTGGGAGGGGATGGGTGTATACCTACAAGAAGAGTGCGATGTCCACTGTCTGGGGAATGGACACACTTGAGGCTCAGACTCGGGGGATTGGGAGGGACATGGGCAATATATCTAACCAGAACTTTTGTACCCCCATAATAAGCTGAAATAAAAAAAAATCCATGTCCATGTTTTTTGGTAAACAAATGGAATTATAAGATTTTTATTCATTCATTTAGTTTTTTATTTCAGAATATTATGGGAGTACAAACATTTTGGTTACATGAATTGCTTTTATGCCATTTTAGTCAAATTTAAAAGTGTGTCCATCACCAAGATAGTGTGCATTGTATCTGTTAGGGGTGAATTTACCCATCTCCTTTTCCCCCTCCCACCTGCTTGGTTTCCACTGTGTTTTACTACCATATGTGCACATGAGCATTGCTTAGTTCCAGTTTAATAGTGGGTACATGTGGTGCTTGTTTTTCCATTCTTGTGATACTTTGCTTAGAAGAATGATCTCCAGTTCCATCCAGGTTGCTACAAAGGGTATTAGGTCACCATATTTTTTATGGCCGAGTAGTACTCCATGGTATACATATACCACATTTTATGAATCCACTTATATATTGATGAACACTTGGGTTGATTCCACATCTTTGTGATTGTGAATTGTGATGCTATAAACATTTAGGTACAGGTATCTTTTTAATAAAATGATTTTTTTTCCTTTGGGTAAATGCCTAATAGTGGTATTGCTGGATCAAATGGTAGGTCTACTTTTAGATCTTTGAGGTATCTCCATACTACTTTCCATGGAAGTTATACTAGTTTGCAATCCCACTAGCAGTGTGTAAGTATTCATTTCTCTCCACATCCACACCAGCATCTGTTGTTTTGGGACTTTTTGATAAAAGCCATTCTCACTACAGTTAAGTGATATCTCATTGTGGATTTGAGTTGCATTTCTCTGATTATTAGAGATATTGAGCATTTTTTCATAAGTTTATTTGCCATTAGTCTATCTTCTTTTGAAAAGTTTCTGTTCATGTCCTTTGCCCACTTTTTAATGGGGTTGATGTTTTTCTTGCCCATTTAGTTGAGTTCTTTGTAGATGTGTAGCATGCCAATATTTTCTCCCATTCTGGAGGTTGTGTATTCACTCTATTGATTGTTTCCTTGTCTGCGCAGAAGCTTTTTAATTTTATCAGGTCCCATTTATTTATTTTTGTTGTTGTGATTGCCCTTAGGGTTCTCTCCATAAATTCTTTGCCTAGGCCTATATCTATAAGAGTTTTTACATTTTCTTCCAGAATTCTTATAGTTTCATGCCTTAGGTTTAGGTCTGTGATCCATCTTGGATTATTAATTTTAGCAAGTGGTGAGAGATATGGACCAAGTTTCAATCTTCTTCATGTGGCTATCCAATTTTCCCAGCACCATTTATTCAATAGGGATTCCTTTCCTCAGTGTCTATTGCTGTCTACTTTGTCACAGATCAGATGGCAATATGAGGATGGTTTTATATCTGGGTTATGTGTTCTGATCCATTGGTCTATGTCTCTGTATTTGTGCCAGTACCATGCTGTTTTGGTTACTATAGCCTTGTAGTATAGCTTGAAATCTGGTATAGTGATGCCTGCCAATTTGTTCTTTTTGTTTAAGGTTGCTTTGGCTATACAGGGTCTTTTCTGGTTTCACACAAAGAGTAGAATTATTTTTTCTAGCTCTGTGAAAAATGACATTGGTGTTTCAATAGAGATTGCATTGAATCTGTACATCACTTTGGGTAGTATAGACATTTTAACAGTGTTGATTCTGCAAATCCATGAGCATATGTTTTTCCAAATCCTCTGAAATTTCCTTCCTCGGATTTTTGTAGTTCTCCCTGTAGAGGTCTTTCACTTCCTTAGTTAAATATATTCCTAGGTACTTTATTTTCTTTGTTGCTATTGTAAAAGGTATTGAGTCTTTGATTTGATTCTCAGCTTGACTGTTATTGGTGTATAAGAATGCTACTGATTTGTGTACATTGATTTTTGTAACCTGAAACTTTGTTGAATTTATTTATCAATTCCAGGAGTCTCTTGGCAGAATTTTTGGGGTTCTAGAGATATAAAGAGCAGTAGTTTGACCTTTTCTTTCCTCATTCGAATACCCTTGATTTCCTTTTCTTGTGTGATTGCTCTGGCTACGACTTGCAGCACTATGTTGAATAGAAGTGGTTCCAGTTCTGAGTGGGCATGGGAATTTCTTCATTTCTCCTTCATGTTTGAAGGATATTTTTGCAAGATATAATATTCTAGGGTTATGGGTTTGTTCTTTCAGCATGTTGAATATATCATGTCACTCTCTCCTGGCCTGTAAATTTTCCACTGACAAGTCTGCTGCCAGTGTATTGGAGTTCCTTTATATGTTATCTTTTTTCTTGCTTCCCTAAGACCTTTTAATTACCAGTGATTTTTGGAAGATTGATTATTAAATTCCTTAAGGTAGCTTTGTTTATGTTGAATCTGCTTGGTGTTCTATGATCTTCTTGTACCTGAATGTTGATACTTTTCTCTAGGTTTAGAAAGTCTCTATTATTATTTCACTGAATAAACTTTCTACTCTAATCTCTCTCTCTCTCTCTCCTCTTTAAGGCCAATAATTTTTAGACTTTCTCTTTTGAGACTGTTTTCTAGATCTTGTAGATATGCTTTTTTTTTTATTTCAGGATACTATGAGGATACAAACGTTTTAGTTATATTTTATGTCTTTGCCTCACCCAAGTGAGGTTTAGAGGCTGTCCTTCCCCTCTACAATACACACCATGACCATTAGTTGTGACTTTGGCTCCCCGAGCCCCCTAATCCCTGGAGAATATTACTACCATGTGAGCACCATAGTGTTGACCACTTAGTGCCAATTTGATGGTGAGAATATGTGGAAGCTGTTCCTCTGATCTTGTGATAGCTCACTGTGGATAATGGGCTCAAGCTCAATCCAAGAAAATATAAGAGGTGCTAGGTCACTGTCCTTTCTTATAGTTGAGTAATATTCCATTGTATACATATACCAAATTTTAATAATCCACTCATAATTGATGGGCACTTGTGTTGTTTCCACATCCTTGCAATAGTGAATTGTGCTGCCATAAACATTCAGGTGCAGATGTCTTTATTATAGAATGTCTTTTGCTCTTTTGGGTAGATGCCTAATAGTGCTATTGCTGGATTGAATAGTATTTCTATTTTTAGTTCTTTAAGTTATCTCCAAATTCTTTTCCACAGAGGTTGCACCAATTTGCAGTCCCACCAGCAGTGTAAGAGTGTTCTCGTCTCTCCACATCCTTACCAGCATTTGTTGTTTTGGGATTTTTTGATAGAGGCCAATCTCACTGGGGTTAGGTACTATCTCATTGTGGTTTTGATTCGCATTTCTCTAATGATTAGAGATGTTGAACATTTTTTTATATGTTTGCTGGCCATTATTCTATCTTCTTTTGAAAAGTTTCTGTTCATTTTCTTTGCCCACTTATTGATGGGGTTGTTTGATTTTTTCTTGTTGATTTTTTTGAGTTCTAGATAGATTCTTGTTATCAGCCCTTCACTGGATGTGTAGAGAACAAATATTTTCTCCCATTCTGTAGGCTGTCTATTTGCTCTAATGATAGGTTTCCTTGGGTGTGCAAAAGCTTTTTAATTTGATCAGATCCCATTTATTTATTTTAGTTGCTGTGGTGATTGCTTTGGGGGTCTTCTTCAAAAATTCTTTGCCTAGATTGATGTCTGAAAGGGTCTTTCCAACATCTTCTTCTAGAATTCTTAAGGTTTCATGCCTTAAGTTTAAGTCTGTTATCCATTTTGAATTGATTTTTGTGAGAGGTGAGAAGTGGGGATCCAGTTTCAATCTTCTGTGTGTAGTTATCCAGTTTTCCCAACACCATTTATTGAAAAGAGATTCTTTCCCCAGTGTATATTTTTGTCTGCTTTGCCAAAGATTAGATTACCATATGCGGATAGTTTCATTTCCAGATTCTCAGTCCTGTTCCAAAGGTCTATGTCTCTATTTTTGTGCCAGTACCACGCTGTGTTAGTTACTATAGCCTTGTAGTACAACTTGACGTCTGGTAGACTGATACCTTCTAGTTTGTTCTTTTTACTTAAGATTGCTTTGGCTATATGAGGTCCTCTCTGGTTCCATACAAATTGTAGAATTGTTCTTTCTAGAACTGTAAAGAATGATGATGGTACTTTGATAGGGACTGCATTAATTCTGTAGATCACTTTAGGTAGTATGGACATTTTAATGATATTGATTCTACCAATCCATGAGCAGGGTAGATTTTTTTCCATCTGTTTATATCTTCTACAATTTCTTTTCTTAGAATCTCATAGTTCTCCCTGTATATGTCTCTCACATTTTTCATTAAATGTATTCCCAGATATTTAATTTTCTTTGAGGCTATTGTAAAAGGTATTTCATGTTTCATTTGGAATTTGGCTTGATTGTCATTGGCGTATATGAATGCCTTTGATTTGTGTGTATTGATTTTGTATCCTGAGACTTTACTAAATTCATTTATCAATTCTAGGAGTCTCTTGGTTGAGTCCTTGGTGTTTTCTAGATATAATATCATATCATCAGCAAAGAGCGAGAGTTTGATCTCATCTGCCCCCATTTGGATGCCCTTATTACCCCTCTATCTTGCCTAATTGCTCTAGCAAGGTCTTCCAGGACTATGTTGAATAGAAGTGGAGATAGTGGGCAACCTTTTCTGGTTCCAGTTCTAAGTGGGAATGGTTTCAATTTGTCCCCATTCAATATGATATTGGCTGTGGGTTTGTCATAAATGGATTTGATAAATTTTAGGTATGACCTGTCTATACCTATTTTGTTCAGAGTTTTTATCATGAAGGTGTGCTGGACTTTGTCAAATGCTTTTTCTGCATCTATTGAGAGAATCATATGGTCTTTGTTCTTGCTTTTATTTATGAGGTGAATTGCATTAACAGATTTGTGTATGTTGAACCAGCCTTGCATCCCTGGAATAAAGCCCACCTGGTCATGGTGAATTATTTTTTTGATGTGCTGCTGAATTCGATTTGCTAAAATTTTGTTGAGGATTTTTGCATCTATATTCATAAGGGCTATTGGTCTGTAGTTTTCTTTTTTCATTGTGTCCTTTCCTGGCTTTGGTATCAAGGTGATATTGGCTTTGTAGAATGAGTTAGGGAGGATACCATCTTTCTCAATGGCATGGAATAATTTCTGTAGTACAGGTATGAGTTCTTCTTTGTATGTTTGGTAAAACTCTGAAGTATAGCCATCTGGACTGGGACTTTTCCATTTTGGGAGGTTTTTAATTGATGCTCCAATTTCTGAGCATGAGATTGGTCTATTCAGAAATTCTGTTACCTCCTGGGTGAACTTGGGGAGGTTGTATGTTTTCAGGAATTTGTCCATTTCCTCCTCATTATGTTGTTTTTGGGCATATAGGTTTTTATAGTAATCAAAAATAATGTTTTGTATTTCTGTGGTATCTGTTGTGTCCTCTCCTTTTTCATTTCTAGTTGAGTTTATTAGAGTCCTTTCCCTTTGAATTCTTGTCAATCTGGCAAGAGGGCTGTCAATTTTGTTTATTTTTCCGAAAAACCACCTTTTGGTTTTGTTGATCTTCTGTATAATTCTCTTGTTCTCAATTTCATTTAGTTCTGCTTTGACTGTATTTTCAAATAGCCTGTCTTCAAGGTCACAAATTCTTTCTTCTGTTTGGTAAATTCTGCTCTTGAGAGACTCTGATGCATTTGTCAGTTTGTCAATTGAATTCTTAAGCTCTAGAATTTCTTCTTGATTTTTTTTTTATTATTTAAATCTCTTTGTTAAATTTCTCTGATAGGCTTCTGAATTCCTTCTGTGTGTTGTCTTGAAGTTTATTGAGCTTCTTTAGGACAGCTATTTTGAATTATTTGTCTAAAGGGTCACCTAGCTCTATCACTCTGGCATTGGTCACTGCTAGCTTAGTTAATGCATTTGGTAAGCTCATGTTTTCCTGGATGTTCTTGATGCTTGTAGGTATTTGCTAATGTCTGGGTATTGAAAAGTTAGGTATTTATTTTAATCTTGTCAAGCTGGGCTTGTCTGAAACCATCCTTCTTGAGAAGGCTTTTGAGATACTCAAATGGAATTGAGTGTTGTGGTCTAAGTCTCTGGTCACTGTACCTATATCAGCACTGGGAGTACCCCAATCCCAGTAATACTGTTATTCTTGCAGATTCCTGGTGATACCACCTGGATGAGCTTGGGTAATATACCTGAGAATTCCCTGAGTTACTGGGCAATGACTTTCTCTCACCTTTTTCTCTCACCCTCTGTTCTGGGCTGCTGGAGTTGGGGGAGGAATAGTGTGGGCACCTCCTAATGGCCACCAGCACCAGGTCACAACTGAAGCTAGCCCAGCCTCACTCAAAGCTGGTGGTGACTGTTTTCTGAGCCACTCTGGTATTTATTCAAAGTCACTGGCTTTTTAGTCAGCAGGTGGTGAATGCTGCATGATTATTACTTCCCTTCAAGGCAGTGTGTTTCCTTCTGGCTCAGAATGGGTCCAGAAATGCCATCCAGGATGTAAGGCCTGAACTCAGGGCTTCAGGAGTCTTCTTGCTACTTCTTGAAGGCTTGGTAGAATTCAGCAGTGAAGCTTAACAAAGTTCTCTAGTTCTTCCCTTTCTTTTCTTCAAATTGAAGTAGACTCTCCCCTAAGCCATGCTGCCTATAGTTGGGGGAGGGGTGACACAGGCACTGACTTTGTCACAGCTGCTGGTATCTCACTGGGTCATGTGCACCCAAAGTCCACCAGCTGTGAGCCAGCATGGCCATAGGAATTGCCTAAGGAATGCAACCCTTGTGACCCAACTGCCCTACAAATACAGTCCAGGCCCCAGGCTGCTCTTTGTCTGCCCTAGTGGGCTAGCAGGAACTCAGGCTTCAGGGCAAATGATTTCTTTCTGGCTCGACTGATCTAAATGCTCCCTTCGTGGGCACCAGCAGAATTCTGCCCTGTGCTTTTCCTCTGTGCCAGGGAAGCCCCGCGTTTCAATGAAAAGTACACAATCACTTCACTCTCCCTCCCCCAGCACACAGATTCTCTCTCCACTCAGCATTCTGGAATGTCACTGCTAGGGGATAAGGGAGGGGTGGTGTAGGCGACGCAAGATTGTCTTTTCTGCCCTCTTCAATACTTCCTTCCTTGATATAATGTTAGAACCAGGTAGTATAACTTCTTACCTAATTTTTGGTTCTTCTGAAGGTGCTTGCTTGAGTGGATAGTTGTTGAATTATGTGTTCATGCAGAGGGATGATCATTGGAGGTTTCTGTTCAGCCATCTTGCTCTGACCCCTTCCCTCATGAATTCTTATTTATAATTTGCAAGAGTTCTTTTTATATTGCGAATGCATGCTTTTTAATCAAATATATGATTTTCAAATACTTTCTCCAAGCTATGAATTGTCTTTTCAGTTTAATGGTATCTTTTTTAAAGTAAATTTTATAATTTTGATGAAGCTTAATTATTTTTTAAATTTTATCTGTCATATTTTTAGTGTCATATCCAAGAACTCTTTCTCTAACCCAAGATCACACAGATTTTATCCTATTATTAATTCTAAACATTTTATAATTTTATATGTTATATCTATGTTTGTGATCCATTTTGTTTTGGATATTTACATACAGTGTGAGGTAAGGCTCTAAGTTCTTTTTTTAATACAGATATCTAATCCTTCCAGCACCATTTTTGAACAGATTTTTCTTACTCATTTAATTTTTTTGGGCCATTTTAAAAAAATCAACTGACCATATAAACATAAATGTTCATTTCTAGAAAGGAAACACAAAGTTCCCACAGGGTCAATGGAAGGGCTGACAAGTGAAGCCCCTGGTTTCTGGAACCATGTATTCTTCCTATTCAGGTCACTGCACCAGAAAGAAAATCTTGATTTAAAGGAAAAAAAAAAAACCTTATACCCTCTAAATCTATTGAAAAAAAGTAAAAAAAAAATGATTATCATTTTGGAAAAGAAACATTTTTTATTTGTTATGAGTCAATCATGTGCTACCTTTTTTCCCCTGACATTCTCTTCTCTCACTTATGCTTAGTTTTGGAAGAGGCTTTAGTAATTTAAAAAGGCTATTTGCTTGGGTGATTTTATAGACCTAGTAAGGGAGGAATTGGATTAAGTTCAAATGAAAAAGCATGGAGCAAATAGATTAAGCTAGATGCAGTCTCTATTTTAGAAAAAAAAATCTGTAAAAAGTCTACATTGCCCATAAAATTTTGCCAAATTAGAAGAGGAGATATGATTTTTGGCATAAATATGAATAAATAAATTTTGAACACAGTTTTGGAATGTTCTTATCCTTCCAGAAGCAAGAATAGAAGTAATAATAGCTAGCTGCAAAATGTTTTAAAGATTATAGAAATTCCAAATACTGATTTTGTTATCATAAATATTCTTATTAGATTATGTTAATACATATTGAATTATGTATTTTCATTGTTGCCTATAGAATATAACTTACACTTCTCAGTTTGAAATGAGACACTTACAATGAATTCTCTACAAATTTTGGGTTCTGCTTTTACAGGGTCTCATTGTGCACCTGAAAAAACCAGCCACAGCACACTCATCAATGAATCTGACTATGTCCAATGCTACCCAGCTCTATGTATTTGTGCATACATTTCATTCTTCCACAATTTGTTTACATTCTTTGCAGAAATATTTCTATTTGCTTTTTTTAACATGTATTTATTGATTCCTTTATGTAAAATATTGCTGGAAAGTAGGAGTTTGAAAGGCTTTGTAGTGAGTGTAATCAAGTAGGTGTAAAACTATGGAAGTCATCAAGTGGAATACAACATGCTGTGTTGATCAGCTTCTGAGCATGTCTGAACAGTCTAAAGTGAAGAATAGTGTGCTCTCAAGATGACTGCAGATAACACCTCTGCCAGGAGTCAGACAGATGCAACTAAGTACCATAGGTGACACAATGAGGAAACAAAATCACAACTTTAAAATTAACCTCAATAGCACACTTTTAAGTTTCTTATTTTTTGATAAAACTATTCACCTGGAAGATTGAGCTCTTTGAGAGTAGCATGTTCTGCTCATTCTTTAATATCTTGAAGCCTAAAACAATTTTTATCTCATGTCACATGCTGATTAAAATATATGTGATAGTTAATACATTATTTGATTGGAAATCACATATTTAGTTCATTATTAAATATTTTACAACCAAGGGGAAAAACCAACTTATTTTACTTTAAATACTCAGCTTAAAGTTGTATTTCTTTTTTTTTATTATTTCAGCTTATTATGGGAGTACAAAAGTTCTGGTTAAATATGTTTGCCCATGTCCCTCCCATCCCCCCGAGACTGAGCTTCAAGCAAGTCCATTCCCCAGACAGTGTGCATCGCACTCATCATGTAGGTATACACCATCCCCTCCCCCACCCCCATCCCCCTGAATCAGAACCTCAAGCGTGTCCATTCCCCAGACAGTGCGCATCGCACTCATCATGCAGATATACACCCATCCCCTCCCCCCACCCTCCACCTCTGTCCGATACCCAGTTGGTATTATTCCCAAATGTGCACTTAAGTGATGATCAGGGAAACCAATTTTCACATCTTAGCAATTGTGAATTGTGCTGCTATAAACATTCGGGTGCAGGTGTCTTTATTATAGAATGGGACTTTTTGATAAAGGCCATTCTCACTGGAGTTAAGTGATATCTCATTGTGGTTTTGTGATATCACAAATGCCAACACTGCAAGGAGCCATCACAAGAATTTCAAATGTTCTTAATTTTACTAGTAATTATTACTCAGTACAATCTAAAAAAATAAGCTATTCTAATGCCTCAGTAATCAATTTTCTATTTCTACATGACAAATTATCATTATCACATAGTACTTTAAAACATTTCTTATATATTCCACAGTCATATAGGTCAGAAATCCAGGTAGGGTGGGTTGGACTCTCTCCTTAAGAGTCTCACAAGTCTGAAGTCAAGGTGTCACCTAGACTAAGCCCTTATCTGGAAGGTATGCAGAAGAATCTATTTTTGGACTTTTTCAGATTGCTTGCAGAATTCTATTCCTTGTGGCTATAGAACTGAGGTCACTGTCTCCACACTGGCTGTCCCCCAGATGTTGCTCTTAGCTCCTAGATTTGGCTGTGTGGTGTTTGCACATGGCCCCCTCCATCTTCAAAGCCAGCAATGTCATGACAGATCTTTCTCATGATTCACATATTTTTGCCTTCCCCTCTTACTACCAGCCAGAGAAAATTCTTTTCTGTTCAGCTATATTTTCTAGGGTCTCAGCTTCTTAGCTGGTCATTTATGTATAAATGTCTAAAAGCCCTGTATGTCCCCACATAATACAGGAAATCAACAACTGTGTGTGTAAGGGGAAAAGTCAGCAAATGGCACAAGTTACACAAATACCAAACCAATACAAGCATGTCCCCTGACCAGGAATTTAACCTAGGCTGCTGAGGTGAAAGCACAGAACTTTAACCATTAGGCTAGAAGATAAGTTGGCCTCCACCATTATTCCCATAGGGGTATGCAAGGAGATGGGAGGAATTTCTTTAATCCATCTCCCTGAGAATTTGGGAGAAAGAGTTTTTAAAGATAGTTTGGCAGGCAAAGGGCTGGGGAATTAGGTCTGCTGGTTGGCAGGGGATGAACTCACAGGGCTGAGATGCAGAAATTATCTTCTCAGTGGAGAGGTTTCCTGGGCAGGAGGTCTCAAGGCTGTTCAATCCATTCCCATGCCTATGCATGGGTGTGGTTGGTGTCAGTAGGTCTCCAGAATGCAGAGTATGAAAAACACCTCAAAGATTAGTTTTAGGATTTACAACAGCAATGTTACCTATAGAGTCACAAGTCTGGAGATTTACAACAGCAATGTTACCTATAGAGTCACAAGTCTGGAGATTTACAAAAGCAATGCTGTCTATACAAGTAGTGGGGACAGTTGCAAATCTTGTGCCTGTCCTAGAGGATAGTGCCATTAAGAGGTGACCAGTTACAGCAGCAAGGAAGTTAGTGAATAGTGCTGGTTAACTTCTGGCTACTTCTATACTTTTATAAGAATCAGACATTTACTGCTATTTATACCTTATGGCTATACATTATTTTAATACAGATGGTTTCAGATCCTTGTGAGGTAGCAGGTTGCGAACTGAGCTGGCCTGACAAGGTAGGTACCTAGAAGCCTGTGTGCAGTGGCCCCAAGTAAAGGACCATTAGGCTTGCATGTACAAACACACACACAGTGACAATAATGAACTATTATACAACTTAAAAAAGATAATGAATTATAAGGAATAATTTTAAAATATAGTGAAGTCAAGGCAATTTCTGTCAAAACTTTTATAAGATATTTTGTAGGTATGTACAAGTGTATCTTAAAATGTATATGGAAATGCAAAAGAACTAGAAAAGTTAATACAATGCTAATATAAAAAATAAAGTTTGAGAGATAGCATTTCTTGATTATATGACACACTATAAAGCTACATTATTCAAGATAGTATTGTATTGGTGAGGGGCATAGAAACATAGTTTTATGGAACAGAAAAAAGAACTCAGAAATTGACCCACACAAAGAGGACCAACTGACCTTTGACAAAGGTGCAAAAGAAAAATGTAGGAAGGAGAGTCATTTCAACAAATATTGTTGCAACAATTCATCAATAGACAAATAAACCTCAACCTAAACCTCACACTGAATTCATTCAAAATAGAACACAGATCTAAATGTAAAAGTTTATAACAATTAGAATAGAAAACAAGAAAATCTTCATGACCTAAGGTTAGGAGAAGTTTGCTTAAACATGATGCCAAATATATGTTCCATAAAAGGAAAAGAAATGACAAATTTGACTTTAACAAATTAAAAATCTTTTGCTCTGTGAAAGAGTCTGTTAAGAACATGAAACAAATAAAAACAAAAAGAAGCACTGAGAGAAAATACTCAAACTAATAACTTTTTTGAGACAGAGTCATTCTGTTGCCCAGGCTACAGTGCAGTAGCATCTTCATACCTCACAGCAACCTCAAACCCTGGGCTCAAGCAATCCTCCTGCCTCAGCCTCTGGAGTTCCTACCCTAACCTCCCATGGTTTCCAGCCAGCAAACTAAAAAAAAAAAATTAAAAGATAGAAGAATGACAACAAATAAATGCAGAAGTAATGGTATAATTAGCAAATCACCACCTTGAAACCACAATTGTAATAACAGATTCTGGGAAAATCATCACTGTAATTTCAGAACCATCAGGTAAAATGGTAGTGAACATCAGATGAACTACTACAGGATATTCACAGGGTCTCAATCTGTACCCTACAGATTTGTATCACCCTCTGTACCACCCTACAGATTTGTTATTAACTGGAAGGGGAAAAGTCCTCTTTACAGGAAGAAACTTAGGAGGCACCACCTTCGCCAAGTGATTACAGCTTTATCATTAATAATGTGGTAAACTGCCATTGTGTGCCTTCTGATCTAGTGCATCAAAAAGGACGCCAACAACTGTGGCATTCTTGTCAAAAATGTAACTTCAATTTCATCATGAGGTAATCATCAGAGAAATCTAAACTGAAGGAATTTCTGCAAAACAACATGACTAAATATTTTTAAAAAACATAAATGTCACAAAAGATGAAAAAAGATAGTTCTAGATTAAAGGAGACTAAAGAGTCATGCATGAATTTTAATTGTATCTTGTTTTTTGAAAGCTGTAATAGAACTTTGATGATAACTATACATTAGAGAGTAGTATTCTTCTCACAGAAAATTCTTGATTTTATAGATGCAAACCTTGTTTTTTTAAATAAATGCTAACATATTTAAGAGAATATCCTTCTGATATCTGTAACTGATTCTCAATCAGTTCAGCTACACACAATACATAAATGCATGCACACAGTACAAAAGCAAATATGACAAAATGTGACATTCAAGAGTTTAGGGGAAGGGAGATAGATACTCAGTATTATACTTCCAACTTTTCTGTAGATGTAAAATTTTTCACAATAGAAAGTACAGAAGAAATAAAATAGTCACTATTCACAGGGTAGAAATGATACATTTTGGAACTACTTAAACTTATCATGAAACATTTTAGATGTCAACTTGAAATACATCACAGGTGCAAAATTTTTCAAAATATGCTTATGATCATGCAGGTAAAAAATATGAAAAAACAAAAATAAATCATAGCACATCTAGTAGATGGGATCTTAGAAAGACATTTAAAATGATCTTAAGGGATCTATGAGCTTTAGAAAATTATATATTAGAATGAGAACTGAAGACTCCAAGAACAAATTTATTATTATGTCTATGCGACAACTTCAATGGCAGGGAAAAAATATAAGAAGTAAATACTAATCATAATAAAAAACAGAAAAAAATTAAAAATAGAAATTGAAGTAGTGAGTTATAGAGTAATGATATTTTTCTATTCATTTCTAAAGTTTTTCAAAATATTTTTCTTTTCTTTTTTTTTATTTTAGGATGTTATGGGGGTACAAATATTTTGGTTACGTTATGACTTTGCCACACCCAAACCGTGTTTGAAGCATGCCCTTCCCCCCCACAATGCTAACTGCATCCATTAGTTGTGAGTTTATCCACCCCCAAGCCCCCTACCCCCAAAGAATGTTACTACCGTGTGAGCACCTTAGTGTTGATCAGTTAGTGCCAATTTGATGGCGAGTACATGTGGGGCTTATTTTTCCATTTTTGTGATCCCTCACTTCAGAGGATGGGCTCAAGCTCTATCAAGGAAAATACAAGAGGTACTAGATCACCGTCGTTTTTTGTAATTTAGTAGTATTCCATTGTATACATATACCATATTTTATTAATCTACTCATGGATTGATGGGCACTTGGGTTGTTTCCACATCCTTGCACTAGTGAATTGTGCTGTCATAAACATTCAAGTGCAGATGTCTTTATCATAGAATGTCTTTTGTTCCTTTGGGTAGATGCCTAATAGTGCTATTGCTGGATCAAATGGTATTTCTGTTTTTAGCTCTTTGAGGTATCTCCAAATTCTTTTCCACAGATGTTGTACTAATATCTCTTCACATCGTCACCAGCATGTGTTGTTTTGTGATTTTTTTGATAAAGGCCAATCTCACTGGGGTTAGGTGATATCTCATTGTGGTTTGGATTTGCATTTCTCTAATGATTAGAGATGTTGAGCATTTTTCATATGTTTGCTTGCCATTATTCTGTCTTCTTTTGAAAAGTTTCTGTTCATGTCCTTTGCCCATTTATTGATGGAGTTGTTTGACTTTTTTCTTGTTGATTTTTTTGAGTTCTACATAGATTCTTGTTATGAGCCCTTCATTGGATGTGTAGAGAACAAATATTTTCTCCCATTCTGTAGGCTGTCTATTCACTCTAATGATAGTTTCCTTGGCTGTACAAAAGCTTTTTAATTTGATCAGGTCCCATTTATTTATTTTGTTGCTGCTGTTATTGCTTTGGGGGTCTTCTTCATAAATTCTTTGCCTAGGCCAATGTCTGAAAGCGTCTTCCCTACATTTTCTTCTAGGATTCTTAAGGTTTGATGCCTTAGGTTTAAGTCTATCTGTTATCCATCATGAATTGATTTTTGTAAGAGGTGACAGGTAAGGATCTAGTTTCAATCTTCTGTGTATAGTTATCCAGTTTTTCCAGCACCATTTATTGAAGAGAGATTCTTTTCCCCAGTGTATATTTTTGTCTGCTTTGTCAAAGATTAGATGACAATATGCAGATGGGTTCATATCTAGATTCTCAGTCTTGTTCCAAAGGTCTCTATCTCTGTTCTTGTGCCAGTACCATGCTGTTTTAGTTACTATAGCTTTATAGTACAGCTTGAAGTCTGGTAGATTGATACCTCCCAGTTTGTTCTTTTTGGAAGTCCTTGCTAGAGCAATTAGACAAGAGAGGAGAAATAAGGGCGTCCAAATGGGGGAAGAAGAGGTCAAACTCTCACTCTTTGCTGTTGATATGATATTATATCTAGAAAACTCCAAGGATTCAACCAAGAGACTCCTAAAATATATAAATGAATTCAGTAAAAACTCAGGATACAAAATCAGTACACACAAATCAGAGGCATTCACATACGCCAATAACAATCAAGCAGAAATCAAATAAAAAATGCAGTACCTTTTAAAATAGCCTCAAAGAAAATTAAATATCTAGGAATATATTTAACAAAAGAGGTTAGGGACATATACAGGGAGAACTCTGAAACACTAAGAAAAGAAATTGTAGATGTAAACAGATGGAAAAATCTACCTTGCTCATGGATTGGTGGAATAAACATCGTTAAAATGTCCATACTACCCAAAGTGATCTACATAATTAATGCAATCCCTTTCAAAGTACCATCATCATTCTTTACAGATCTAGAAAAAATAATTCTAAGCTTTGTATAGAACCAGAGAAGACCTCGTATAGCCAAAGCAATCTTAAGCAAAATATTTTTCTTGATTTTGTGATTTTGCCTATTTCTATGGGGTAAGACTACGTGAAAATAATTTTCTCTCATAGTCTGCCAACACAAAAGTACCACTTAAAAATAATTTGTTCAAATAAAATTTACATAAAATAAAATTAAGCATATTTCAGTGAACAATTCAGTGATATCTTATACAGTTCACAATTTTGGGCAGTCACAATCTCTAGTTCCAAAATATTTCCATCATTCCAAATTGTATAATCCTTTATCCATTAAGCAGTAATAAGTGTTGGTGAGAATATGGAGAAATTAAACCCCTTTTCCATTGCTGATGGAAATGCAAAATGGTTCATCCACTGGGAAAAATAGTTTGACAGTGTCTCAAAAAGTGAAATGTAAAATTATCATATTACCCTGCTATTCCACTCCTAGTTATATATGCAAAATGTACCACTTTTAAGTTAATGTTTTGATATTCAACCCCAAATGAGACACATTTATAGACTTAAAATTACTTAAAATTAGGTAACAATTATAATAGTGTTGATAACCTATGTGCATGAACTATTTTTAGAGTAAATAAAAATTAACATTTTGAAATCCCCAGATAGAAAGAACCAGTTACATAAAATTTATATTTAAAAAACCAGAACAACAACTGACTCCTCAGAAAACTTGTTGGAAGCTGAAAGAGAAATGTTTTGAGAGGCAGTGTGACTGAAGAAGTTGATATGCAGCCAGATTTCAAGAGAGATATAATCACAGATGTGCATAAAAAGGTACATAAAATAAATCAAATAAAGAAGCAAAGAAAGTGTCTGGAGCAGAGAGCTCTTTCAGGTGTGTACAACACATAGATTGCTCATACCTGTGTATGTTAATTTCAAAAAGCAGATAACTTTGCTGTTTTATCCCAATAACTGTTCAAACCTTGAGGTGTTTTCCAACCCTCACAGACTTTAAATGTACTTCTGGCACATTCAGTCTAAAGACACTGTACGCTTTACTAATGTGAACTGAAATACAATCTTAAGGCACCCCTGCACCGGCTGACTGAATGGACCCCCTCTTGGACAAGGGGATACCTTAAAACTGAGTTACTGGCCTTGAGAAGGGAGGTCAGACATGGATCATCATGCCCCCCTCCCTTCTTAGAGACATCCTTTCTGACTCATTAACAGGCCTAAGACTATATAAAACAAAACTGCAGGTCCTCAGTTTACCCAACAAATACATGGCCAGTGGCTTGTCTCTGATTAACAGACTTCCTTATCTTATCTTAACTTGTTTTAAGTTCAGCCTTTAGACAAAGTTTCATTTCTTTAACCAATTACAAATCAAAGAGTCTTTAAACCCACCTATAACCTATAAACGCTGCCCCCCCTTTGCGATGTCCCAGCTATTCGGGCCAAACCAATGTATGCCTTCCATGTATTGATTTCTGACTTTACCTGTAATTCCTGTCTCCCTGAAATGTATAAAACCAAACCGTAACCCAACCACAGCAAGCCCCCTTCTCAAGGCTTCTTGGGCATGGACCTCCAGGCTTCCTTATTATGATTCTTCCTTATGGTTTTTGTTGCTATTATTATTATTGTTAGAGATGGGATCTTGTTATGTTGCCCAGCTGGCCTCAAACTCCTGAGCTTCAGTGATCCTCCTGCCTCAGTGGTTCAGCAAAGCTCACATAACTGCATACCCCAAATATCTCCTGTCCCCCATGTCCCTCCTGGTGTTAAGCCTGCTTCATTCCACTTAGATCAATACCATTCTGTTTACCATCCTCACTCATCTGGTCTCCCTGCCACCAGGATTGTTTTTGTCCAATCAATTGCTAGCGAAGTAACATTCCTAAAATGCAAGTCTGATAATTTCCTATTGTTTGGAAAAATCTGGGTCACACTGTACATGAAATAAAGCAGAAAGGAAGGCACCACTGGAACATTTGCCACTCGTGCTTAATCAAGAATCTGACTTCTACACATGCTGTAACTTTTCCCTGGCATCATATCCTAACCAAGTCCTTACCCTTCCCTAGCCTCCTGTAGTTATCTGAGGGTGGCAGCTGGTCACCATTCAACAGTGAGTTCCACAATCTGCTCTCAGCACTTTCAGCTTCACTAAATGTGCATAGCACAGGTAGAACTGATATGTCAGTATGAGCTGTCCTTTCCACATAGCATCAAAGTATCTCATATACTTTATAGCATCTGTTTGCAAATATCATTATAACTACTAGTTCAAATTCACTGAGGATAGCAGCCATATAGTATTCATATTTTCATCTTATTTAGTTAGTATTTTAGATTCAATATTGCATGATAAATATTTATTGAATAAATGAAATGTTGAATATTTGATACCCTACCTCTCCTTATTTATCTCATCAATTACATACTTCAAAACTGAACTCAGATATCACTTTGTGCTGGGAATATTTCCTAAAACTTCCTTTCACCCCAAGTTAATATGTTGCCCACAAACTCTTAGGCAATTCTGGATCCAAAACCCAGCATATTGTGGGGACTACTTATCTTCAGTACATGCCTACAGGAAGGGACCATCTGGACCAAGATAGCCTCTGGAAAGGGTGGACAAATGACTGGATTGTCGATGCAGTAAATAGTTCCTGTGCAATGAGCTTCGTTCCTAAGATATTAGAAACAGAGAATACAACTCAATACAGACTTATTTATCCTACATAACTGCAACTTTGTACCCTTTGACCAACATCTCCCCATCTTCCTCCCCACCCAGATAGCATTCTCTAAATGTAATTTTTCCTAAGGTCATTTGCCAGATGGTATATAATTTTCCACGTTTCTTAATACCCAATAATTAAATTGGTTTTCCAAAAGTGTTTTCAACTTGTGCTATAGCATCACAGCATCAAATTTTACATATGCAAACACTAAATTTTCATTTTAACCAATTTGACAGATACATTTAATTTGCCTTTTGTGATTATTAATATGTTTCTATGACTTTTGACATGTTTATCTATTAACTATGCTTTGTGAAATATCTGTTAAATTCTTTGCACATATTTTTCTATTTTAATATGTGTATATGGGATATTTATATAATATTTACATATTAAGAAGTTATTTACAAGTAATATACACTGAAAATTATTTTTCAGTTTTGATTTTGATATTGTGTGCCACCAGAATTTTAAAAGTATTTTTTTAATACATTAATATTTAAATTTAGTGGTTTGGGAATTAGAAAGTGCTCATGTATTTTCAGAACATTAAAAAATATTCACTTTTACATTTTTCAGTGAATGAGCTTGAGGGTCTTTTTGGTACATGTAACTTTTAATAATTTATGTGTAGTGTGATATCCAGTGGACTTAAAACATTATTTTTTTCAAGTAGAGACTAATTTCAAATATTGAATGATCTTTTCTTTCATTTGCTCATTCAAAAATTCTTTCAATATTGATTATATGTCAGTCATATTCTAGGGCTATGATGACAAATTCAAAGACTTTGCCCTCATCAAGCTTATATTCTAGTGGTAATTAAAGGTAATAAACTAATAAATACATAATATAAAATCATACATTAATAACTACAGTGAATAAAAATAAAGGCAGGGTGAAAGGATGAGAACAATGACAGAATCTATTTGGTACAGGCTAGCTGAAAGCCCTTGATTTAGAAGGTGAAATTTCATTACACACATGAATGAGACAGGAAGTCGGACATTAAACATCTGGGCAGAGGTATCTTAAGCAGAAAGGGTAAAGACTCTGAGACTGAAACTCACCTGCCAGCTTTGAGCAGCAGCCTGAAGATCCCTGGCCGTTGGTAGTGGTGGGAAATTTGGAGAAACACAGACAATGAGGATAGAGATGGAGCCAAGAGGCAGATCCTATACGATCACTGGGGGCTAAAGGACGGAGATAATCAGGGTGTGTTTAAGAAAATGAATTAAAAATAACACATTAAATGTTCACAAGAGTGAATGGGCATTTAGAAAAAGAAAAGAAATCTCAACCAAGTTTTGATCCCTTTCTTCTAAGATCTCTTCAGGAGATTTACCAGACATGCTCACAGTCTTTGTCCTGACTGCAGGGAAAAAGACTTTTTTCCTCTTGCTTTGAGGAAATCCTGTTTTACATATCTTTTTATTTAGACTGAAGAACTATTGTACAACTTAGAATTGCTCTTTTTCATTTGACAAGTTTTAATGGATGATTCTTCTACAAAAACTATAGGTTAAAGAGCAGCAAACTGAAGTCATATGTACAAACTAATAAAATACGCAAATTACTACCTAATTCTCCCGGCGCTCAGCCTTCGCGCCAGAGGCGAGTGCTGCGCTCCGGGCGCCGCAATCCCGAGGACACGGCCCCGCCGACACCTTCGGCCCCGGTGACTTGGTAGCATCCTCGGCACCAGCGGCCGCCGCCGCCTCAGCTCCTCTCTCGAGTCCTTCGCATCACCTCGCTGAGGGCCGGTCCCAGCCGCGGGACACCCCTCGTACGCTCCCTTACCAGGCTCGTGAGACCGACGGACGCACGCAGCAAGCCAGGACCGGACTGCGGGCAGCGGCAAGCACATTGTGAGTGGTGCTCTAGCCTATTCAAGTGATTAACACTTAGACCTTTCCCTGGAATGCTTCCTTGAAAGGACCAGTGTACATCCAATTTGCTTCAAAATAATCCCAGATTAGTGGAGCTGTTCCACTAATGTAGTCTTCCACAAAAGAAGACTACATTTGTCCCACTGAGACTGGGAGTGCTTCATCAAGTGGCAGAAGAGTATGTGCTTCCAGTGAGCTGGAAACAGGTCTGAGTAGGACAAGTGTTCAAGGGGGACAAAAACGTTCTGGGCGAGCTCAGAAAAGGGAACAACCCTGACCTGGGCAGAAGTCAGGAAACTTCACAAATGAGTTAAAAATCTGAAGAAATCGAAGGGGGCTGGAAGATGGTGGAGAGGTGATGACCTCCTGGATCCGTGCTCCCGGAGTGGAAGGTTTGGATCTCGGTCTGCTGCAATGCTAGAGGATTGCTCTCCCGCAAGATCAACAGTGCGAATCCACGGAGAATCAACGTGGGACATAGAGAACAAGAACAATCTGAGGTGAACGGGAATCCGCGAAAATCTGGAGAGTGCGGGAAGACAATAGACAGCGGTGTGCGGGAGGGCTGTACCCGCCTCACCAGCGAGTGAGGTGGTTTCAGCCCCACAGGAAAGCGGCTTGTTTCCCCACTGTTCTCCACACTCCCACAATTAGGGATCTGCCTAAAGACGGTGCAGAATTGCCCTGAGACACGTGGGGCTCTGTGGAGAGGAGACATTAGCGGGGAAAGAGTTTTGACTGCAGGTTGTTTGCACCAGGTCGCCGCTTGG
>CM052440.1:86594185-86610042 GCA_028533085.1 Varecia variegata
CTCTGATCTTTTTTCTTATTTCTTTGCTTTATCTCTGTGACTGCCTTATTTAATTGGAAAGTGTGATCTTCGATCTCTGAGATTCTTTCTTCTGTTTGATCTACCCTGCTCTTGAGACTTTCCACTGTGTTTTGAACCTCTGTGAATAAATTCTTCATTTCCAGGAGTTCAGTTTGATTTTTCTTCAATAATTCTATTTCTTTAGTGAATCTTTCTTCCATGTCCTGGATTTTCTTTGTAGTTTCTTTGTGATAGTTGTTGATTATTTCTTGCATAAGATTCAGCTTATTCATGATCCATGATTGAAATTCATCCTGAGACATGTTGCTACTTTGAATCTGATTTGTGTCTATTGGTAGAGTGCTGGTGTTCCTCTTTGGGGGCAACATTTCAGTTTGATTCTTTATACTCCCAGAGTTCTTTCGCTGTGGCCTTCCCATCTGGACCAATCCTTAGATCTCCTCTTTTAGCTTTGGTCTGGATAGAGGCACGCTGTGCACGCTTTTCTTGGGCTGTGTAGCAGCCTAGATGTGTTGCTTCCTTCACCACTAGGGGGAGCCTGTTGTGTGTTGTTTAGGATTTTACTACCTCAGCTGGGGGGCTGCTCCTGATGGGTCGAGCCCCGGAGAATTAATTTGACCTAATACCGGCTTGACGAGGTAAGACTCTGGGTTGTGCTGATTGCAGACGTAAAGCGTTTTTTTCTTGTCTCCTCCTCTGCAGAGGAGATGGGTTCTGCTTCTCTCAGCTCGAATGACAGTGGCTAATGGGGAGGGGGTGGAGCCCTCACTCGCCCAGCACCCCCGCTGCTGCAGCTCTGAGGGGCACACGCCTGGGCCTGGCTTGCTCCTATGACTGCGTGGACCACACACCACTCTGTCACAACTGGGGAAGCACTCAGTGTTCACACAAAGGCGGAGCTCCCAGTTGGGGTCCACGGACCAGGGGAGGGAGCCGCCCAGGGAGCCGCCCGTTACCTAGTCGCTCTGGGGCAGCTAGGCTGTGGACCCGGACAATGGAGGCCGCCCGCCCCCAGCTTGCCGGCGCTGGGGTCAGGGGCCGGCGGGCAACAGAGGAGCTGGGAATTGAGGGAGCCCAGGTGTCCGCAGTCTCCAGGCTAGAAAACCACCGTTTAAGCGACAGCGAACAGTCTGCTATCGCAAACCGCGGCAGGCAGAGCCTGCCACAAATCTCCAGAGTCCAAGAGCCCCGCGTCTCCCGTGGTGAAACCGCAGCTGCTAGGCTGAGCACGGCGGCTGCCCGCCGGCAGATCGCCGGTGCCAGAGGAGCCGGGAATTGAGGGAGCCCAGTTGCCCCCAGTCTCCAGGCTAGAAAACCGCCCTTTAAGCGACTAGCTGTCTTTCGCTGCAGGCCCAGCGTCAAACCGCGGCAGGCGGAGCCGCGCGCAGACCTCCGGGGTCCAAAATGCCTCCCGTGAATAACTCCTCTCCACCACGCCCCACGTCTCCCGCAGTGATACTGCACTGACTTCAGGCTGTTCCCTAATTGAGCGCGTGTGGAAGTCAGTGGGGAAGCAAGCCGCTTCCCTGTGGGGCTGAGCCCACCTCACTCGCTGGTGAGGCGGGTACTGCTGTCCCACGTTCCGCTTTCTTTTGTCTGTCCCGCACTCTCCAGATTTTTGCGAGCTTAGTTCTCCTTCACCTCTGTTTTTTCTTGCTAATCCGTGTCCCCCGCTGATTCACCGTGAATTCACACAGCTATTCTTGTGGGGGAGCAACCCTCCAGCTTCGTGGCATACGGAGATCCACTCCTTCCTCTCCGGGAGCACGAAATAAGGAGGTCACTACCACTCTGCCATCTTTTTCCCGAATAATGTATTTTTTTTTATTTCAGCATATTACAGGGGTACAAATGTTTAGGTTACATATATTGCCCTGGCCCCTCCAGAGTCAGAACTTCAGGCGTGTCCATCCCCAAATGATGTGCACCACACCCATTACGTGTGTGTATACCCATCCCGTCCTCCCTACTCCCATATACCCGACACTCAATGAGTGTTACTACTATATATGCAAATAAGTGTTGGTCATTTAAGAGCAATTTGATGGTGAGTACATGTGGTGCTTATTTTTCCATTCTTGGGATACTTCACTTAGTAGAATGGGCTCCAGCTCTATCCAGGATAATACAAGAGGTGCTATATCACCACTGTTTTGTACAGCTGAGTAGAACTGCATGATATACATATACCACATTTTATTAATCCACTCATGTACTTGGATTGTTTCCACATCTTTGCAATTGTGAATTGTGCTGCTGTAAACATTGAAGTGCAGATGCCTTTTTTATAAAATGTCTTTTGTTCTTTTGAGTAGATGCCCAGTAATGGGATTGCTGGATCAAATGGTAGTTCTACTTGTATCTCTTTGAAGTATCTCCATATTGCTTTCCACAGAAGTTGAACTAGTTTGCAGTTCCACCAGCAGTGTATGAGTGTTCCTGTGTCTCAGCATCCATGCCAAAATTTAATTATTTGGAACTTTTTGATAAAGGCCATCCTCACTGGAGATAAGTGATATCTTGTGGTTTTAATTTGCATTTCCCTGATGATTAGAGATGTTGAGCATTTTTTTCATATGTTTGTTAGCCATTAGTCTACCTTCTTTTGAAAAGTTTCTGTTCATGTCCATTGCCTACATTTTGATAGGGTTCTTTGATTTTTTCTGGCTGATTTTCCTGAGTTCTATATAGATTCTAGTTCTTAGCCCTTTACCGAATGTGTAGCATGTGAATATTTTCTCCCATTGTGTAGGTTGTCTGTTTGCTCTTGTGATAGTTTCCTTGGCTGTACAGAAGCTTTTTAATTTCCTCAGGTCCCATTTATTTATTTATTTTTGTTGCTGTGATTGCCTTTAGGGTCTTCCTCATAAATTCTTTGTCTAGGCCAATGTCTAAAAGGGTTTTTCCAACATTTTCTTCTAGAATTCTTATAGTTTCACACCTTAGGTTTAAGTCTGTTACCCACCATGAGTTGATTTTTGTGAGAGGTGAAAGGTGAGGATCCTGTTTCAGTCTTCTACATGTGGCTATCCAGTTTTCCCAGCACCATTTATTGAGTAAGGATTCTTTTCCCCAGTGTATGTTTTTGTCTGCTTTGTCGAAGATTAGATGCCTATAATGAGGATGGTTTTATATCTGGGTTCTCAGTTCTGTTCCATTGGTCTATATCTCTGTTCTTGTGCCAGTACCATGCTGTTTTAGTTACTATAGCCTTGTAGTATAGCTTGAAGTCTGGTAAATTTGATGCCTCCCCGTTTGTTTTTTTTACTTAAGATTGCTTTTGCTATACACGGTCTTCTCTGTTCCATACAAAGCATAAACTAATTTTTTTCTAGATCTGTGAAAAATCATGTTGGTATTTTAATAGGGATGGCATTGAATCTGTAGATAACTTTTGGTAGTATAGACATTTTAACAATGTTGATTCTGCTGACTCATGAGCATGGTATGGTTTTCCCCCTATTTACATCCTCTGCTATTTCCTTCCTCAGTGTTTCATAGTTCTCTCTGTAGAGGTCTTCTACCTCCTTAGTTAAATATATTTCTAGGTATTTTATTTTCTTTGTTGCTATTGTGAAGGGTATTGAGTCTTTGATTTGATTCTCAGCTTGACTGTTGTTGGCGCATAGGAATGCTACTGGTTTGTGTACATTGATTTTGTAACCTGAGATTTTGCTGAATTTGTTTATCAATTCCAGTAGTCTCATGGCAGAATCTTTGGGTTTTTCTAGATACAAAATCATATCATCAGCAAAGAGTGATAGTTTGACCTCTTTTGCCCCCATTTGGATGCCCTTGATTTCTTTCTCTTGTCTGATTGCTCTGGCTAGGACTTCCAGCACTATGTCAAATAGAAGCAGTGATAGAGGGCAACCTTGTCTGGTTCCAGTTCTAAGTGGAAGTGCTTTCAATTTTTTCCCCATTCAGTATGATGTTGGTTGTGGGCTTGTCACATATATATGGCTTGTATCATTTTTAGGTAAGTCCCGTCTATGCCTACTTTGTTAAGCATTCTTTTCATTAAAGGGTGTTGAATTTTGTCGAATGCTTTTTCTGCGTCTATTGAGAGGATCATATGGTCTTTTTTTTTTTTTTTTGCTTCTATCTATGTGGTGAATGACATTTATAGATTTGCATATACTTAACATCCCTGCATCTCTGGGATGCATCCCATTTGGTCATGATGGATTAATTTTTGATAAGCACCTGAATTCTTAGTATGCAACCAGAGAAGACCCCATATAGGATAAATAATCTTAAGCAAAAAGAACAAATTGGGAGGCATCATTTATCAGACTTCAAGCTATACTACAAGGCTATAGTAAGTAAAACAGTATGGTACTGGCATAAGATCAGAGACATAGACCAATGGGACACAACTGAGAACCCAGATATAAAACCATCCTCATATAGCCATCTAATCTTCGACAAAGCAAACAAAAACATACACTGGGGAAAAGAATCCTTACTCAATAAATGGTGCTGGGAAAACTGGATAGCCCACGTAGAAGACTGAAGCAGGATCCTCACCTTTCACCTCTCACAAAAATCAACTCAGTGGATAACAGACTTAAACCTAAGGTGTGAAACTATAAGAATTCTAGAAGAAAATGTTGGAAAAACCCTTTTAGACATTGGCCTAGGCAAAGAATTTATGAAGAAGACCCTAAGGACAATCACAGCAACAACAAAAATAAATAAATCGGACCTGAGAAAATTAAAAAGCTTCTGCACAGCCAAGACAACTATCATGAGAGCAAACAGACAACCTACAGAATGGGAGAAAATATTCGCATGTTTCACATCCCATGAAGAACTGATAACTCGAATCTATATAGAACTCAGAAAAATCAGCAAGAAAAAATCAAACAACCCTATCAAAAAGTTGGCAAAGGACATAACAGAAACTTTTCAAAAGAAGATAGATTACTATCTAGTAAACATATGAAAAAATGCTCAACATCTCTAATCATCAGGGAAATTCAAATCAAAACCACAATGAGATATCACTTATCCCCAGTGAGAATGGCCTTTATCAAAAAGTCCCATAACAATAAATATTGGCATGGATGCAGAGAGATAGGAACACTCATACACTGCTGGTGGGACTGCAAACTAGTACAACCTCTGGGGAAAGCAATATGGAGATACCTCAGAGAGATACAATTAGAACCATCTTTTGATCCAGCAATGCCATTACTGGGCATCTACCCAAAAGAACAAAAGACATTCTATAACAAAGACACCTGCACTTGAATGTTTATAGCAGCACAATTCACAATTGCAAAGATATGGAAACAACCCAGTGCCCATCAGTACGTGAGTGGATAAATAAAATCCGGTATATGTATACCATAGAGTTCTACTCACCCACAAAAAACAATGGTGATGTAGCACCTCTTGTATTATCCTGGATAGAGCTGGAACCCATTCTACTAGGTGAAGTTCCCAAGAATGGAAAAAGAAGCCTAGGCAAAGAATCACCATCAAATTGGTTTTAACTGATCAACACTTAAGTGCGTATATAGTAATAACATTCATTGGTTGTCGGGGAGATGGGAGGGGGAAGAGGGGAGCAGTATATACAGATGTAATAGGTGCAGTGCGTACCATCTGGGGGATGGAGACACTTGAAGCTCTGACATTTTTTGGGCTAGGGTAATGTACGTAACCTAAACATTTGTACCCCTGTAATATTTTGAAATGAAAAAAAATTTAAAAAGCCAAAGTATACAGTTGTGCATTTTTTTTGCATAGATATTTACTTATAGCCATATATTCAACTAACCACCACCACAACAAAATAATGAAATATTTGAACAAACAAGAAAGGAATAGTTTTTTTTTAGTTTCTTAATTTTATGTGATTGCCTATAAATCTACAAAAATGGGTAAATATTGGGTGCTGGATTGTGTTGGTTTGATGCATAAATTTAAATGTAAAGCCAAGTATGTAGAGAAAAAAGCAAATAATTAGGCACTTTGCTCTCCAGATTTGCCCTTGCCTAATATCTTTGTGAATGCTCTGGCCACCTCCATGATGCGGAGGCTGTAGATGAGGGGATTCAGCATGGGGGTGAGGATGGTGTAGAAGGCTGACACCAGCTTGTCCTGGGTGGGCGAGTGAGCAGATGTGGGCCGCATGTACATGAACATGGCTGCTCCATAGTACATTCCCACCACCATGAGGTGAGAGGAACAGGTAGCAAAAGCTTTGCGGCGACCCTCCCCAGATCCCATGTGAATGACAGCCAGAATAACACAAGCGTAAGAAGCAATGATGACTGCTACAGGGAAGAGAAGCATAATTACACAGTAAATAAATATCATCCTTTCAAACATCAAAGTATCATTGCATGAGAGAGTAAGAAGGGCAGGTACATCACAGAAAAAATGATGTATTTCCCGGGCACCACAATATGAGAAGGACAATGCAACTGCAGTTTCACTTACACCATCAAGTGAGCCAAGAATCCAAGAAGTAGCAGCAAAGAGACCACAGATTTTTTGGCTCATGAGAAGTGAGTATCTTAGTGGCTGGCAAATGGCAACATACCGATCATAGGCCATTGCAGCCAACAGGAAACATTCTGCTCCAAGCAGGGACACATAGAAGAATATCTGGGTCCCACAACCTGCCAGAGAGATGGATTTCTTTCCAGACAAGTAGTTGAAGGCCATCTTGGGTACAGTGGTGCAGATGAGCATGAGGTCCATGAGGGACAGTTGGCTAAGAAGGAAGTACATGGGGGTGTGGAGATGAGAGTCCAGGCAGATGAGGAGAACTATGGCAGTGTTACCCATGAAGGCCACTGAGAAGATGCCCAAGTCCAGAACAAAGAGGAAGGTGTGGGTGGGGCTGTTATTGAAGACTCCCAGCAAGATGAAGTCCGAGTTGAAGGTCTGATTCTCCTGATTGTCCCACACCAGGATGAATGTGTTCTCTGTGGAGAATACAATATGGAGAAATGGCCAGGATTTTTTTCATCAAAATGTCAAGTATTTCCTGCCTTGATCAAAATATCTAATAAATGATGTAAACATGCAAAAATTATTTCTCTGCGCATCAAATTTCTCACTGGCAGATTAAAGATTTTAAGCTTGTTTTTAGCTTGATGTGAGTTTTAAATGCAAATTACATAGCTAGCAGATACAGTATGTTTCTTAGTGAAAACATGGGAGTTTTCTCAAGAGTCATATAACCTAGTTTGAACAACAAGTCAACTCAAATATGCAGTGTAGATCATCCCTTCCTAATCACCTGACGATCATGAAAGGACTCAGGAATTGGTGGGAATTCCATGACATTACCATTCTATTTTTCATGAAACTCAACATGTCACACTAAGATGCTAAAGAAATTGTTCCCAGGAAAGTGTAGATGGAAGCATGTACTAAAGTGAGACATGATTATTCAAGTGCAAGGTAAACAGAAGAAATTGAAATACCAACATGAGGGATATAGTAATTGATACTTGCTGGTAATAATGGTGCATTATAGTGGAAGAAGGTCCTCACCAGTATGTTCTTCCCTCACTCCATCTATAAAAATTAGGTCCTTCTGTCCTTGACAGAACCAGGTATAGACTACTTTACTGAAGATCCACTCTAGAGGACAGCGTAAGAGCATCATTCGAACTTGTGCTACAGACTAGCTATGTGACCTTAGGCAATTATTAATTTCTCTATGCCTTATTTTCCACTCTATACATTATACATAATATGTATATTATAAAGTGTTCTGAAGACTAAATGAAATCAAAGTTTAAAGTATTTAGAACATTACCTAGAATATAGTTTGTACAATATCAGTATTTTTTAAATTAAAGACTATTGGAAGAAATATAGCCTATTCCTACTTTTCTCTAGAGTATTCCAGTTTCTGAAAAAATCAATTCCTCCATTTCCTTTAGAGAAATACTTTTTAAGAGTATTTCTTGGGTAAAAAAGTAGCATTGTTTTAATTTTATATTTTCACATCCATTTTGTTTCCTTCTTATGGCCCTTTCTCTGTGGAACAAGATATTGGCTTCCTTTCTTGCTTTCCTAATACCCACTGAACAAATCATTCACCCTGTAATTTCAATGTTTGTGCCCTCCCAAATTCTTTATCTGTTCAGTAATTGCCAATTCTGTGAATATAACATTCCAATTACAACTAGGAATTTACTACATCCTAAATTCCTAATCAGTTCTAAATTCTCTAGAAATGTTACTCATTTTTACTATGTTCATGAATAATAACACACACTACTTAATTTTAAAGATTTTTCCTTTTTCCCTCTTTCTAAAATAATTGCTAATTTTATTTTCTAAAACATTCTTCTATCATTCATCCTTGTGCAAAGCTTTTGTTATACACCCCACAGAAAAACCTTGAAACATTAATATGGAAAAGTGCCCATGATTTTTCATGTTTGCTGATTGAAATTTATTGTCCAGGAGAAAATTACCATATCTCTTGACAGTGATGATCAATTACAGTACCTCTATTGAACAATATGCAGTTTTTATTTCAAGTTCACTCATGCTGTTACACTTGTATTAATTCTGTCTCTATGTTTTGAAATATAAAGATTACTTAAAATTTATGGAAAAATTGTACATCCAGTCAGCTCCTAAAAACACTGCTTTTTTCACCTTGTACAAAGCAATGTTCAGCCCAATGTGCTGCATCATTGAAAGATAACCGGAAGATCAAACACGTCAATTCTTTCAAGTAGAACATAAATTACATAATTAACTAGTCTGTAAATTACATTTGGAGTGCTAATATAGCTGTCCACCCTGAGGAACTCTATACATCATGCACTTCTGTGACCTGTGTTTATCTTTTTGTTTATCTTTTTGTTTAACCAAGGGCTTATACTTCTGTTGAACCTCAGTCCTACATACATAGCTGGGATTATCTAGGGAACTGAAATGTTGCGCATACTGCAATCAAAGTGTGTCCAAACCTCCACATCAAATTTCTTTGCAGTAGCCTTTTTAAAAAGTAAATCACCCTTTAACAGAAGCTGCTTAAGGGAATGCTGGAACCATTCAGTACTGCCCTGTCCTTGTCCCAATTATTAATTATTGAAAAGACCCAACTCTGATTTAATTTTCCATCCAAATTTTTGCTCACAGCTGCTTTTCATGCCTTTTATATTAATAGCAAACTGCAGCATATTTCAAATCTATACCTCTTTACATTCTGTCCATGTAAGTAAAATTCTCTCTTCATTTTAGCCTTCAGGACCCACCTGAAGAACAGCACGTGGGCCATTAGAGCTGTTTGTGACTGGCTGTTCTCTATCAATGTCAGTAAGATCTTGATGAATTTGAATTGAGAAACAGTTTTTTTGGTCCTTCAGTTCTTTAATACTTACTTTGATATATTTAAAAAGAACATTATTTGCCTACCTCTTCTACCTTTTTTTGCTTCAGCCCACACCCCTCTCTCAATCCTTCCTTTTAGAACCCTGTTTGTATTCTCTTTTTACAGTGTGAGTTGTTAGTTCCTAGTAGAGAAATGTAATATCTATAGTGTAGTAGATGGCTAGGTTCAGCCTATGTATCCTTAAGGTAGACATTCATAGAATACATTTATATTATATGATATTGCATTACCTCACTTTTTGCCAAAGGCAATCTGACAAATTCTCATCTTTTTAAAAAAATGCCCTATCACAGGAGTCTAAAGTGTTTAGTGTTTCATGGTTGTCAAGGCACTTATTTCTGAACACTGAATTCAGTTTCCTCCACATTAACCTCATGTGAGCAATGACTTAGTGACAGGAGTTAAGTGATGTTAAGAAGAACACATTTATTCATAGCTATAATAGGATAAAGGATTAGGACAGACATTACAGTTATGCACTTAAAACTTAAGTGCATTATATTGCTTACATTATATTTCTTATCAAGTTTGTGAAAATTTAATCACAGGCTTATCTATATCATAAATTTTTGTCAAATCTCTTGTATGGAATTATGAGGTTTTGTCTCAGATATCTCAAAATAACTTAAGATATACCTTTAGCTAAACAATTTGTGTTTTTAGCAATTATAGGATAAAATGACTATTACAAAGATATTCTGAGGAGAGGAAAAGTTGACAAAGTGGGAAGAGGAGAGGAAAGGAGTAATGTTGACTGAGTTAAGATAGTTCACATCAACAGAATGTTGAAAGACAGGTTTTTTTTAATTTTTATTTTTTTTTATTTCAGGAAATTATGGGGGCACAAACCTTTTTTTATTGAAGAAGAAATATTGGTGCTGTAGAGCAACTGAGAAGAATTAGGAAATAAAGGACAGGAAAATGAGGCAAGAAGCAGTGTTTGAATGTTGACTGGGAACACTGAGCACTGGCATCTGCCCTAGATGTGCTACATTCTGCCAATGAACAAATTATTTCCCCATCTCCAAGCAAGGATGCAAAACCCAGACACTAAGGTATAAATAAAAATGGCATGCAAAAACTTAGAAACTATTCACCAAATACACTCCCCTGTCTACAGATAGAAACTTCAAATAGTTTGATTTAATCCAAAAAGGATTGCTGATACCTTTTGAAGAGGCTCATAAGTACTTTTGAAAAAGAAAACACCTTCTTTGCATCTGCACCTTCTGAAATTATGGATAAAATTAATTTATATTCTTTAGTATGCACTATATTATTTTTGGATTTTTCCAAAACACCATTGAATTGTATCACTCCTCTCTTCAAAGGCATTCAATGTCTCAAATGGTTCAAATTTTCTACAGAACATGTTTTGATTTCATTATAGATCTTGTTTGTAAGGCATTGCAGAAAATTGTTCACATCTTTATTTCAAGTCATGTGTCCTCTTTTTGCCATACAAACTCTGTGAATTTCTACTTACAGATCTCTATGATGCACAAATGTGAGCTAGGGACTATTCTCAGAAGGTTTCTCTTACTTCCCTTCGTGCCTTTGCCTGTATTTTACATGGAAAGACTTCATATTAGGAAGACTTGAACATTAAAAAGATTGTGTAAAACCCTGGGAGGTTGACTAGATTGTGTCACTATGTGAGGTAGAGAAACTAATAGGAGATTTGGGGATGGATTTCCCACAATCCTCTGTAAACCATGTCTTCTAGTTCCAGCACATATGCATCTTTCTCCATACTGCTTTCTTCATTCTGTAGGTAGCAATTTCTGTATATATTGAATGCAGAGAATAGTTGTGCCCACTAACTATTCTACATAAATAGCAAATATCAGGAACTTTCAGGTCAGGCTTTACATTCTTGCTCTACCACCAACTGCTTTGTCACCAGGCAAGTTAAATAATATCTCTGGAATTAAAAAAAAATTCCCACCCATCACAGAGTTATAAAGATAGAATGAGTTAACTCTGAAAAATTCCTCATCGAAGTACCTGTACCAGTATGCATTTACCAGATGAATGTTACCGTCATTATATCCATCTTATCACACTTCTTAAAAATAATCTTGCAATAAACTCCATGATATTCACTAGGAAATATTTTTGAAAATATTCTATTTTTTTATTAGATTATTGTTTCCTGATTGGTAAGCTATATGCTGTAAGAGAGGTTTGCACAGAGGTGGAGTTTATAATGATTGAAAGAATGAACAACTAGACCAGATCCACTGGAAAACTGTCCAGTGAAAATTAACTTAGGATATTTTATATTGATGTAAATAATATATTACACTCACTTAGCACCTTCACAGGTATTATTTCATTTAATTTTACAAAAAACCTGTGACAAATATAAGGAACACATTACTCATATTTTACAGAGAATATAAAGGGATAAGTTGCAGATGAATATGAAAAATCTTCTCCCTATTTAGAGCACTTTAAAATAACAGAATTTCTAATATATAGCTTTTGAATAAGATGTGGTTCCATCTACTGTGGTTGAATTCCAGAATGCCTTAGATATTTTTGGAATCTACTCTCTACCTTAGTCTTACCTTCTAGATGTCTTCAACAAGGTATACTGCTTACAGAATAGCTGCAAACATTTACATTTCCAGAGAAAACCTATGCAATTTTGCAAAGTTATATGTAATTTAATTGTACAATTCCTCCAGGGAATTGAGTCCCTTGGCTTCAATTATAGAATAGTATGTTATCATCCAGTTTTTTTTTCTAGGGCTTCATATAATTTAGTTTTCAGCTTGAAAACATGAGTCACTGATATTTAAGATGAAAAAGAAAGCTCTGTCACATTCTTGATGAATAAGATGATGGCAGAATAGGAGGTCACCCTCTTGTATCATCCCACAACAAAAAGAATTCTACACCCTTGTACAGACAGATGTCTCTTTGTGTGAGCTTTAGGATTCTGGTGGGAGGTTGTGAAACCCCAGTGGAGTACAGAAAATAGAAGGGTCATGTTGAGAGTGTAGACCCAGACCAAGGTGCCAGACCCACTAATTGAGCAGCCAGATTCAAACCTGGAAATTATACCATTTCCCAAAGCTCTTGGCTATAGTCCCATTGACCTTGAGCCTGTTATAAAAACCAACTGCCAAGAGGCCCAGGAGGAATCATGCACACTATGCCTTGGCAGACAGTCCTGTCTGCCAGCCAGCATCAGCCTCAAGGGTGGACCCAGAAGTTGTTCTGTAACTCAGCTTCAGCTGCCCTTAGCTATAGTCCCAGCTTAGTACTGCTCATACAAGGACTCAGGAGACTCACCTATCTCTGCCACAAGGATAGGATTGCTGGCCTCAGTCCCACAGCAGATGCTTATCAGGCCCTGTCTTAACCCCAGCCTCAGTCTGCTGAGTCTGGGGAATTTTCTCATATGTGCAGGGGACTTCTGGGTGACTCACTCATCTGAGCCACTGAGACAGGCTTGCCAGCTTCTGTCTCACAGCAGATCCTGAAAGGAGCCCTGTCTGAACTCCAACGCCCTTTGCCACAGCCACGGAAGTCACATCTGTTTGGGAAACTGCTGGGAGATGTGCCCTTATCATCCACTGATCTGGGCTTGCCAACCTCCTTCCACAGCAGATTCTGAAGGGGCCAAATCTCAGCTCCAGCCCCTCTTGCTGCACTTGGTTGGTGATTCCCAAAAGGTCATGGATCTGCTGAGAAACTCACCCATCTTAACCACTGGGACAGCCTTGTGGTTTTTGTTCCACAGCAGATCATGAAGGGGCCCTGTCTTGGATATAGCCCCTCACTGCTGCAGCTTCAGAGTCACCCAACCTGTTCACGGGATTCCTGGAAGAAACACCTGGACAGGCTTGTTGGCCTCCATCCCAGAGAAGTTATGGAAAAGACCCTGAATGTCAGTTCCAGCCTCTCTTACCTGCAGTCTGCAAGAAATTCAGCTGACATAGGGAATTGCTAAAAGTCTTGCCTTTTGGTGCAACAAGCTTGGGCTTACTAACATAGAACCCACAGCAGATTCTGAATTCAGCAGGAACTGAGGCTCGGTTTCAGCCCCTCCCAGCTATTAATATGGGAGCAGTCCTATCCAACCAGGGTCCCACCAAGAGGCACACACATCAGAGTCTCTGTAGCAGGCTTGCCAACTTCTGTCCCTCAGAAGATACTAAAATGGCCCTTCATTTATGGCCTGGCTTCTCATGTCTGAAGACTGAGAGCACTTTCCCTGCCTGGGGACCCAGAGGGAGGAATATCCAGTAGTGCCCCTTTGGCTAATGCCCTGACCTTGATCACATTGTAGATCTTCTTAAAATAGCCCTATAAATTGGTTCCAGTCCTTCTGAACTGCAGTCTAAGAGCAGGCCTCCTTACCCAGGAACCCAATGGGAGACACAAAAAAATCCAAGACCCTAGAGACAGGACTGAAGATCCCAGTCTCTGCTGTAGACCTGAAATATCCCTGTGTCTCAGTTCCAGAACATCTCAGCCATGGATCAGAACAGTACACCCATTTCAAAGACCTGTCCATTGATCTAAGGGAACCCCCTGAGAGACCCAGAGGAAATAACACTCATTAGCTTACCTGGTAATAATCCAGATTTCTGCAAACCCTGAAGCAGACCTTCATCACAGCACCAGCCCCACAGACCAAAGTCCTGGACACAGTCCAGTACATTCAGGGACCAGAAAGGAGCCACACCTGGTAGAAGCCATGGGAAAAGGGCCACCAGATATAGTCTCTACTGTGGACCAAGCACTAGCCACAATACCTAGATCCAATTCTACTCAACTGTGATTCCAGAGGCAATCCTACCAGTATGGGCACCTGACAGAAAGAGACTTATCACCAGTATGTAAGAATAAAAGAGGGATTTGCTTCTTCAAATGCAATATACCAATGTAAATCTACACAGGTAAAGAATCAGGCAAATATGACACCACCAAAGGAAACCCATAAAGCTCCAGTTACTAACTCTAATGAAAGGAAAGTATACGAATTGCCTGGAAAATAATTGAAAATAATCATCTTAAACAAGCTCACCTAGATTCACGAAAATACAGAGTTTCATTAAATTATGAAAACAATGCAAAACAAAAATGAGAAGATTAATTAAAAGAAATAGAAACCATGAAAGGGAACAAAACAATTCCTGGAGCTTAAGAATGCCATGACAGAACTGAAAAATTTTATAGAGAGTGTCAACAGCAAAGAGTCATGCAGAAGAAAGAATTAGAAAAGTCAAAACCAGGCCACTTGATATCAGTTCATCAGGAGAACAAAAGTAAAAATAAACTAAAACTAATGAGGAAAGCATAATGAATCTATGGGAAACCATCAAATGTGTAAATATACAAATTTGAGGAGTATGTGAAAGAGAAAAGAGAGACAAAGAAATATAAAACTTATTAAAAATAGTGTCTGAAAAGTTCCCAAATTTTAGGAGAAATATGGGTATGCAAATCCAAAAAGTTCAAAATGACCTCAAGCAAGATCAATTGAAAAAATAATATTCCAAGACACATTATAATCAGATTGTCAGAAGTCAAAGACAAAGGGAAAATATTAAAAGCAGCAGGAGAGAAGAAACCTGTTATGCATAAAGTATCTCTGACAAGGGTATCAGTGAACTACTTAATAGAATCCTTGAAATTCAGGAGAAAGTCAGATGGCATATTCAATGTATTAAAAAATTGAACCAAGATTACTATATTATTCTATATTCTTCAAAACAGTCTTTCAGAAAGAAAAAAAGAGATAAAGACATTACCAAAAATATAATAAAATAAAAAAATAAAAGCTGAGGAAGTCCATCACACATAAATACTAAAGGGCATTCTTCAAGTTGAAATAAAAGGACAATAGTAACAATATGAAAATCTAGGAGACCAATGCCTTATCCATTAGGCCACTGGGTGGACACAAGTTATCAAAATCAGTGGGATATAGCAAAAGCATTCCTGAAAGAAAAACTAGTAGGATTAAATGCTCACACCCAAAAGACAGAAAGCTCACAAATCAACAAACTAATAAACTGTCTCAGGGAACTGGAAAAAAAGGGCAAATTAATTCTAAACCTAACAGAAGAAAACAAATAATGAAGATCAGAGCAGAACTAAGTGAAATTGAGAATAAAAGATCTATACAGAAGATCATTAAAACCAAAAGTTGGTTTTTCAAAAAGATAAACAACATTGAAAGCTCTCTTGCTAGATTGACAAGAACTAGAAAGGAAAGGACTTTAATAAACTCAATCAGAAATGAAGAAGGAGAGGTCACTAGAGACATCATGGAAATACAAAACATTATCTTTGAATAATATAAAAATTGATATGCTTATCCCAAGAATGGAAAAATAAGCACCACAGACCAGTGGAACAGAACAGAAAATCCAAATATAAAACCATCCTCATATGGCCATCTAATCTTTGACAAAGCAGACAAAAATATACT
>CM052440.1:86619119-86634761 GCA_028533085.1 Varecia variegata
ATTTTTGAAGAAGACCCCTAAGGCAATCACAGCAACAACAAAAATAAATAAATGGGACCTGATTAAATTAAAAAGCTTCTGCACAGCCAATTTCAATCTTCTTCATGTAGTTATCCAGTTTTCCCAGCACCATTTATTGAATAGAGATTCTTTTCCTCAATGTATATTTTTGTCTGCTTTGTCAAAGTTTAGGTGGCAATATGAGGATGATTTTATACCTGGTTTTGCAGTTATGTTCCATTGGTCTATGTCTCTGTTCTTGTGCCAGTACTATGCTGTTTTGGTTACTATATCTTTGTAGTAAAGTTTGAAGTCTGGTAGACTGATGCGTCCCAATTTGTTCTTTTTGCTAAAGATTGTTTTGTTTATATGAAGTCTTCTCTGGTTGCATACAAGGCATAGAATTATTTTTTCTAGATGTGTACACAATGATGATGGTAATTTGATAAGGATTGCATTAATTCTATAGATCACTTTAGGTAGAACAGACATTTTAACTATATTGATTCTGCAAATCCATGAGCATGGTAGGGTTTTCCATCTCTTTACATCTTATACTATTTCTTTTCTCAATGTTTCATAGTTCTCCCTATATATGTATCTCACTGCCTTTGTTAAATATATTCCTAGATATTTAATTTAACCTGATGCTATTGTGAAAGGTGTTGGGTCTTGAATTTGATTTTTGGCTTGACTGTTATTGGTGTATGTGAATGCCACTGATTTGTGTGCATTAATTTTGTATCCTAAGACCATACTGAATTCATTTATCACATCCAGGAGTCTTTTGCTTGAATCCTTTGGATTTTCCAGATATAATATAGTATTGTCAGGAAAGAGTGAGAGTTTGATCCCTTTTGACCCCATTCGGATGCCCTTAATTTCCCTCACTTTTCTTACTGCTCTGGGAAGGACTTCTAGCGCTATGTTGAATGGAAGTGGAGATAGTGGGCAACCTTGTCTGGTTCCATTTCTGAGCATGATTGCTTTCAATTTTTCCCTGTTCAGTATGATATTGGCTGTGGGTTTATCATATATGGCCTTAATAATTTTAAGGTATGGCCCATCTATGCCTATTTTGTTAAGGGTTTTTATCATAAAAGTGTGCTGGATTAGGTTAAATGCTTTTTCTGCATCTACAGAGAGAATCATATGGTCTTTGTTCTTGCTTTTATTTGTGTGGTGAATTGCATTTTTTAAATTTCAGCATATTATGGGGGTACAAAAGTTTAGGTTATGTATATTGCCCATGCCTCCCCACCTCCCTGAGTCAGAGCTTCAAGTGTGTCAATATCCCAGACAGTGCACATCGCACTCATTATGAATTGCATTTTTGGTTTGTGTATGTTGAACCAGCCTTGCATCTCTGGGATAAAGCCAACCTGGTCATAATGAATTATTTTTTTGATGTGCTGCTGGAATTTATTTGCCAGAATTTTGTTAAGGATTTTTGCATCTATATTCATGAGGAATATTGGTCTGTAGTTTTCTTTTCTTGCTGTGTCCTTTCCTGGCTTTGGTATCAAGGTGATATTGGCTTCATAGAATGAGTTGTGGAGGATACCATCCTACTCAATGTTTTGAAATAATTTCTGCAGTATAGGTATGAGTTGTTCTTTGTACATTTGGTAAAATTCAGGTGTGAACCCATCTGTTTTAGGACTTGGTCTTCTTGGAAGAGTTTTAATTCCTGCTCCAATTTCTGTGCTTGATATTGGTCTGCTCAGAATTCTATTTCCTCCTGATTAAGCTTAGGGAGGTTGTGTATTTCCAAGAATTTGTCCATTTCCCCCACATTTTGTAGTTTTAGGACATATTAATTTTTATAGTATTCAAAGATAATGTCTTGTATTTCCATGATGTCTGTAGTGACCTCTCATTTTTCATTTATAATGTAGCTTATTAATGTCCTTTACTTTCTAGTTCTTGTCAATTTAGCAAGAAGCATATCAGTTGTGTTTATCTTTTTGAAAAACCAACTTTTGTTTTTATTCATCTTCTGTATGAGTTCTTTTATTCTCAATTTCATTTAGTTCTGCTCTGATCTTAGTTATTTCTTTTCTTATGCTAGGTTTAGAATTAATTTGCTCTTCCTTTTCCAGTTTCTTGAGACAGTTTATTAGTTTGTTGATTTGTGAGCTTTCTGTCTTTTGGATGTGAACATTTAATGCTATTAGTTTTGCTCTCAGGAACGCTTTTCTGTATCCCACAGATTTTGATAACTTGTGTTCTGTTATCGTTTATTTCAAAGAATCTTTTGATTTCCATATGGATCTCCTCCTTGACCCAGTGATCATTCAGCAATAGATTGTTTAATTTCCATGACTTTGTGAAGTGGTGAGTGTTTCTGTTGGATTTGATCCCTAATTTTTTACCACAGTGGTCTTGAGTAGATACATGGTGCAATTTCTATTGTTTTTTAATTTGTTGAGGTATGATTTGTGGCCTAGGATGTGATTGATTTTTGAGAAAGTTCCATGAGCTGATGGGAAGAATGTATATTTGGCTTTATTTGGGTGGAATATTCTGTAGATGTCTGTTAAAACCATTTGTTTTAGAGGTCCATTTAAGTCCATTGTTTCTTTGCTTATTTTCTACTTGGAGGATCTGTGCAGTTCAGTCAGTGGGGTGTTAAAATCCCAGGATACTGTGGCATTACCTTTTATCATGCTATGTAGATCAAACAGGGTTTGCTTTATGTATCCGGGCTCTCTTGTGTTGGGTGCATACACTTTTTTTTTTTTTTTTTGAGACAGTGTCTCGCTCTGTTGCCCGGGCTAGAGTGCCGTGGCATCAGCCTAGCTCACAGCAACCTCAAACTCCTGGGCTCAAGCAATCCTTCTGCCTCAGCCTCCTCAGTAGCTGGGACTACAGGCATGTGCCAGCATGCCTGGCTAATTTTTTCTATATATTTTTAGTTGTCCAGATAATTTATTTCTATTTTTTTAGTAGAGACGGGGTCTCGCTCTTGCTCAGGCTGGTCTCAAACTCCTGAGCTCAAATGATCCACCCGCCTTGGCCTCCCAGAGTGCTAGGATTATAGGCATGAGCCACCGTGCCCAGCCTGGGTGCATACATATTAAGAATTGTTAAGTCTTCCTGTTGGATTTTTCCTTTCAGCATTATATAGTGACCGTTTTTGTCTTTCTTTACTTTTGCTATTCTAAAGTTTATGTTATCTGAAATAAGAATAGATATCCCTGCTTTCTTTTGGCTTCCATTTGCCTGAAAGTTTGTTTTCCAACTGTTGACCTTGAGTCTGAAAGCATCTTTGTGGGTTAGATGCATTTCCTGGAGAAAGTAGATGCTTGGCTTATGGAATTTTATCCACTCAGTCAGTCTATGTGTCTTCAGAGGACAATTCAAGCCATTCATATTTATTGAGAGGATTGATATTTGCAGTAGGTGTCTGTTCATATTGTTGGATAAATTCTTATTGCTTTGTTTTACCTCTCAAGCCATTGTGGACTCCAGGTTTTGGACTTTAACTCTTGAGTGATTTTACTTTGGTGAGTGTCTATTGCTCTGCTCAGTGTATAATGCAGGTCTGTGTATTTCCTGCAGGGCAGGTCTGGTCTTCACAAATTCAATCAGTAATCGCTTGTCTGGGAAAGTATTTCTCCTCATAGATGAAACTTAGTTTTTCCAGGTAAAGAATTCTAGGTTGGCCATTATTCTGTTTTAGAAGATTGAGGATATGTGTCCTATAGTTATGTTCTTATTAGATGACCTAAGCCAGTCTGGTGGGCTGAACGAATGGGTTATAAATTATTGATCTGCACCAAGGCCCCACAGATTCACACCAGTTGCACAGGGAAAGTGGCTTTTCTTGCTTCTCCCTACCTCCAGGGCTGGAGCCCTCCACTCCCAGCGTGAAAGTTGCCACAGCACCCCAGCATCTCCCGCCACTGAGGAACAAGTGTTGTGGGAAAGCACTCAAAATTTGCCCACTGACATACCAGGCTAGCTGAATCAACAGGTTGTGCAAGGCAAAGCCTGCCGTGCCAGCATGAGAGTCCCAGGGCTGGTGGAGGGTTGCTGCCCAAAACTGTAAAGCACTGCAGCATCCAGGTTGTGGACCCCAAAAATGGCAGCCACCCACCCACAGAGAGCCAGCACTGGGAGTAACTGCTCAGGAGTTGGCAGATGCCAGATCAGCAGGATGAATCAATAGGATCCCCACTGTCTCTTGTGTGTCCCAGTTCTGTAGTCTCACGCTTGTCTGGCAGAAGGTCTTGCTCTTTCTGTCCCATCCTGAACTGGCCTAATCATCCACAGTTTCCAGGGTTAGAGCTCCCTTTCAATGTCCACCTCCTTTGTTTTGGTCCTGCTGATCACCATAGGTGAGGTGCCTGTCTCCTAACTCCCTTGAGCAGTCGGTCAGACCAGTCCCTACCCCACCCAGTGCAGTCATAGCACAGAGCTCCGGGGAGTTCAATGTTTGCCGCTATTGTCCCTGCTCCACAGAGCCCGCTGTCTTGTGTCACAGCTCTGCACGAACTTCAGGAACATCCTGTATGAGTGTGGAGGTCAGTGGGGGAGCAGGGTGTCCTCTTATGGGTCAGATCCCACTGCACTCACTGGCGAGGTGGGCATGGCCATCCCACACTCTATTCTCTATTATTTATCTCACACTTTTCAGACTTTGTGATCCTATCTCCAAGTCACCTTTTTTCCCCCCTGTGTTGTATGTCCCACACTGTTTCTCTGCAGTTTCACAATGCTGTTCTTATGGGGGAGCAATCCACTCATGTGTTGCCATCCAAGTTCTTCACCTCCCTCTTTGGGAGTGGAGTGCCAGGAGGTTATCTCTACTCCACCATTTTCCCAAGTTTCAAAGCTTGTTGAGAATTGAATATTTTTCCTGGCAAAAAGTGGTCCAAAGCCTGGAAGAAGTGGTAGTTGGAGCAAGGTCTGGTGAATACAGTGGAAGACACAGAGTTTCCAAGTCCAGCCTCTGTAGTTTGAGCAGTGGTATTTGCACAGCATATGGTCAAATGTTGTCTTGCAAGAGGATTGACCTGTCTCTATTGACCAATTTCATCTGCTTAATAGCAAGCATCCTCATCATTTCATCCCATTGGTTGCAGTAGACATCCACTGTAAACCATTGACCTGGTTTCATGAAGCTGTAATGGATAATACCAGCGCTGGACCACCAAACAGACACCAATAGCTTCTTTTGATGAATATTCAGTTTTGGACTGTGTTTTGTCACTTCATCTTTATCCAACCATTGTGCTGAACACTTGCAATGGTCAAAAAGAATCCATTGTTCATCACACATAACAATACGGTGTAGAAATGGTTCACTTTTATGTCGCGACAGCAAAGAAAGTCAAGTTTCAGGACAATTTCTCTTCTGATGCTCATTTAATTCATGCAGAACCCGTATATCTAGCTTCTTTACTTTGGTGATTTGTTTCAAATGGTCCAATATTGTTGGAATGGTAACATCAAACCTTGCTGCTAATTCATGTATAGGTTGAGATGGATTCACTTCCACTATACCTTTCAGCTCATCATTATACACCTTGGTCTCAGGTCACCCACATGGCTCATTTTCAAGATTACGATCATCAGAATGGAACATCTGGAAACACTGATGTACAATACATTCATTAGCCACATCCTTCCCAAACACTCCACTGATATTTCAAGCTGTCTGCGCAGCATTGGTTCAAAAATAACACAAATTTTTGACATTTCCATGGTTTCACAAAATTGCTCTAAAAAATTTGAAAGATAATCACAAGCCAAAAACTATGCATTTGAAAGAATGAGGATGTACCTTCACAATAAAAATAAAACAAGATGTGAAAATGTCAGAGATATCAATGGTCAAACTTAGTACTTAAGGAAATTGGACATTTCATACTTAATGACCCAATAGTAAATGGAGGTGAATGAACTCCAACAACTTTCCGATTGCATTTGCCTAGTGGACATTCTGGAGGCTATTTCTTAGCTTGGTGTTATCCCATCAGCATTGTTGTTGTTTTGTTGTTGTACAAAGACAAATCAATTTATTCAATTTCCCCAGGATATCCTAGGATATATTACACTTTTTACTAAATGAGGAATCATACCATTGGTGATTTTCTGAGATCAAAACAATGTAGAATATCTAAAAAACAAAAACCAAAACACAAAAATTAATCCCAGATGTTAGAATCAGAGCAAAAAATATACATATTGTTTAAATTCAAGAAAAAAATCTGATACAAATAGAAAATAATGAATGAGATGTAGGAATCTGGGTCCCAGTTCATCACTCATTTGAAGAAGTAAAAGGAAACTCTAAGCAATGAACTCTTAACTTTGTGTACAGAAATTATCTGCTTATATTTTCCCCTGGATCTGTCATGTAGCATGTTCACAATTTCCCTGAACTTACATCACATAAGCACAAAGAACATACTACAAACAAATGCCCCCAGCAATGCATGCCATAGTACTCCATTCTTCTGTGGAGCCACCCTGATCAAAATCATGAAGCTCTTGTTCACACAATGGCAGAGTAACTTGGAGACTCAGAGACTCAGTTCTGATGCAAAACAAAAACAAAGCAAGCAAGCAAACAAACAAAAAACTGGCTTCCAAATTGAGTGTTTCCTTTTCCAGCTCTTTGACCTAAGGCAGATATTTTTGTTTGTTCATTTAGTTTTTAATTAGTTTGTTTGCTTTGTCTTAGCAAGCCTCAAAGTGATCACTCAACATGAACAAACACCAGAAACATAGTGTCATAGTGAAGGACAACTTATATATGCAGAGGATGCATTTACAATCATTAAATATTAGCTAGCACTATCATCTTAATTATTATAAATTTTACAATATTCTATGAGCTTACATTTAAAAGGAGACACAGACATGAGTAAGGGTCAATAAAATATTTTATTGTAAGCACTATAGGAATGGAGGTGTGAGGGAAAGAGATATCAGCTGTGGATGCTAGAAGGTATTATGTAAATTTTTTTAAGAGTTCAGTGCTGGACCCAAACTCCTCAGCTTAAGCAATCCTCCAGCCTCAGCCTCTCAAAGAGTTGAAACTACCTATGTGCACCACCATGGCTGGTCGAATCTGAATTTTGAGTTATGTTTTAATGAAAGGATACAACTCAGATTGGCAGTCATAAGATCTGGGGACAGAATTTTCCAGGAGTGGAAAATGGTCTGAGCTCGGTTTCAGATGTGCAGGGAAATAGAAGACTATAGGGACAGGCTAGAGGTCTAGAGAAACTGTGGCACTAAGTTTGTGGATTGGGTGATAGAAATACATTTGAAAAAGCATTTCGATATAAATTTAAGGTTGCAAAATTTTGTGAATACAAAGGGGAGTTATGAAAAGATCAAATCCATATTTTAGGGAAATAACTTGGATGGCATAGGATATATTTTAATTTTGAAATGAACTCAAATCATGACAACAATTAAAAAGATATTAAGAGGACAAAGAAAGATATGGAGAGCATGAGCTTGAGCAATAAATGGAAAGCATGGACTCCTCTGCGACTCCATTTTTCCCCATAAACATCAGAACCCCTACATAAACCCATTTATGGACAGACTTGAAGTAACTTAAGTGTATTAGTAAAATAAGGGTAACATTGGATATATCAGCATAGAACATCAACCCATGCAAGGTCATATTTGTAAGTGCCATAGCTGAAACCTGAACTCCTTGCTTCCATTTTTATGTTGCATGTTGTAGCCACCCTGTCATTTGTCTGCCTGCCTTTAAGTAAATAACTTAAGTACAAATAACTTCATTAAGGTAATTAAAAATATAGTTTCATCAACTTAAATGTAGAAAGGAATGTGGATTATTCTTATATACTTATTCAAGTTATTTAATCTCAATATTTTTGTTGAAATAAGAAAAATCCTAAGTCAAATAAGCTCTCTCTGAATAGTTTTGTAAAAGGATAAAATGGGGCTGCAGATAACAATTAAAATCAAGATGTGCATGCTGAAATTTAGCAGAACAGATAAGCAGCCTCATATAAGCCACTTTAGCATGCTCATTTTGCTTGCTACTTCTCATTCCACCATCAATATTATATACGTCACAAGTATATTTTATACATCACAAACACACATACATGTAACTTCTGAAAACATTTTATTGGATGCTCTAAGACTGTGCTGTCCAACACTTTAGACACTAGCCCGATGTGGCTATTGGGCACTTGAAATGCATATAGCCCAAATAGTAGTGTGTTCTAAGTATAAAATAAACACAAGACTTTGAAGACTTAGAATGAAAACAAAGTAAAAGATTGCCCTAGTAATTTTATACATGTAGAAATTATCTGTCAATATGAGCATAAATATTATTATACAATTATACAATGTGAGTAAAAGTATTATATAATAGTAATATATAAACAAACATGTAATATAATATATTGCATATTATATCTTAAAATAATACACTATATAATTAAGATCAATGTTAATGTTAATATTGATAATGTTGTTTTGAATTTAATAAATATATTATTTAAGTTAATTTTACTGGTTAAATGTATCTACTGGAAAATTTTAAGTTATATTTCTATTGGACAACACTGTTCTAGGATGTTCTAATCAACATACAAAAGGCAAATATATAAAGGGAGGTAGGGAGAGCCATGATCATTCTTTCGTAGAGAAGAATATCCCAAACACTCTTGTCATGGCCCCCAGGACTTCCTTATTCCTCAGGCTGTAGATGATGGGATTGAGCATGGGAGTGAGCATGGTGTAGAAGATGGCCAGGATCTTATCTTCTGCTGGTGAGCGGAGATTGCTGGGGCAAAGATAGGTGTAGACAAAAGGTGCATAGTAAAAGGTCACTACAGTCAAATGTGTTGAACAGGTTGCAAAGGCCTTTTTTCTCCCCTCCTTTGAGCGCATATGGTAGACAGCAAATAGGACATGGCCATAAGAAGCAGTGATACCCAGGAAAGGAAGAAGGAGAAAGAGGGTTGTACTTACAAAAACCATGTACTCATAGACCCAAGTGTCCATACAGGCAAGAGGCAACATGGCTGGGACATCACAGAAGAAATGATCAATGGCCCTAGACCTGCAGTAAGGAATATGGAGGGCATAGACTGTGTGTGCCAAGGAGTTGATGGACCCCAATGTCCAAGATCCTATGATCATCTTCATACACATCCTGTTACTCATGCGGATGGGATAATGGAGGGGGTGGCAGATGGCTATGTACCGGTCATAGGCCATGGAGGCCAGCAGTAAGCCTTCAGAACATGCCATGGTCAGAAAGAAGAAGCTTTGCACACCACATCCCAGCAAGGAGATCCCTTTCTGGCCAGAGAGGAAGTTGAAAGCCATCTTGGGGACGGTGCTGGAGATGTACATCAGGTCCATGAGGGAGAGCTGACTGAGCAGAAAGTACATCGGTGTGTGGAGACAGGGATCCATGCGTATGAGGTGAATCATGACTGAGTTACCCACCAAGGCCAGCAAGAATACAAGGATGATAAGTAACAACAGATGAAGGCCAGTTTTATTTGGGGGAAACAACCCCAACAAAATGAAATCACTTGAAGTGTGATTCCATTTCTCCATGAAACCTTACTGCTTGAACTTCCTTGGAAGAAAAATAAACACAAAAACAAAGTGCAACTCATGAAGTGAAACAGAACAGAAGGATCAAAAGGAACTCACTTTATTATAGGATAAATTGCTTTTCCTCCAACACTGCAGCTTTTGTTGAGTCAATTTAAATATCTGAATTAAACTCCCCCCTTCCAGGTATGTCTGCTAAGCATCTCAGCAAGTCATAGGCCTAAGTGTGGTCTCTCAGTATAAAGTCTAGCATCACAGGCAGCACAGACAGACAAGATAGCTAAAGCTATCTATTCCTTCCTAGCTATCTCTGGGCCAGACACACCACTCGTGTGTTATCAACAAGGCACAGGAACTGAGGATGGCAGGAATCCCTGCATTCTCTGATGTCTCATTTGAATAGGGCATATTTACACCAGAAACTGACATGTGTGACTCAGAAACTTTCTGTATCTTACATTATAAGTCCTTAGTCACCTAGCCCTTTTTCATGGCTTTAATTTCTGGTGTTCCCTCTCCAGCTGGTTGCAGCCAGATCAACTCTAACCTTCATCCTCTGCTTGAGACTCTGCCTCTCATGTTCTTTAAAGGCACTTTTGTGCTTTTCCTGAAAATGTGCCCACTATCCAAAATCATTGTTCTTGAACTGTAAAATACTGTATGTCCTATAAGATCCACCCTAAATACAAAATATTATTTCAGTATTCTCTCTTCTGTAATAATGTTTCCATTTTCTGAAGCCCTATTGAACTCAAAATTAAATGCATAAATTTTCATATACAATTTTCTTCATGAAGGTAAATCACAAATAATAAAGGCCACAGATTACATGGTATGCATTTTTTCATTCTATTTTCCACAGCTGCAAGCAATAACTAGTGTCATAATAGAAATGCAACAGGGGAATAGAGATTACATTATTTGTGTGTGTGTATCTCTTCTCTCTCTATATAGGCATGTATATGTATATATCCTCTTGCTATAGATAAGCATCTTCAAGATGCTATAAATTATGTCACCCATTCTTTATATTATTTCACTTTTATAATCCTTCCACAACATGGTGTAAATTTAATCATTGGTACTTTCAGTTTTCAACTTTTAAAAGTAGCATTCATAGATATGAAAAATAACATTATCAAATACAGTTAGTGATTTGACCTAATTTTGAGCCTGTGTGGATGCTTCAAATTTCTAGTTATTTCAGTATCCCAAATTTAAAAATTATTTGGTAAATGCCTTACTGTGCATACAATACCTCATTCAACTCAAATTGTGTAATCATTATTCTCCCACACAACATCAGTCCATATTTTGTACTAGGTGGAAGCATCTGGGGATTAGAGAGAATGTTTTGCTCCTCGTGAAGTTCAGTTTTCATACCACAAATGGCAGCAGAGTGAGCAGCTGCAAAGCTGCTGAACTAGAAAAGAAGGTGTGAGCATAAGGACACTCTTGATTTATAGTTTATGTATGTCTTCAAATTTAAATAAATAAGACAACAAAATTAAATGTCAATAATTTAGAATAAAGAAATCAAATAGAGGAAAAAAATGAATAAATCCCCTTTTCTAGATTTTTTTCTAGCTTTTTATGTCCAGGCCTTTCCTTGGGGATTTTTATTTCTAACTCGGCTATTCATAGCCTTTTTCTCTTCATGTCACCTCAATTCTGTAAATTTATTTTTTCTTGCACTCAATCTCCCAAACATGAATGAATCATTTGTCATTATGGCATTTCTTATATTTTTAATATATGTTTGACTTCTTTCTTTACCTAGTCTTGTTGTGAGATTTCCTGTTTTACACGTGCTCTTCTGTCTGAGGGAAACACTGATGCCATGTTCTGTCCAGGATACTTATTTGGGTAGTCATCTTGGGTTATTTATTTTTCAATAGTAAAAATAGAAATTTTTTTGCAATTATTCACATTTAATAACTTAAAATTAACTGTTAGTTCATATAACCTTGGTAAGCATGAATAAAATTTTGAGAAAGATCTTACCACAGGAAAAAGAGAATGTATTTTCATAGCTGCATAGTTGATAAGCACTAACAATGAAAAGTAAAGTCAGGAACATGACAGGTGCACAGTATGGTTGGATATGGAGGAGAGATGGCATCATAGGCATCCTCTGCCTCTTATAACATTTTAGAAATAAAAACTGATGACCTAACAGATAAAGATAAAATCTATGATTACCATCATTATGATGCATGTATTCGTTCCCTCAAAAAAAATTCACTAAGCTTCTGTTTAATGGCAGTGCTGCTAGACACTGACATGCTTTGGTGATTAAAACACACAGATTCTACAATCTGTAGCTAAAATTTAATAGGGTGACACACACCATAGACCAACAAACTTCAACATACAATCTGATGCTGTGTAGTTATAAGTACTATAAAGAAAAATAAACCATGAAATAGTTGGATAAGAGCCTTCAAAAAAGCCAGTATATGGAGGTAATATTTGAGCAGATCTAGTTAAAAAATATTCTACTCAGAGTGAACAGAAAGTAGAAAGCCCTGGAGTGAAAGCCTATTTAGTTTATCAGGACATTAGCATTGAGAAGAGCATTTTTAAAGCACAGCACGTCAGGACATTTGTGTAGGAAATAAAGACTTGGATTTTGTTCTGGATGAGAAGAGTAGTGAAGAAGTATGGCATGATCTTAGGTATGTTTCTAGAACTCACAGAGGTGAGTTGTTAAGAGAAGGAGTAAATGGAGGAGATGAGTTAGGAGGGAATCAAAGCCTTTGGAGATTGTTCTGGTTTTAAAAAAGAAAGTCATGTACTCTGGGGACCCCAGAGGCCTAGGTGCATCAGGACAGCTGGTCAGCCATTCAGGGATAAGGTACTACCTAATGAAATATTCTATGTCTGCTGCCTCGCACAGCAACTATCACGTCATAGCCACTTGATGAAATGAACCAAATATTTGCCTTAGAATTGAATTAGTATGATCATTTTACTCATAAAATGTGGCCAGATCCGTTAAAAAAATCAATCTTTAGCACACATGACCTGGAAATTAGAAAAGGCTTTCTTCATTTCTTTGTTAATTAAGGTTTCAATTCAGGAGAAGAAAGGTACCAGCAGGCTTCCCAGAGGAGTTTTTCCAAGAGAAAGCTCTGAACAAGCAGAGCTGCCTCTAAGTTTGTGTATTCCATGGGCTAGTTGTTTTGAAGGGAGACACATGTTTGCATTTTTATTTTCTCTTGCATAGATTAGAGTTTGGAGTGTCATAAAGATTGTTTTATGGTAGTTACCATGACAACTGTTTTGTTTCTTAAACTGAAAACTAGCATATTGTCAGGCAATGGAAGAGAATAGTTAGTTCCAGTAAATCTGGAACTTGAAGCTTTTAAGGCATGGGACATTGAACCTGGAACTTAAGGTCTCTTTCCATTGACTTCCAGCAGCTTTCTTTATTGGGTATGGGACCTTATTTAATGCACCAGAATTGCATGAAGGACCACCCTCTTGGTTACATTATAACTTGGAGAATATTGCTCCTGTGGCTAGAAGATGGGTCTAAGGTTAGTGTCTCCATTGATCACCTTTGATGACCTAAAGAAAGAAACTGAGGCAAAATTAATATCAAGAGTTTATTTTGAACAAGAATGAGGGCTCCAGCCCAGAAACACTTCCAACTTACCTTGGAACGTGCTCTAAAGAACAAAGGAGAGGCTTAGGTGTTTCTTTTTTTACATTACAAAGCAGGACAGGGGGCAATTACAAAAATTGTGTGTTAGAAATTCTCATTGGTTTACAGAAATAACATTGATTAGTGATTGGCTATACCTTAGTGAACTAACAATAGGGTATGTGTTATACTGCCCAACATATGACATTGTTAGGTTAATTTATGGCTGCTTGGAGTTAATCAGTCTAGAGCCCACATAGCAAGTAGCTTCCAGAGGTTCTTCCTTAGCTCAAGGGGGAGTGCTCTGTGACTGCTGCCACATTTCAATGCCTCTTTGGGTCTAATAATTTAAAGGGGGATCATATTTCTCAAATAAAAAGTTAAATTTTCTTTCAAATCCTAAAATATACATTGCTGAAATTTATAGAGTTAAAAGAAAAAAAATTCAGTTTACAGGACCTAATATATGTAATATAGAAAGTGCAAGGTCCTGAATTTATTTTGCAAAAGTTACAAGTAATGTACACTTTTTAAAAGCCTTATAGACAATTAGCACAAGACCAATAAGCAAATTGTTTGTCAGAGCCGCAGTTAACTCAATCCCAACAACTTTATAGGACAGCTGTGAAGGTGGGATTAAAAGAGCTCTATGTGTTCAGCACATAGTAGACCCTCAGTGTGCATCAGTGTCCTTTGTCCATGCCACCTCTTAACCACTGAGAGGCTTCAGGCCCGGAGAAATTAAGTGTCTTCATTAAGGTTATGACACTCAAGAGCTGCACATTGTATAATTCTGACAGATTGATATTAGCTCCTTTTAAATTTTAAGTCCATTCTTGGCTTTCTGTTGTTTTTGTTTAATGGAACTCCCTATTCTCTGTGTAGCAGAAAGAGTTTCCTTTTAATAGGAACACAACATCTCCAAAATATCTCCCTGGGTTAAAAGCTTACCCAAATCAACCCCACTCAATAATATTGCTGTGACTTACCTTGTCCAAAGTTCTTGAGTTTATGCTTTAGGAGAGAAAGTAGCTTTATAATGACACCATTCCCTGATAATAGTCCATTGACTTATTTAAAATATTTAAGCACCAAACTGTGCTCTCATAGTCTCATAGTCTGTCAGACTACGCAGTGAGATCATGTAACTGACCAATAGGCGCTGCATCAAACCAAAACTCTCTTCTAACATGAGAATCTCTTATCTGTCAAAATTAATGAAAAGGAAATTCCTCAGAATACATTGTAACCTTTGTTTTTCACTGCTCCTACAGCTAGTCATTCTCTTTATGTTGCAGTCAGAAAACAACTTCACACTCTTTTGTTAAATGTTTGTCTGTTTGCACATGTGTAGCTTAGTTAAAGCATTTTCCTGTCCTATCACCTTGTTCCAGTGAGAAAAAAGAATTAGACATTTTACATTTAATTTCCTCAGGTTCTACTTTTGGAAGATGGATGAGCTGTTATATTTTGTATGCAGAAAGCCTCACATATTTCTTTTTCTCCTCTAATTGATCTCCAATGTCCAAGTCCATGGGGGCCAAAACCTAGGTCATTTCACTTAACTTTGTTAATTTAAATATCAATTCAGTTCTTAACTTAGGGCAAATCAATCAACCCAATCAGCTCTGCTGCATTCAGCTACTACCCAGAATTAGACTAAAAACAGATGCACTTTATTAATCTAGAGCATAATTTGAGGGCTATACAAGAAGTTATAAGATGCTTATAGAAATTCCTTCATTTTGTAAATTAGAGAACTAAGGATTAAGGAGGTACAAGAACCACTTATGGATGCTCAGCTAAATTATAGAACTAGGACCAGGGACAATTTCCCAGCTACTGTCCAATGAGTGTTATGATAAAACACTTTCCTCTATTTGTTAGGGGGTAGGTAATAGATACATTAAAATATTAATCCAGTCAGCTCTTCTCAAGTGAAAAATTGACACTTAGTGTAATAAAATGAGCATTTAAACTAAGAGAGAAGAGTATAACATGCCAGCTCTACCACTGGTTAGAAAGCTGAGTTGGGCAAATTACTTAGTATTTTTGTTTGTTGCCAAATCTTTGAAACCGAACAAATCCAAGGGACCTTCTATGAATTAAATGAGATGATATAGGCCAAATGTTTACATAGTGTCTATTTCAGAGGAAGAGCTCAATAGACTCTAGGATCCCATTATCCTATTCAATCCACAGACTGGTAAACCAGAAAACTATACACTTAAATTAATTTTGGGTGCTTGCTTTTGTGCTGGGGTCTTTTATCCTAAAAAAAGATGATAACATAGTATAAGATTAGACTTAATAAATATTAGATGCAAGTATGACAAAGTACAAATCTAGACAAATGAGTTACAATTTTTTAAATTTGGCGGGGGGGAGGGGATGGGTGTATACCTACATGATGA
>CM052440.1:86644943-86682243 GCA_028533085.1 Varecia variegata
CGCTTCCCTGTGGGGCTGAGCCCACCTCACTCGCTGGTGAGGCGGGTACTGCTGTCCCACGTTTCGCTTTCTTTTGTCTGTCCCGCACTCTCCAGATTTTCGCGAGCTTAGTTCCCCTTCACCTCTGTTTTTTCTTGCTATTCCGTGTCCCCCGCTGATTCACCGTGAATTCACACAGCTATTCTTGTGGGGGAGCAACTCTCCAGCTTCGTGGCATACGGAGATCCACTCCTTCCTCTCCAGGAGCATGAAACAAGGAGGTCACTACCACTCCACCATCTTTTATTCTACCCAATTTTATTCTTCTTCATGGAGGATACCGAATTTTCTAACACCATTTGTTGAAGAGACTGTCATTTATCCATTGTGTGTTCTTGACACCTTTGTCAAAAATCAATTGACCACAAATGTGTGGGTTTATTTTTAATTTCAGCATATTATGGGGGTACAAAAGTTTAGGGTATGTATATCGCCCATGCCCCCTCACAACCCCAAGTCAGAGGAGCTTCAAGCGTGTCCATTCCCCAGACAGTGCGCACCGCACTCATTATGTAGGCATACATCCATCCCCTCCCCCCACCCCCCACATCTTCCCAACACTGAATTGGTGTTATTCCCAAATGTGCACTTAGGTGATGATGAGGGAAACCAATTTTCTGGTGAGTACATGTGGTGCTTATTTTTCCATTCTTGGGATACTTCACTTAGTAGAATGGGTTCCAACTCTTTCCAAGAGAACATAAAAGATTCTATACAGATGTTATTTATTATAGTTGAGTAATACTCCATGGTATACATATACCACATTTTACTAATCCACTCATGTATTGATGGACATTTGCATTGTTTCCACATCTTTGCAATTGTGAATTGTGCTGCTATAAACATTCGGGTCCAGATGTCTTTGTTATAGAATGTCTTTTGTTCTTTTGGGTAGATGCCCAATAATGGGATTGCTGAATCAAATGGTAGGTCTACTTGTATCTGTTTATGGTATCCCCATGTTGCTTTCCACAGGGGTTGCACTAGTTTTCAGTCTCAAGAGCAGTGTATGAGTGTTCCCGCCTCTCCACATCCATGCCAACATGTATTGTTTTGGGACTTTTTGATAAATGCCATTTATACTGGAGTTAAGTGATATCACATTGTGGTTTTGATTAGCATTTCCCTGATGATTAGAGATGTTGAACATTTTTTCATATGTTTGTTGGCTATTCTTCTGTCTTCTTTTGAAAAATTTCTATTCATGTCCTTTGCCCACTTTTTGATAGGATTGCTTGATTTTTTTCTTGCGGATTTTCCTGAGTTCTAAATAGATTCTTGTTATCAGTCCTTTATCAGATGTGTAGCATGTGAAAATTTTTTCCTATTCTGTAGGTTGTCTGTTTGTTCTCGTGACTGTTTCTTTGGCTGTGCAGAAGCTTTTTAATTTAATCAGGTCCCATTTATTTAAATTTGTTGTTACTATGATTACTTTTGGGATCTTCTTCATAAATTCTTTGCCTAGGCAAATGTCCATAAGAGTCTTTCCCACATTTTCTTCTAGAATTCTAGAAGAAGAGTTTCACACCCAAGGTTTAAGTCTGTTATCCACCAAGATTTGATTTTTGTGAGAGGTGAAAGCTGTGGGTCCTGTTTCAGTCTTCTACATATGGCTATACAGTTTTCCCAGCACCATTTATTGAATAAGGATTCTTTTCCCCAGAGTATGTTTTTGTGTGCTTTGTCAATGATTAGATGGCTATATGAGGATGGTTTTATATTTGGATTTTCTGTTCTGTTCCACTGGTATGTGTCCCTGCACTTGTGCCAATACCAAGCAGTTTTAATAACCACAGCCTTGTAGTATAGTTTGAAGTCTGGCAAATTAATACCTCCCATTTTGTTTTTATTGCCTAAAATTGCTTTTGCTAAATGGGATCTTCTCTGGTTCCATACAAAGCATAAAATTATTTTTTCTATACCTCTGAAAAATGATGTTGGTAATTTAATAGGGATTTCATTGAATCTGTAGATCACTTTGGGCTGCATAGACATTTTAACAATGTTGATTCTTCTGATCCACGAGCATGGTATGGTTTTACACCTGTTTATGTGCTCTGCGATTTCCTTCCTCGGTGTTTCATAGTTCTCCCTGTAGAGGTCCTTTACTTCCTTAGTTAAATATATTCCTAGGTATTTTATTTTCTTTGTTGCTATTGTGAAGGGTATTGAGTCCTTAATCTGGTTCTCCATTTGACTGTTATAGGCATATATGAATGCCTCTGATTTGTGTGTGTTGATTTTGTATCTTGAGACATTACTGAATTCATTGATCAATTCCAGGAGTCTCTTGGTTGAATCCTTGGGGTTTTCTAGATATAATATACCATCAGCAAAGAGTGAGAGTTTGATCTCTTCTGTCCCTATTCGGACATCCTTGATTCTGCTCTCTTGCCTGATAGCTCTCACAAGGACTTCCAGTACTATATTGAAAAGTAATGGGGACAGTGGGAAGCCTTGTCTGGTTCCAGTTCTAAGTGGGAAGGCTTTAAATTTTTCCCCATTTAGTATGATTTGGCTGTGGGTTTGTCACATATGGCTTGTATCATTTTTAGATAGGCCCCATCTATGCCTATTTTGTTAAGCGTTCTTATCATAAAACAGTGTTGAATTTTGTCAAATGTTTTTTCTGCATCTATTGAGAGGTCATATGGTCTTCATTTTTGCTTCTATTTATGTGGTGAATTACATTTATAGATTTGCGTATGTTGAACCACCCCTGCATCTCTGGGATGAAGCCCACTTGGTCGTGATGCATTATTTTCTTGATAAGCACCTGGATTCGATTTGCTAGGATTTTATTGAAAATTTTTGCATCTATATTCATAAGGGATATTGGTATGTAGTTTTCATTTTTTGTTGTGTCCTTTCCTGGTTTTGGTATCAAAGTTTGATAAAATGTGTTGGGGAGAATTCCGTCCTTCTCAATGTTGGAGAAAAATTTTTGTAGGATGGGCACCAGTTCTTCTTTGTAGGTGTGGTAAAATTCGCATGTGAACCCATCTGGTACAGAGCTTTTCTTTTTGGGAAGGTTTTTAATTGCTGTTTCGATTTCAGTTCTTGATATTGGTCTATTCCTGAATTGACCAATTCTATTTCTTCCTGGTTGAGCCTAGGGAGGCTGTGTGTTTCTAAAAATTTGTTCATTTCCTCCACATTTTCCAGTTTGTGTGCATAAAGGTTTTTGTAGAATTCATAGATGATATCTTGTATCTCAGTGGCATTGGCTGTGATTTCTTCTTTCATGTTCCTGATGGAGGTTATTAGAGATTTTTCTTTTCTGCTCTTAGTTAGTCTAGCCAGAGGTGTGTCTATTTTGTTTATGTTTTCAAAGAAGCAACTTTTTGTTTTATTAATCTTCTGTATGGTTTTTTTATTGTCATTTTCCCTTAGTTCTGATTTGATCTTATTAGTTTCTCTGCTTCTGCTGGGTTTGGGGTTGGTATGTTCCTCTTTCTCCAGCTCTTTCAGTCTATTCAATAGGTTGTCTCTTTGTAAGTTTTCTGTCTTTTTGATATAGGCATTTATGGAAATAAACTTTCCTCTCAGGACTACTTTTGCTGTGTCCCACAGATTTTGATAACTTTTGTCTCCTTTGTAGTTTAATACAAAGAATCTTTTGATTTCCATCTTGATTTCTTCATTTATAAAATAATCATTCAGGAGAAATAAGAGAAAAGACCAGAGTGTGCAGGAAATGTGGGATTATGTGAAGAAGCCTAACATGAGAAGGTTGTTTAACTTCCATGACTTTGAGTAGCACTGAGAATTTTTGTTAGGGTTGATTTCTACTTTTATTCTGCTGTGATCTGAGAGGATGCATTGTATAATTTCAATTTTTTAAAATTTTTTAGGACATTCTTTGTGTCCTAGGATATGATCAGTCTTAGAGAATGTCCCATGAGCTGATGAGAAGAACGTATATTCAGTGGATTTTGGGTAGAATGTCCTGTAAATGTCAGTCAGGCCCATTTGTTTCTAGCATTCTTTTTAAGTCCATTATTTCTTTGTTTATTTTCTGTTTGGAAGATCTGTCGTATGTTGTCACCAGGTGTTAAAGTCTCCGGCTATTGTGGTGTTGTTATTTATCATTTGGTTTAGATCAAGTAGGGTTTGCTTTATGAATCTGGGTGCACCTAAGTTGGGTGCATGTATATTAAATATAGCTATGTCTTCTTGTTGAATTGTACCCTTCACCAGTATATAGTGACCATCTTTGTCTTTCATTACTTTTGTTGATTTAAAAACTAAGTTATCAGAGATTAAAACCGCCACTTCATCTTTCTTTTCACTTCAGTTTCCTTGAAATATTGATTTCCACCCTTTTATTTTCACTCTAAATGCATCTTTGCAGGTTAGATGATTTTGTTGGAGATGGCAGATACTTGGCTTTGTATTTTTTTATCCATTGGGCCAGCCTATGTCTCTTGAGTGGGGAATTCAAGACATTCACATTTATTGAGAGAACTGATAAGTAGGGCAGATTTCTGTTCATCCTGTTGGGTAGAACGTCATTGCTATGTTTTCTCTCTTGAGCCATTGTTGTATCTGGCCTTTGATCTTTAGCTCTTGAGTAGTTTTACATTCATGGGTCTTTCTTGTGCTGGTCCTTGTGTAACTCTGTTTCGAGTACTTCTTAGAGTGCTGGTCTCGTCTTGGTGAATTTCCTCCATCTTTGTTTATCTGAGAATATCTTAATTTCTCCTTCGTATACAAAACTCAGCTTAGCTGGGTACAAGATTCTAGGCTGGGCGTTATTCTGTTTCAGACGAGTGAGAATGGGGCCCCAGTCTCTTCTTGCATGTAAGGTTTCAGTTGAGAAATCTGGCATTATTCAGATGGGCCTTCCTTCATACATTGCTTGTTTCTTTCTGCTTACAGCTCAAAGAAGGGGCTCTTCAGTGGTTATTTTGGTCAGTCTGATGACTACGTGATGTGGTGTCTTCCTGTGTTCAATGAATCTCCCAGGGGTCCTTCGAGCTTCTTGAACCTGTATATCTAGAGTTTTAGAAAGGCCTGGGAAATTTTCCTCAATTCTATCTTCAAATAGCTTATCCAACCCTTGCTTATTATCTTCTTCACTCTCAGGAATGCCCATAACTCTCATGTTAGGCTTCTTCACATAATCCCACATTTCCTGCACACTCTGGTCTTTTCTCTTATTTCTTTGCTCTATCTCTGACTGACTTATATAACTGGAAAGTGTTATCTTCGATCTCTGAGATTCTTTCTTCTGTTTGATCTACCCTGCTCTTTAGACTTGCCACCGTGTTTTGTAGCTCTCTGAGTAAATTCTTCATTTCCAGGAGTTCAGTTTTATTTTTCTTCAATATTTTGATTTCTTTAGTGAATTTTTCTTCCAAGTTCTGGGTTTTTTTTTTTTTTTTGTGGTTTCTTTGTGTTGGTTACCCATTTTTTCTTGCATATCATTCAGCTTTCTTACAATGCATGTTTGAAATTCTTCCTGTGACATTTTAGTGTTCTGAATCTGGTTTGTGTCCATTGGTAGAGAGCTGGTGTTCCTCTTTGAGGGTGTGATTTCTGTTTGATTGTTTATACTCCTAGAGTTCTTTCGCTGAGTCCTTCCCATCTAGGTCAATGGATAGTTTTCTTCTTTCAGTCTGGATAGGAGCTTGCCTTGTGCTCTCTTCTTAGGCTGTGTAACAGCCTAGGTGTGTTGCTTCCTTTGTCACTAGGGGGAGCCACTTATGTGTTGTTCAGGATTCTTCTACCATGATTGGGGGGTAGTTTCTAGTGGTTCCAGTCCCTGGGTATTGTTTGGCCTAAAACTGGTTTGACGAGTTAAGTCACTGGGCTGTTGAGTTTTGATCTGCAACCAAGATTCACACTGGATGCAGACAGAAAGTGTCTTTTTCTTGTCTCTCCCTCTCCAGAGGTGGTTTCTGCCTGTTTCCGAGTGAAAGACACTGGCTAGGGGGAGGGACGGTGCCCTCGTTCACCCAGTGCCCCAGCTGATGCAGATCCCATGGGCGAGGGTCTGCCCCTGCCCAAGGTCCCCAAGGTCAACACTCCAATCTCTCGCAACTGGGGAAGCACTCAGAGTTCACACAAGGGCGGAGTTCCTCATGAGAGTCCACGGACTAGGTGAGCGAGCTGTCCAGGGAGCTGCCCGGCACCCTATCGCACTGCAGCAGCTAGGCTGTGGACCCCGAAAATGGTGACTGCCCTCCTGCAGATCGCCAGCACTGGGGGTGAATGTTCAGGGGCTGGCAGGTCCCAGAACCGGGGGCTGAGCGGGCCTAATAGCCCACAGAGGTTTCCAGGTTAGATTCCCGCTGTGTGATAGAGGCAGTTCAACTGTCTCCTAACTGCCTCCAGCTGTAGCCCAGACCAGTCCCTCCCCTGCCAAGCACAGTGCTGGCACAGAGCTCGGGAGTCCAAGATGCTTCCCAGTAATGTCTCCTCTCCACAGAGCCCCACATCTCCCATGGTGATTCTGCAGTGACTTCAGGCAGATCCCTGACTGAGTGAGTGTGGAGGTCAGTGGGGAAGCAAGATGCTCTCCTGTAGGACTGAACCCACCTCACTCGCTGGTGAGGCATGCACAGCCATCCAATGCTCCACTCTCTATTGTTTGTCCTGCACTCTCCAGATTTTCGTGATCTTATCTCCCATTCACCTTATCTTTTTCTTGCTTTTTGTGTCCCACTCTGATTCTCCATGGCTTCACACCACTGTTCTTGTGGGGGAGCAATCCACTCGTGTTGTGGCAGGCTGAGATCTATGCCTTCCTCTCTGGGAGCATGAATCCAGGAGGTTACCTCTACTCCGCCATTTTTTCCAATCTCAAATGTGTGGTTTTTATACAAGACATTTTAATATGCTCTCAGAACTTTCCTGGGCTAAACTTACCATATTCTCTGAACCAGAAGCCCACTTATTCAAAGCATATGGAAGTGGACCCATTGAGCATTATCAGCTTTCATATCACTGTAGGCAAAGAGAGTTCTAGCTTCCTGTAGGATTACAGGAATTTTATGGTCCTGATCCACCCACTCCCTTTGCTCAGATTTTTGTTTTAATGGCACCTTCTTGAGGAGACTATTCTTAGGCTAATTTCTTGAAAATGCAATTATCCTCCCTTCCCTTTTGTACCCTGCTTAACTGCATTAATTTTCCACATATCACATTTCTCTTTCCAACACACCCAATTTATGATTCCACTTTATTGTCTATTTTCCTCTTAGCATTTATTAACAGTTTTTTCACCAGTGCTAGTATCTGGCAGATAGTAGGAACTCAATAAAATAGTTAATGAATCATGTAACTCTTATCCCACTAATTAATTGATAAATAGTCATCTATTCCTTTTATCCTAATGAGTATGAAGATCAGGATTTCTGATGTTGGGATATAAATATGCTCTCTACTGTGTTGCTGACAAGGGGAAAATATAAGCAAAAGCTTTTCTAAGAATTATGACCAAAGTCAACACATGCATGTGTGTAAGTTTATTAAATAAAAATAAAGAAAAACATAGAGAAAAACTGATAAGGGGCTGGAGGAAAGCCATTGGATGTGAGGATTTGTGCGGTATTTACAGAGGCATAATTTCCTTTAAATAGTATATAAATTTGATTTTAAAATTAAAATTATTTTTAAATTTAATTTAATTACAATAACATGCCAATATATAACTTCAAGTAGTAATCCAGCCGTTTCTATAATTCTATTACAAGCAAAACTAACATGTAAAAATTGTCATAGAAATTCTGCAAAAAATTATATACTGTTACTGAACTAAAAAACAATACATTAAAACATACTATAAATTAACAAAATCAAAATTATATGTGCTTATTGACATTTTAAACTTCCAGAGAAGACAGTTTGTTCAGTAAATCATGCTGGAACAACCAGAAAAACAAACAAACAAAAAACCTTGATGCCAACATTAAGATTTAAACAGAATAAATTCGAAATGGGAATTAGACAAGTTAATAAAAAACCAAACTTTGAATAAAAAACAGAAAAAAATTAAAAATTTTAAAGCACAAAATACCTTTAAAAATGTGATAAAATCCATAATTTATCAAAGCTATGTAGATGAATTTGACTATTTCTAAACATCACTAGATTGCAGTGATCATTATAAAGAAAAAAGTTACATAAAACTTAATACAAGATTGAATTCTATTCCACAGACACAGATTTATGCTGGAAATATAAAGGGTTCTAAAAATTAATATAAAAAATATAAAACCTGCCACTAAATAATAAAATGAGTAGCACTCCACAGAAAATAAAATGTAAACGGCTCTAATACTAGAAGAAGGGTTTCAATCTCATTTGTGCAAATTTAAACTGCATTCAGAAATCATTATTCACCTATAAGGTTGGCAACTATTAGAATGCTTTAGAGCAGTGTATTTTGTTGGTAGGAAGTGGCAGACACATACTTACATACTGTTACTGGGCTGTAAATTTGTATAACCCATTTGGAAAAATTACTTTATGAGTAGATAGATTAGCTAGATTATACATGTGTATGTGTGTGTGTATATATGCACAAACACATTAGATAATTTTAATTAAATATAATATATAAGTATATGTAACCATACATATATACAATAGTTAAACATACTTATGTATAATTTTATAATATAAATATATATGTATATATAACATACTTATGTTATAGATTATATATACTTATATTTAGTTACATATTATATATTTACTTATATATAGTTTACTTATGTATATATACTTAGGTATAACTCATGTATATGTATGTATAACTTCTATATATAGGTGCATAAGTATATATAAATATATACTTGTGTAAGTATATATAAATATATATTTACATAAGTATATATATACTTACATATATTTATACTTATATATAACATATATACTTACATATGTGTATAGAAATATATATATATACTTATATATGCATATAGAAATATACACATATGTATAAGTTTTATAAAAAAAGAAAAGTTTAAGCATGTGTATCAAAGATTTGTAAAAGAAAATTCATAAGAGCAGTATTCAAAATAGTCAGAATCTGAAAATGTCCATCAAGGATAGAATAAATAAATGAACTATGATATATTAATATAAAATTGAGTATTAAACATTGATCTAATAAATATATTAGAGAAATATGAAGTATCACCATGCAATAGTACTACATGTATCGGAATTACTAAATTGTCAAAATAATAAAAGAAATATATACCAAAGATGTAGATGATAAGTTTGATCATTATGATTTCCGAAGACTTCTTATAGAGTACATATTTTTCAATCTTTGGAAGCAGTTTGGTTTTATCTATTAAATATGAAAAAATACTTGTCATGTAACCCAGAAGTTCCTGGGTATATAACCAATCAGAGCTCTTTCACAAGACCAGTAGATTTCTATGGCAATATTTATTACAGCATTAGATGTAGGAGAATCCAAATGGGTCTCTGTGGTAAGATGACACAATGAAATGCTGTATGTCAATAAAAATGAAAGATGGAGACATGAATGAGTTCTGCAAACATAAAACTAAAAAGAGAGGCCAAACACAGAGAATAGCATAGTAGAATAAGCCGTTAAAATTAACCTGTGGTGTTAGCAGATATTTTTATAGAGTTTTAAACTGTAAATAAAAGTATGAATGATATCACTATGAGATAGGATAGTAATTACATACAGATAGAGGGATGGCTTTTTGTTTGGAAACGGGATTACAAACGGCTTCTGATAGTGCTCATATCATTCTGTATCTTGAACTGGTAGGTGGTTACACAGGTGGTCAATTTATAAAGCCTTGTTTCACTGTGGTTATGTTGTCTATGCCTTTTTGTTTTTGTTGTTGTTTTTCACCATAATAACATTTTAAAAATCAAGATACAGGATGGCAGTTAATAAAAATCATACATGGTTATATATGCATAAAACCTCTGTTTAATGATAGACAATAAACTGAAAACACTTCTACTAGACAGAGGAAGAAAAAGCACATGTTTGGAGAATGGGGGTTGGAAAGAAAATCATCTCAAATTCTATACGTTTTTCTAAGTTTGTGATTATAATATTGTCATATTTATTTATAACTGCAACAAATTAACTAAAACATGGGCATAAGAAAAAGACCTATCTTAATTGTACTAAATCTGAAATCTGGAGCTATAACCCAAACATATATATTTTTCAAAATGCCTTAAAATATTCTGACTTGAAAATTTGCAAATCCAGAATCACTTACTTGCATTTTTTTGTATATTAAACTTTTAATTTAATTCTAAAAAAGAAAATAAATGTATTATTTAAAATGAAAAAATAAATCTATAAAATTATAATATAAACAAGGGAATAATACACTACATTTTTTATTATGTTTGGAAGTTTTTTTCTGGGATTTTAAAAAAATGTACATCTGGAAACAAACTCATTAATTCAGAGGCAGACAAGATTATCTGTGAGTATTTACTGCGACTATATTTCTGATAAGAAAAGTCCATTGGGGGCTGAAAAGATGTTTTAGTTGATATATGAAAGTAGACAGTTCTGCTATAACACGATATTTAGATTTTTGAAAAACTTTGTGCTGATAAAACTGAACATTGGTAAAACAGAATTTCTATGAAAATAGGAATAACCACTTAAAACTTGTGAGATGTGTAATGAGAGTATAAACTCCAAATATTGATAAAATTAGTGGCCCTGTTGAGTTTCTGCTTGCATTTTAAATCAGCATCACTGGCTTATGAAATTAAGCCCTTCATCTTTTCTGGGGGTTAATGCTTTCTTCTGCAAATTATAGGTAGTTGAATTCATTTACTTTCAAAAAAGACTTTTGTATCAATATCTAGTATCTTATCCCTGGTTGCTGTCTTCATCAATTAAGTTTTAACATGAGGAAACTATCTTAGCAGCTACCTAATTTGCACATCTAGCTTCATCAAACAGCTTAAAACTGTGGCACACACAGAGTATTGACAGTAATCTAGCCACTCCTTGTAGTAAAGACAAGATTTCAGTGTAATTAAGCTTTCTCCTGTGGGAGTTTCCTCCCCAAACTGCACCCACGTGAGGACCCGAGGAATTGTGTTGTGTTGAGGGGGCTATAGTTTACCCTGCCTGACCAAGGAGGTGGTGAGTTAAATCACATTTTGCCCTTGAAGACCTGGAAGGGAAAACTCTTTCTGGACTTGTGCTGGGAATGCCAGCTTCTCCTTAACACTTTGCGGGCTTTTACTGCTGTAACTGTAACTGATCAGGTTTCTTACTTATAGTTGGCTGATAAAAAAAACCTGGAACTGAGTTTCAGGGCTCCCGATTGCAAATTCCTAGGGTATGCCTGACTGTATTTTTATATTACCTTTATTTCTTATTTAAACCTCTAAGCTTGCTGTTTATTTTTTAAAAACAAATTTTATTTCAGCATATTATGGGGGAACAAAAGTTTAGATTAAATATATTGCCCTTGCCCACCTCCCCTCCAAATCAGAGCTTCAAGTGTGTCCATCCCCTAGATGGTGCACATCGCACTCATTGTGTATGTACACACCCATCCCCTCCCCCACCACATCTGCCCGACACCCAATTAATGTTATTCCTAAATGAGCTCTTAGGTGATGATCACTGAAACCAATATGATGGTGAGTACATGTGGTACTTGTTTTTCCATTCTTGGGATACTTCACTTAGTAGAATAGGTTCCAGCTCTATCCAGGAAAATACAAGAGGTGCTATATCACCATTGTTTCTTACAGCTGAGTAGTGCAACATGGTATACATATACCACATTTTACTAATCCACTCATGTATTGATGGACACTTGGGTTGTTTCCATATCTTTGCAACTGGGAATTGTGCTGCTATAAATATTCAGGTCCAGATGTCTTTGTTATAGAATGTCTTTTGTTCTTTTGGGTAGATAATGGGATTGCTGGATCAAATGGTAGGCCTACTGGTATCTGTTTAAGGTATCTCCATATTGCTTTCCACAGAGCTTGCACTAGTTTGGAATCCCACAAGCAGTGTATGAGTGTTCCTGTTTTTCTGCATCCACGCCAACATTTATTGTTATGGGACTTTTTGATAAAGGCCATTCTCACTGGACTTAAGTGATATCTCATTGTGGTTTTGATTTGCATTTCCCTGATGATTAGAGATGTTGAGCATTTTTTCATATGTTTGTTGGCCATTCTTCTGTCTTCTTTTGAAAAATTTCTGTTTACGTCCTTTGCCCACTTTTTGATGGGGTTTTTAATTTTTTCTTGCTGATTTTCCTGAGTTCTAAATAGATTCTAGTTATCAGTCCTTTATTGGAAGCTTAGCATGCGAAAATTTTTTCCCATTCTGTAGGTTGTCTGTTTGCTCTCATGACAGTTTCTTTGGCTGTGCAGAAGGTTTTTAATTTAATCAGGTCCCATTTATTTATTTTTGTTGTTGCTGTGATTGCCTTTGGGTTCTTCTTCACAAATTCTTTGCCTAGGCCAATGTCTATAAGAGTTTTTCCCACATTTTCTTCTATAATTCTTATAGTCTCACACCTTAGGTTTAAGTCTGTTATACACCATGATTTGATTTTTGTGAGAGGTGAAAGCTGTGGGTCCTGTTTCAGTCTTCTACATGTGGCTATCCAGTTTTCCCAGCACCATTAATTGAATAAGGATTCTTTTCCCCAGTGTATGTTTTTGTCTGCTTTGTCAAAGATTAGATGGCTATATGAGGATGGTTTTATATTTGGATTTTCTGTTCTGTTCCACTGGTCTGTGTCCCTGCACTTGTGCCAATACCAAGCGGTTTTAATAATCACAGCCTTGTAGTATAGTTTGAAGTCTGGTAAATTAATACCTCCCATTTTGTTATTATTGCCTAAAATTGCTTCTGCTAAACAGGGTCTTCTCTGGTTCCATCAAGGTGTAAAAGTATTTTTTCTACATCTGTGAAAAATGATGTTGATAATTTAATAGGGATTGCATTGAATCTGTAGAACACTTTGGGCCATATAGACATTTTAACTATGTTGATTCTTCCAATTCACAAGCATGGTATGGTTTTCCATCTATTTACATGCTCTGCAATTTCCTTCCTTGGTGTTTCATAGTTCTCCCTGTAGAGGTCTTAAACCTCCTTAGTTAAATATATTCCTAGGTACTTTGTTTTCTTTGTTGCTATTGTGAATGGTATTGAGTCTTTGATTTGGTTCTCCATTTGACTGTTATTGGCATATATGAATGCCTCTGATTTGTGTGTATTGATTTTGTATCTTGAGACATTACTGAATTCATTTATCAATTCCAGGAGTCTCTTGGTTGAATCTTTGGGGTTTTCTAGATATAATATCATATCATCAGCAAAGAGTGAGAGTTTGATCTCTTCTGTCCCTATTTGGACATCCTTGATTTTGGTCTCTTGCCTGATAGCTCTCACAAGGACTTCCAGTACTATGTTGAAAAGTAATGGGAACAGTGGGAAGCCTTGTCTGGTTCCAGTTCTAAGTGGGAAGGCTTTCAATTTTTCCCCATTCAGTATGATGTTGGCTGTGGGTTTGTCACATATGGGTTGTATCATTTTTAGATAGGCCCCATCTAGGCCCCATATTTTGTTAAGCATTCTTAACATAAAAGGGTGTTGAATTTTGTCAAATGTTTTTTCTGCATCTATTGAGAGGATCATATGGTCTTTGTTTTGGGTTCTATTTATGTGGTGAATTACATTTATAGATTTGCATATGTTGAACAATCCCTGCATCTCTGGGATGCAGCCTACGTGCTCATGATGGATTATTTTCTTGAATAGCACCTGGATTCAATTTGCTAGGATTTTATTGAGAATTTTGGCATGTATATGCATAAGAGAAATTGGTCTGTAGTTTTCTTTTTTTGTTGCATCCTTTCCTGGTTTTGGCATCAGAGGTATGTTGGCTTCATAAAATATGTTGGGGAGGATTCCATACTTCTCAATGTTGTGCAATAACTTTTGTAGGATAAGCACCAATTCTTCTTTGTATTTGTGGTAAAATTCATGTGTGAAACCATCTGGTCTGGGGCTTTTCTTTTTGGGAAGGTTTTTTATTGCTGTTTCGATTTCAGTTCTTGACATTGGCCTGTTCAGGAATTCTATTTCTTCCTTGCTGAGCATAGGGATGCTGTGTGTTTCTAAAAATTTGTCCATTTCCTCCACATTTTCCAGTTTGTGTGCATAAAGGTTTTTGTAGAATTCATAGATGATATCTTGTATCTCAGTGGCATTAGTTGTAATTTCTCCTTTCACGTTTCTGATGGAGCTTATGAGAGATTTTTATTTTCTGCTCTTAGTTAGTCTAGCCAAAGGCATGTCAATTTTGTTTATCTTTTCAAAGAACCAACTTTTTGTTTTATTAATCTCCTGTGTGGTTTTCCTGTTATCTATTTCATTTAGTTCTCATTTGATCTTGTTGATTTCTCTCCTGCTGGGTTTGGGGTCTATCTGTTCTTTTTTCTTCAGCTCTTCGAGTCTATTCATTAGGTTGTCTATTTGCAAATTTTCTGTCTTTTGATATAGGCATTTATGGAAATAAACTTTCCTCTCAGGACTGCTTTATCTGTGTCCCAAAGATTTTGATAACTTGTGTCTCCTTTGTCATTTAGTTCAAAGAAAATCTTTTGATTTCCATCTTGATCTCCTCATTTATAAAATAATCATTCAGGAGAAGGTTGTTTAGCTTCCATGACTCTGTGTAGAAATGAGAATTTCTGTTAGCGTTGATTTCTACTTTTATTCCTTTGTGATCTGAGGAGATGCATGGTATAATTTCAATTTTTTTAAATTTTTTAAGACATGCTTTGTGTCCTACGATATGGTCAATCTTAGAGAATGTCCCATGAGCTGATGAGAAAAATGCATATTCAGTGGATTTTAGATAGAATGTCCTGTAAATATCAGTCAGCCCCATTTGTTCTAGAGTTCTGTGTAAGTCCATTATTTATTTGTTTATTTTCTGTTTGGAGGATCTGTCCTGTGCTGTCAGCAGGGTGTTTAAGTCTCCGGCTATTGTGGTGTTGTTATTTATCATTTGGTTTAGATCAAGTAGGGTTTGCTTTATGAATCTTGGTGCACCTAAGTTGGGTTCATACATATTAAGTATAGTTATGCCTTCTTGTTGAACTGTACTCTTCACCACTATATAGTGATCATCTTTGTCTTTCATTACTTTTGTTGATTTAAAAACTAAGTTATCTGAAATTAAAACTGCCACTCCAGCCTTCTTTTGGCTTTCGTTTGCTTGAAATATTGATTTCCACCCCTTTATTTTCAGTCTAAATTCATCCTTGTAGGTTAGATGAGTTTCCTGGAGACAGCAGATACTTAGCTTGTATTTTTTTATCCATCGGGCCAGCCTATGTCTCTTGAGTGGGGAGTTCAAGCCATTCACATTTATTGAGAGAACTGATACGTGGGGCAGATTTCTGTTCATCCTGTTGGGTAGAACTTAACTGCTATGTTTTCTCTGTTGAGCCATGGTGGTATCTGGCCTTTGATCTTTAGTTTTTGAGTAGTTTTACATTCATGAGTGTTTCTTGTGCTGGTCCATGTGCAACTCTCTTTTGAGTATTTCTTGGAGGGGTGGTCTTGTCTTGGTGAATTCTGTCAGTCTTTGTTTATCTGAGAATGTCTTCATTTCTCCTTTGTATATGAACTTAGCTTTGCTGGGTACAAGATTCTGGGCTGGGTGTTATTCTGTTTCAGAAGAGTGAGAATGGGGCCCCAATCTCTTCTTGCGTGTAAGGTTTCAGTTGAAAAATCTGGTGTTATTCAGATAGGCTTTCTTTTGTATGTTACTTGTTTCTTTCATCTTACAGCTCAAAGAAGGACCTCTTTAGTGGCTATTTTGGTCAGTCTGATGACTGCATGATGTGGTGTCTCCCTATTTGCAATGAATCTCCCAGGGGTCCTTTGGGCTTCTTGAACCTGTAAATGTAGACTTTTAGCAAGGCCTGGGAATTTTTCCTCAATTATATCTTCAAATAGCTTATCCAACCCTTGCGTATTATCTTCTTCACTCTCAGGAATACCCATAACTCTCACACTAGGCTTCTTCACATAATCCCATATTTCCTGCAGACTCTGGTCTTTTCTCTTATTTCTTTGCTATATCTCTGTGACTGACTTATTCAATTGGAAGTGTTATCTTGAATCTCTGAGATTCTTTCTTCTGTTTGATCTACCCTGCTCTTGAGGCTTTCCACTGTGTTTTGTAATTCCCTGAATAAATTCTTCATTTCCAGGATTTTGGTTTGATTTTTCTTTAATATTTTGATTACTTTAGCGAATTTTTCTTCCAAGTCCTGGATTTTTTTTGTGGTTTCTTTGTGTTGGTTATCCATTTTTTCTTGTAGATCATTCAGTTTTATTACAATCCATGTTGGAATACTTCTTCTTCATTTTAGGGTTCTGAATTTGGTTAATGTCCATTGCTGGATAGCTGTTGTTCCTCTTTGGGGGTGCGCTTTCCATTTGATTCATCATACTTTCAGAGTTCTTTTGCTGATTCCTTCCCATCTGGATCAGCTGTTGGTTCTTACCTTTAGATTTTTGTTTGGATAATGACACACCCTGTTTGGTCTCTGAGCCAGTAGGTAGTGTTTGTGGGTGAGATTCGACCACACCCTATATGATAAGTCAGTAAATGCAGTGAAAGTGTGTGCAGAATGACCTCCCTGTCAATAGGTGGTGCTTGCTGGGAGAAGCAGTGTTTAGTGTTGTTTTTGGTTCCCCTATCCAGTTCTTGTTCCTCTGGAGAGGCACTCTAGTGCCTCACGTGGTGGGTAGGGCCCTGGGACTTCCAGGTATGTCCTTATTCTGCACCTCAGTGAGGGCAGGTTGGGGAGTGAGTCTGGGAAGAGCTGGGTTGGGTAAGCCTGCCCTCAAGCTCCTGACCCCGCTGCTAACAGGGGTCAAAGGTCTTCTCTTTGCCTCTGGGCAAAGCTGTCAGAGAGGGGCTGGAATGGCCTCACTCAGCAGAAAAGTCTGTGTGTGGGGGTCAGGCTGTCCGAGACCCACAGTCTAGAGTAGGCCCTGCTCCTTTCCACCCTCCCCCACTGCACAGTTTCTCCCTGGCCTCTACCAGTAGGCAGGACCTCAAGCCAGTGGATTCACCTTGGCTGTCATGCAGGCCAAGAGGTTCCTTGCCCAGGACCACAGCCTGGACTGGGCACACGGCCTTCCTGTGAGAGGAAGGTTGCCCTTTAAGCATGCCGATCTGCCCCTGAAGGCACACACACTCAGTAGGGTCATTCACAAATATCCCTTCTGTGCCCCAGGACAATGCGATCAAGACCTGCATGTATGGGATCCAGTCTGCAGGCCTGTCCCTTGGGCCCTGGAGATCAATCCCCAACCCTTCCAGTGAGAGGAGTTCTGGTCTCAAGTCACCCATGGGGTGCCCAAGCTGCATTGATGTCTCTCTGTCTCAGGATTTGCCCCGCTCTCCTGGAGTCACTAGGCAAGCAGCACCTGGGAGGGCTTGTGGGTAGGGAGCTCACAATCTTAGTACCCCTCAGTCTGCTGTAGGCCCCCAAAAGGAAAGGTCCCATTCCCTGCAGATGCCTCTGGGTGGTGGCTAAATTATCTCTCTTGGAAGCTGCCAGTAGGGAAAGGGGAGGGGAGAATGAAGCAATATGGTGCCTGCTGATCGGCTCGGGTCTGTGGACCGGGAGGTGCCCCAAGGGAGCTAGGAGCCTGGTACCCTATCCACAACAAGCTCACAGCTCACTGGCAATGGCAGTCTTTGGGCTGGTGTGGGCAGGTCTCTCCACTCAGGAACCCACCTGCAGTCCAAAACGCAAAGGAGGGAAAATGTATTTGCTCCACCTACCCTTGTTGCTGGTCTTCCAGTTCTCCTCTGCAACTTCTTCCTGTGGAGTCTCCTGTAGTTTCAGGCACTCTTCCTTCCGACCCTTGTCTGATCTATGTTTGTCTGCCTGTTTATTTTTTTTTCACTTTCTTCTAAAATCTGTTTTTCTTGTAGAGACATGCTGGCTGAAGGTTTTTCTCGTCCGCCATCTTGCCCCTCTCCTAAAATCAAATTTTAGTGTTTAAAATCATCTTGCATATTTTTTCCTTTCTTGTACCCTACCTTCAAACTAATTTAGAACAAAATGAAGTCTAAATGAGTGCTTAAATCCCAAGTTCTTGTCCTTATGGGGCTTACAGTTTGGGGTTGGGGCAGAAAAACAAACTCTCACAGCACAATATGGTAAGTGCTACAGGAGTCATTTGCAAATAGCCCTATGTATTAGCAAGCTGCAGAATGTGACAGTGGAGTGGTCAGGGACAGCTTCATGAAAGAGGGGATCTCATGGAGAGAAGGGAATTATGGACAGTAGAAATACATGCAGTATAGAGTCCTAAATGATGTGTTAGGGCAAATGAAGGTCATTTTGCAGTCTTGGAGAATAGGTCTGTGTGTGTGTGTGTGTGTTTGTGTGTTTGTGTGTGTGTGTGTGTGAGATGGTAGTGAAGCCAGGGACACAGGGTTGAGAGGTAGGAAGATTGGAAGGTCTGTACATGAGGCAACTTGCTGGAACTCCACCCTGACAGCTCAGGGAGCTGTTTAAAATAAATCAAATTAGATTATTATTTCAGAAAGATCACTCTGGTGGAAGTATGGAGAATGGATCCCAGGGGCCAAGTGGAAGACAGGGACCAGCCAGGGGGCTGTCAAGAGCAATGCACAGCAAGGTCTGCACCATAGCAGTGGAATGAAATGGGCAGTGGGGCAGGTGAGTACTGTTCTGAAGGTGTAGGGTCTGATTGGGTGTCAGTGGTGAGGAAGAAGGATGATTCTTCCATTCCCGTGTATGTCCCTGGGTGGGACAGGCCTTACAGGAAGCAGGATTGTGGCAAAATATGTCTTCAGTTTTAGACAAGTTGAGTTTGATTGGGCTGTGGGGCAGCCAAGCTAATATACCTGGCTGCAAATTGGACTGAAGTCTCTCAACCAATAAACAAAGAATTTGGAAAGAAACTTAAGCCCTCTAACTCCAAATAATTAATGTGAGGGCTTTACAGACCTTTTAGACAAAGCTAATGCATTTGTCTACCCTCAAAGGAATATTAGAAACTGTATGCACATTCCAGCAGAGGGCAATATTCAACTAAAGAGAAAATACTCAAATAGTTTTTGTGCATTCACACGCCTAGTGGAGACTCAACTGGAAGAATGAAACATTTTGAGCCATGAGAGTTTCCTCTTTAAAAAAACCCTAAAGCAAACTTTGAGATCTACTAGAAGATTATTAATAGATCACACTCTTCTGGTTTTTCTGGGGCAATGGGTAGAGGGGGAAACACTAAGATTATATCTGTGACTGTCATTAATTAAAAGACTGTATATACTAACTTCATCCCAGAAATTAACTTCTGCTGTTTTTGTGAGTATGATAAATGGTTTTATTATTGCCTATGAACCATTTATGTTTCTATAGTTTCTTGATTGCAATTGTACTCCCAGAATAATTGGAAGTTGTTCCAAATAAATTAAATGACCAAAAAGGCATCTCATGTTTAATATGTGGAAATCAATAAGCTAATTATTAGTATTTATTAATCCATAAACTGGCTCTATTTTTTCCCTTGCCTTCTTGTCCTTATCTGATCTCTCTGTGCCAGGATTTTCTAAAGAGCATTGTATAGAACACCAATCTTGGAAGATGTTTTGAAAAATAAGGACTCTGATAGAAATGTGGGTAGAAAAGTAGAAAATGTGGGACAGTGTTCCCTCCTTATCCCCAAAGTATATGTTTCAAGACCCCCAGTGAATGCCTGAAACCCTGGATGGCAACTAACCCTAAATATACTATGTTTTCTCCTATACATACTTATCTATGATAAAGTTTAATTTATAAATTAGGCACAGTAAGAGATTAATAACAATAACTAATAAAAGCAAAACAATTATAACAATATGCTAGCATCACTATTCTTGTGCTTTGGGACCACTGTTAAGTAAAATAAGAGTTACGTGAACACAGGCACTGCCATACTACAACAGTGGATCTGATAACCAAGAGTGCTACTAAGTGACTAACAAGCAGGCGGCAGAGACAGCATGGGGTGATGGACAAAGGGCTGCTTCACCTGCTGGGTGGGATGGAGTGGGATGGAGTGGGATGCCACAAGATTTCATCACATTACTCAGAATGGCAAGTAATTTAAAATGTATAAATTGTTTATTTCTGGAATTTTCTATTTAATATATTTGGATCATAGTTGACTGCAGGTAATTTAAACCACAGAACATGAAATTGCAGATAAGGAGGAACTACTGTATATAAAACCCCCATGTTGGAGATTTACAATGCATTTAATGTTTTATAGGTTCTAGTAAGTCAAGAAACTATCAGGACACCTGTGCAATCTTGTTTAACCTAGCAGCTCTCCACCTTAATGATCACAGAAGAATCCCTTTTTCACAGTCCTCAACATCTCATGGAAGTGGTCTGGGGAAGGTACTTTTGAAAACGTTGCTCTTCCTCAACTCTACTGACACCCTATCTGGACATTATTTCTGCTGTTTCACTGTCCCCTGGGTCCTCACCCTCCACTAGCACAGTGATGCTCACACTGAGGAGGGGAAAGCGGGGTGCTTTCCAAACCATTCATAGTCACCTTGAATATTCAAGATCATCCATGCTTCCCCCAACATCCCACTCCAATTTGGGAGACTGTTGCCTGTCTAGAGTCTATTGCACATGAACAGACAACTGTTATAATACCATTTACCACTGTATGAATCCATTTTCTTTTTTATTATTTTGTAATTTTTTAAAATCTTCTATGTGGTTTGCTAACTTAACTGTCTCAACTTTTGTGTCACTAAGCTGTTACATTTTTTTGGTTCTCCTGATAAATTATATTCCACATCTTGATTAACAAGGAAATAGGGAGTTGGGCTTGGAACATGAGTTCTAGTTTCAAAGGAGAGAGGGAAAAATCATTCCCTTGATGGTGGGGGCAGCAGTGCCCAGGCTCAGAGGAGCTTCCCTTTAGGTTCCTGTGCGGAAGGCAGGAGAGGCCACAGGTCAAAACACAAGGCACTAGCTGGGCAGGCGGACATGACTCTTGTTGGCTCATTTATTTATCCATTTAGTAAATATTTACTGAGTGCCCACTTTATACCAGGGACTTTTCTTGGCACTGGTGATATAGCAGTAACAAACAAAAAAAGTCAAAGAGAAAAAGCCCTGGCCTCAAGGAGTTTCCTTTCATTTAAGTTGTTAGTGCCCACTATGTGCCAGGGACTGTTGTAGGCACAGGGCCTGCAGCAGCAAGGTGAATGAAGTCTGTACACTCATGGCATGCACAGACCTGTGCTCATGGGGAGGGACATTTCTGGGGGTCAGGTATCAATTTCCACTGTTTTTTGTGTGAGGAAGCAGCAGCACAGAAAGGTTATATAACTCGCCTGAGGTGACACGGCTTTCCCAAGCTGTCCAAAGTCGGGCAAAGAGTCAACTCTCTTCCCCACCACAGTACAGAATCCCAACCACCCCTATATAACAGAGGAGCTATGTATATATAGCATTTGGACTGCTGATCTGAGTTCTCTCCAGCATTTGTGTGATGGAAAAAGTGCAAACATTGGAACCATTGCCTTGAAATGAGCTCTATTCCAAATGGTTAATTTGTTTCAGGTCCTTATGACTGAGAGATCTGTGACCTGTATGCACAGACATGTCTTGACACATGCCAGCAACAAGAAGACTCAGCTGAAAACCTCATCTCTGCCATGAACTGGCTTTTAAGCACTGAGCAAGTTACTGGGCTGTTTGCTTTTGTGGAAATGGCTAGGTAGGGGTGGAGGAGAGGGTGTCATTTAATACTTACTTCATAACGAGAAAATACAGATATAGCACCTTACCTGGTATCTAACATAGTGGACCCTTATGTATAATTATGAATACAAGTTACATAACACATGCTGATAGTGTATATAGTGGTAAACATATATGTTTTGAGATACCAAGACGTAACCGTTCATGTAATAGTGACTAGAGGTGAGATTTTTTGTTTGAACGTTCTGTAGACGAGGGTGTGGCACTTCCCTCTGTGCTCCGGGATTGTGAAATGCAGAGGGAGTTGCATGGTGGATTCTCCTTATTTGAATATCTCCTATGAGACAGCAGTCCCCAACCTTTTTGGCTCCAGGGTCTGTTTTCATGGAAGACAATTTTTTCATGGATTGGGGATGGGGGCATGGTTTTGGGATGATTCAAGCACATTACATTTACTGTGCACTTTATTTCTATTATTATTACATTGTAATATATAATGAAATAATTATACAACTCACCATAGGTTTGAGGACCCCTGTTGTGAGATACTATATTCTTGGGAAAACAAGAGTGCTTTTATCAACACAAAGTTTTGTTTCCAAGATTTTTCATATTATTTGTTTGTTTATTTACTTATTTTCCAAGTGAGTATCCTCATTGAAAAATTTTTCATTTTAAATACTCTAACTTAAGGGCTTTCAAGAGAACTGCTGCATGTGGTTCAAACAGCTTATAAGACATAGGTCCTTTAAGCCAGGACTGCTGAGACTTGAGGTGTTAGGGGTTTAACACCGCATTTGGGAAGGCTGTTCTTCAGATTGATATACTCAGCTGGATAAACAGCTCTCTCTTAGCCCTAGCATGGACTATCCATCCAAAGACTTGATAAACATTTTTCTAGAAGTAAGGTATTTTGGTATTTTCAACACAATTAAAAATCATATGCAGAGCATGTACCTGCTCTGGAAGTGCAAGGAAGTGATTTGTAATTATCTGTTTAATTTTACTGAGCATTTCTATATTTCCTTTAGAGACTGACTTTGCCAGTTTTCTTTCTTCTCCTTTTCACAGAAGAGAACAACTTTCATCATTAAAGGGCCAAGGATAAGGATAAGATGTCAAGCTGATATGATATGTTCATTTTATATAATAGTAATAATAATATTAGTATTTTCTCATACAGAAATAAAAATTCTCCTCCTCACCTCCTCATCTCCTAGTTTATCACAGAATTAAAGATTCATAGTTTGAGCTGGGAAGAACTTTATATATCATCTGGTCAAACCCACTACATGTTTGAGGTCACAACTCAGAAGTTCCTCTGAGCTCACCTAGATGCCACACATTTGGCTCAAATTGGATATGCATACTTTGTTTTTGTTGGGTCCAATTAGCAGGCTGGGGAAGAGACAAGTATTAAACTCAAGTAAGGATTCTAATAGAGTTGAAATGAGCTTAACTTGAAAATATAGCTAAAGAGTTAATTTCTTTCTTGAATTGAAGTAGAATCTAAGTTTGAAGCTTTAGGGATGGTTTATATCTTTGAAATATAACTTGTTTCATCTTATGCAAACAATTAAATTAGGAAAATTATGCCCTGACTTCAATTTGAAATACAGTTGACCCTTGAACAACAGAGGGGTTGGGGTGATGATCCCCATGTAGTCGACAATCAGTGTATAACTTTTGACTCTCCCAAAACTTAACTACTGATAGCCTATTGTTGACCGAAAGCCTTACTGATAACATAAACCATTGATTAACACATATTTTGTGTTATATATATATAAAATATTATATATACTGTATATATACTTTTTTGTGTTATGTGTTTTATGTACTGTATTCTTACAATAAAGTAAGCTAGAGAAAAGAAAAGTTATTAAGAAAATGATAGAGAAGAGAAAATATATTTGCTCTTCATTAAGGGGAAGTGGATAACCACAAAACTCTCATCTTTGTCTTCTTCACACTGAGTAGGAGGAGGAAAAGGAGGTGTTGGTCTTGCTGTCTCAAGCATGGTGGTTCATCTGTGAGTTTTTTCAAATTGTCACAAAACTCCTAAACATTTTCCAATGTGTTTATTGAAAACAACCCGTAGTATCAGTGGGCCTGCATGATCAAACCTGTGTTGTTCAAGGGTCCAATGTATTATGATTTAGAGCATCTATGTAATTGATATTTGCAATGAAATTTTTGGGCTGAGGATATATTTTTTCCCATGACTAAATTCTTTATTTCTGAGATTTTATGGTGGGGGATGGTGGTAGTATACAGGAGATACAAAAATCTACATTATAAAAATATACTAAACATAGTGTTACCATATGACTCAACAAGTACACTCCTAGGTATATAATCAAAAGAAATGAAAACGTATATCTACACAAAAACTTGTACATGAATGACTGTTCATAGCAGCATTATTCATAATATACATAGGTGAAAACAACCCAAAGGTCCATCAGCTGAGGAATAGATAAACAAAATGTTATCTATCTATCTATACTTGTGTATACACACACACACACACACACACAATGGAATATTATTTGGCAGTGAAGAGAAATGAAGTACTGATAAATGCTACAACATGGATGATCCTTGAAAACATTATACTGCATGAAAGAAGCCAGTTAGAAAAGACCACATATTGTGTGATTCCATTTATATGAAATATCCAGAACAGGAAAATCAATTGAGACAGAAAGTAGATTATCGGTTGCCCAGGGCTGAGGTGTGGGAGGTGGGTGGTGGGGTGCTTGGGGACAAACGGGGAAGGATTGCTAAAGAGTATGGAGTTTATTGTTGGGGTGATGCAAATGTTGTAAAAGTGATCGTGCTGGGCATGGTGGCAGGTACATGCAATCTCAGCTACTTGGGAGACTGAGGCAGGAAGTTCCCTTGAGCTTAGAAGTTTGAGACCAGCCTGGGCAACACAGAGAGACCCTGTCTCTTAAAAAAACTGTGGTGATGGTTGCACAACTCTGCATATATTAAGACCCCTTTTGGCTGGGCACAGAGGCTTACACCAATTATCCTAGCACTTTCGAGGTGGGAGGATCACTTGAGGGCAGGATTTTGAGACCAGCCTGAGCAAGAGGAAGATCCCATCTCTACAAAAACTAGGAAAATTAGCTGGGCATGGTGGTGCACACCTGTAGTCTCAGCTACTCAGGAGGCTAGGGCAGAAGGAGCACTTCAGCCTAAGAGTTTGAGGTTTCAATGGGCTATGATGATACTATTGCACTCTAGCCCATGCAACAGAGTGAGACCCTGTCTGAAAAACAAAAAATAACAACAAATTGAATTCTATCCTTTAAATTGTTGAATTGTATGGTATATCAATTACACCTCAATAAAGCTGTCATAAAATTATACATAAAGAAGGAGTCTATATCAAAATTTAATGGTAGTTATATTGATTTTTTTTCTTAGTCCTTTCCAAATTTTCTTAAAAGATTACCTTTGTGGCTTAAAAAAAGTATCACAAGTAATTTAAACAAAAAACCCTGTATTTCAAAGAAAATGTCTTAAATTCTTTCTGATATAATATAGAATTTAAATATAAAAATGATATTCTATTATAAAAGAGCACATTTTGGAGTTTCTTGTAGACAAAAACATCTTTTCTCATCTTGGTAGTTTTTCTCAGACTGCTGTCCAATAGGGGCCATTCAGGCTTCTTGAATTGAATGGAATGTTGGGGCTCTCAGACTAACAAGTCTTCCTTTGATATTTCTATAGGTAAATGTCTCATTGTTTGTCCCAGTCCATGTTTATACTAGGCAGGCACAATGAAATTTCTTATCAGTATTGCCACTTTTAGAAAAAAAAAGAGTAATTCGGATATTGAAACAAAAGCTCAAAGTGTTATAATAGTCTATGAATTTAGAGTAACAGGTAGTTTCTCAAGTTTGTTCCTTTTGCCATTTCAATTCTCTGGCAGTTGAGAATTGGATTTGTACACTAGGACAAAACATTGTAGCAGCACACGGAGATGTAAGTAGTAGTGAAACACCGATACATTCATAACTGGAGAGTAAAGGAGGAGGTCTTTGGACTTAACAGAGCTGGAAGGGTGGGAGGAAGTAAGGAGAAAAGCATTTATTTGTCCATCAATCTGGCAGTACAGAAATTGTGATAAAATAGCACTAGTATTGGAAGTGTTTCAGTTAGTAATTCAAAAAAGCAAACAACCTTTCCTTCCCTATCCTGATCAGCTTTTCTAACAACCCACCACATCCTGTCAGCTATGTATATTTTGGTTCACCAGATGTAGGTGGAGGAGAGAAGCATTGATTTGGCACTCATTATGTGCCAAGAATCGTGCTGGATACTGGGGATTAGTCCAAAATCTATGTGGTCCAAGCCCTCCCAGAATTTATAGCCTATGGGGAAGAAATGATTCTTTCAAAGACTATGAACATGTATTGCCAGAGGGCTTCTATAAACACCTACTATCAGGCTGTTTTGGGGGCATTTGCAGGGCAGGCAGAGCAAACTGAGAGTGTGACTCATTTTCCAGCTGTGCTTTAGACACTGCCCTGCAGAGCCAAGCCAGTGGTGGAATTGGTCTGGGCAGTGAAACCTGAGGGCAGGGACAAGGCAGCACTGACGGTCTGGCTGGCTCTGATCACGATTCTTCTGGCACAGCCAAATGGTAATTAAAGGAGAATACCAAGCATCCTGTATTTTGGTGTACAGCTTTTTCTTTGCTGAAGTCCAGGCTCTGTGGTAATTTTTTGCAAAAGAAGACAATAAGACTTGTACACAAAGTTGAGATCTTTTAGGTGAACCAGATTCTTAATGAGACACCGGTATTAATCTTACAGCTACTTAACTCTGTTTTACAAACCGTGTTTGCTAATGCAGTGTCACTAATGAACATAAATCTTAGAGATTGTCTCTTGTTCCATTATAGCCTGGCAATAAAAAAAAAACCTTGTTTATCAAGTTTGGTAAATCTGATTTAGAGGGGTAATCCTACTTCTGGGTGGGCCTTGAAGGCAAGATTAATAGGCCTTTAAAACAGAACAGGTGGAGTTACTGATATCATTACCTGCTGAAAGTTGCTATAGCAATGAGTGGTTTGATTGCACTGCACAGTTGTTGGTACAGCGGGTTAGTATAAAAGGATCCCACTAATTTAGCAGAAAGTCTCCTGGAGCAATTTAATTAAACTCTGGTAGAATGAGTGCCAAATTCTCTGAGAGCTCTAAGATATAGTTCTGTTTAGTCCTACATTACTTAAAGGTACATTATTATCCTAAATCTACACACTGTCACAAATATTATTTAATGATTTTAGGAAAAATACTTTATAAATTTTAAAGTTACTTTTAAAATGAAGAAGTATAATTTTTATGAAGACTTGTATATTTTAATATAGTTTGTGATATTTGTTTTAAAATGGAAAAATGCCATTAGACTATAAGGAAAAGTGTACAAAGACTAGCTCACTGGCCTTTTGAGAGGGTGGAGGAAGCTGGAGCCTGAACCTACTAGCAGTTGTGAGCACATCTTTTGTTATTGTGAACTGGAGTACCAGATGGTATTGCCTTTTTCATTGGCAATCTGTAATAAAATGGGTGCTATTCTTCTGGATAAATACTGTATGTACAGAATTCTTTAGAAATGCAGCATAATTATTGTTTCAGAGTTTGTGGTCAGAGATGACTTTAGAAGAATATCCTATAACAAGCAAAATAAACGGATGTCTGTGCAGATGTGCCTGTTGAACTTGGGTTCTGGATATCCTCCCCTTCTATTTTTTCTTTTTAACACCTTGGTGGTATCTTCCCTACTTATCCCGATTTTTAGTGTTTTCAGTACATAAGTTTCAAAACAACACCTCTACTCTGCCACCTATAATGTGGCAAATACCGTGGTGGGTGTTTCATATCAATTTTCTGCATTTATTTTGGCCATGTGTTTCGGACTTAGGCGCTTAAAAGCAGGCTCTTGAAGGGTGAAGTTGGCCCATTTTGACAGTCATACCGCTGGCAATGCAGTTCATGCAGATGTCACTCTGCTGCCACCTGGAGGCTACTGTGGGATGTGCATCTTTAGGCGTGCAGGGATACTGGGTACACAAGCCGTCCAGGCTGGGTGTCAGGGAGGACTTTGTCCTCATTCCCTGTTGAGGGCAGCTGACATGACCGCACAAAATTGAGGTTTTACCTTTTTATTTTTTATTATAGAAAAATGCAAGAGCAATATACTATTATATGGTGCATATGTAGTATTACTTGATAGAAAGCAAATTCAAAGTTATTGTTACACAGAGTTTTAAAAACATGTGGCAAGTAGGATTGTTGCCTTCTCTGCTCCATCCCTGCCCTTTCTCATCTTCCTTACGATTCATCTTGGGGAGCCATATAAATGAATACCTCAAACTATTTCTAAGCAGAAACATAGGTGAAATCTCTTGGCATTGTTGCCCAATAGTAAGAAGAGCTTGAGTAAATCTACTTGGAGGTGGGAGGCATTAGGTAATTTAAATTAGTAGGAGAGGTAGAGTGGAGTAGGAAATATCTTGTTAATGAATCTGCTGGGACAACTCTGGAGTCCCCCAGGTCAACAGCAAGCAGGGCTATGGGGCAGGGTTGCTGAGGGCACAGAAAAGGGCTGTTACTGAAGCTCAACACTTGTCTGCAAGGTTGAATCAGAAGAATGAGGACAAGTAGTTGAAGAGAAGGAAAGAGATTTATTTCTTTGCCAACAAAGGGAGGAAAAATGTAGACTATCATCCCCAAATCCAATTTTTGTTCCCCAATAAGCAAAAATACAGAGCTTTTAAGGGGGAGTGTTCTCAGGTTCAGGGTGTTGTTGCCAACTACTGTTGATGGTTCTGATCCTTTCATCTCCAGAGTCTGTTGGGACCCACCCCCCTCACCAGTCTGAAGCTGGCTGGAACTGCCCAGGATCTCCTGGGATTGCCTCGAGGTCCTTCCTATCTCCTGCAATACAAAGAACAAAGAAAACATTCCCCTGGCTGGCCCAGCCACTGGCCTCGGGCGAGGAAGTCAGTCTTAGTGAGAGACAGAGTACATATTTTTTTTCTTTTTTTCAGGCCATCTTCCCTGTTACAGGCCCTAGGACCCCACAATGTTGGCTATTAATACAAATTTGGTGTAAAGATTTTTAGTTATCTGCCCTTGCTAGGGGTGTCCAACACTTTAATTTTCCTAGGCCCAAAATGCTATTGGTGCTTATATCAACAACAGTGGCTCTTGTTTATGGGCAAGAGGGTATTAGGAAGAGAATCAGTCAAACCACAGAGAAAAATGCCCCTTTAAGTGAACTTTCCCACTCATCTCAGAACATCTCAACCCCTACTGTTTCCGGGAAAATTTTTATCCAAAACGGGGGCACCCAGCATGCCTGGGGCTGGTTACTGCTCAGCCTGGCACTGGTTGGCTGAGGTCAAAGCTGAGGGCCATGCTGGTGTTCTCAATTTTCATTGATGTGCCAGGAAAAGCCAGACCTCTTCCACAATTAATTGTGCTCTTTTGAAGGATATTGAAATCTGTGGTACTTGAGGAAATAGAAGTGTGGGATTTTCTCACGTGGGTACCAGTCACGTTCTTACAATCTGTGCTATTATGAAGAGTGTTCAGTAGTGAGAAGCCTTCCTTTTGAATCAAGGCAATTTATTTATTTAATATTTTTTTCCTCTCAGGATTTCCTGTGAGAACTCCTGGACTTGTTTACATCTTGGTCCGCACAAATAATACTCAAGCATGGGCAGCCAGGTTATCAGATATTCTTGTCTGTGGAGAGCTGATTTTTAAGAAAGCCTGATCTATAAACCTGGATCTGTGCAGAGAGTTCCTGAGAAACTCATTTATACTTGTAATCTAGTTATTATTGTTGTTTTTGTTCTTCTTCTTCTTCTTTCTCCTTCCCCTCCTCCTCCTCCTCCTTCTTCTCCTCCTCCTGCTCTTCCTCTTTCTCCTTCTTCCTCTTCTTCTTTCTCCTCCTCCTTTTCCTCTTCCGCCTCCCCTTCTCCTCCTCCTCCTTCTGCTCTTCTTTGTCTTCTCCTTCTCCTTCTTCTTTCTTCTCCTTCTTTCTCCCCCTTCTCCCCCTCCTCCCCCTTCTACTCCCTTTCCCTCCCCTCTCCCTCTCCTTCTCTTCCTCCTTCTTCTTCTTTCTTCCTTCTCTTTCTTTGTTTCTTTCACAAACTCCAATTTGCAGACATAAAAAATTTGGAGTCCAGCAGATCACTGTCCAAAGAGGAGGATATAAAGGTAATGACTCCCTGTCCTGCTTGCATCATTGCACTTCTCTCCAGAGTTAAAGTAGAAATAAAAACAGAAAAAAAAAAAACATTAAAAAGGATGTGCCCCAAGTTTCATTCAGAATAACTTGAAATTCAGCTTCCTTTATCAAATTTTTAATCTCTAATTGTAATGACCAAACCTAGCTATCTTTCTGAGTAGTTGTATATGCAAGATTTTCCAAAACAAATTTGTACTTGAAGTTTGATCTGTATGGATGTTTGACAACAATATGATTGTAAGAATAAATCTGAGAGAGATTCTCTGAGAATAAAATAGCCTATGGACAGATTTCCAGTGTGTTTCATTTTGGGCCATATCCTTTCTTTATTTTTAGCTCTTAAATAATATTAATTAAGTACAAAGGAAGTTTTCTATTTACAATTGGTGATACATGTAACATATGTTTACTGAGGCTTTCCCAGGTTGTTTTTCTAATTCACAAAAATAAACAAACATTAGTTTAACATATATGTAATTTAAAAAATCTACCTGGCTTATTTTTTTCAGCGTGTCAAGAGCTTGGTGGTTTAAGTGAATGAACATGAAGACAAGGATAACCCAGATTTGGGTATGTCCAAAATATTGCTTTTCCCTGCACTCATAGGGCTATCACAGATCCAGGAGTACAAGGGACAAGAAGGAACTATATTTCAGTATGTAATATTCCTTCCTGAGAACCTTGCCTATTTTCTGAAACCAGGTAAATTTTTCTTGCACCATTAGTTCTAATACCATGAATTCAGGGGTTGAGACTCCATTTACAATCTAGAAAATAAAACAAAGCCATAAAATCTTTTCCCAGGTAGTTTTATGGGACATGTCATGTGTTCCCCTGTTATTCCTATGATGTAGGCACTTTCAGCTTCAGTTTCAGGGGAAGCATCTGAGCCACAGGTGGAGAAATGGTGGAAGTGAGACCATAACTTCATTCTGCCTGGCCTCAGAACCCCCAAGCTTTGTTGGGGGGAGGGAGGGTTGACTGTTAAAAGTATTAAATAGTAGGAGGATTTTCATTTTAGGCTTTAAAAACTCACTCTAATCTCAAACTGATATACTTGCTGGGTGAGAAGATGTGCTATTGAAATAATAGTAGCTTGACCTAATCTGAGTGTTTTGTCAGTAACATCATTGTGTCTGAAGAGGATTGCTCTTCAGATGAAAGATTTGAGAGAGACAAATGTGTACAACTTTAATCCAGTGATTTATGAAAAGATCAGTGGATGAGTGTTTCTTGTGCTAGTATTTGTTTTTTTGTTCATTTAAACTTTTTGGATTAATAAAGCCCCCTGACTTATACAAAGGAAATGACAATGAAATAAAAGAAGGTTCTTCTTTTAAAAGAACCTTCTGAGACATAGAAGGGGCAGCAAGAAGTGAGCAATAGTGAGGCGGTAAGCTGGAGTCTGGACTAGGAAGTGGCTCTCCCTAGAGGCCACTTCAAAACTCTTTTGTTATTTATATGTACTCATATTCTGCACAGTCTCTGGGGAAATGTTGGTAAATGATGTGGGACAGAGGTGTAAGTCTTTGCTGACTTTAATTGTTCAAGATCATGTGATGTGAGTTTAGTGTGGTCTCATACACCACATCAGTGCTGTTCCAGGCAGACTTTCTGTGATGATGGATGGGTTCTCTACCTGTGCTCCTGGGACAGTAGCCAGTGGCCACTAATGTTGAGCATGTGACATGTGACTGAGGAACTGAATTTTCAATTTCGTTTAATTTTATTTTATTAGACAAGGCAGCTATTGACCCCTGAGAATAGCAAGAATCACACTGGCCATTAGTTCATACACCAAAAATGACCACTGGCTGGAGGAATAATGTCATGGATGGGTAACTGCTGGTAAGTGCATCCAAACCAGTGCCCCAGAACCACCTGAGAAGCTGACATTAAGATTACACTTATGTTGAGTCCAGGAGTGATGGCCCCACTCTCTGTGGATATTGTAAGTGCCTGGGTTTCACTCGAAGAAGAGAGTCATCAGTTGAAGCGCTGAGATATCTGATTCTGTCTCTCATAGCGGAGGGTGGAACTCCTTCTTATTCAAGGCAGGTAATATGGGGAGAGAGGGCAAAGAATTTGGAGGAAATTGGTAGATGAATTGAAATGGGTCAATCCAGAAAATAAGAAGGAAGAAAGGGCCCATTTAGTTCAAGAAAACGGGACTAAATGTGACTAAGAAATAGGATCAAAACTTTAATCAGAGTTACAATCAACAGTCAGCAGCAGTGAATGCTGCACCAAGGAGAGTGAACATCGGGCAGGAACAAGTGGGCAGCCCAACCCACGGGAAACGCAGCAGGATGGGTGCGATATTGGAATCCCAATTGCAAGCAAAGATGCATAAACCATTACTGAATCAGCAAAGCTTTGAAAGGCTTAATTAGTCACTGTCTTGAAAATTCTACTGTTAAGAGGGTGAGTCTGAAAAAAATAAAACTGTGGCTTAGGTTAGTAATTAAGATGTCCATTTAAAAGTTGAGTTCCTGCTTGAGGACTGTGAGGCCAGAGTTCCAGTGTCTCAGGGGAGCTGCAGAAGCTCCTGGAAGGCAATGTGCCCACTCCCTCAGCAAGGGACATTCCACAGCATGAGGAGGTTGTGGATGACAGACCAGACATAACGACACTCATACCAAAGCTGATTTTCTTCCAATAATTTATCACCCATGGTCTACATTGGATGAAAGATTATATCCAATCACAGTTGTTACTTAATGCTTTGGACCACTTCATTGCTATTGTTGCTTATTACTTACATGTAATATGAGGAAAAGAAAACCCCTCAGTGGGTGTTGGGACCAGGAGGGTGGACCCTAGGGAGACAGAGGAACCAAAGCTGGATATCATATGACAAAATATGATTGGTGAAATGGACATGTCAAAACAAGAAGTATGTGAACATGTTTTACCTTTCTCTGTGTGGGAAGGTGGAAGGGAGACAGAGAGAGACACTAGGGGAGGTGAGGATAGAATTGGCTGGCATCTTCCTTCTGGCTTGGGGAATCTCAGTACCTGGAAGTTGTGGGCCTGAAACAATGCCCCATCTGCTGCTCCAGGTCTGGCTGGCAGAGGGGGGCTTGGTGCAAGTTCCAGAGAACATTTTAAACATACCTTGCTAAATAAACCTCTTGGAAAAAAATGTAGTCTTGTAATTATAGAAATAATAAATGCTCACTGTAGAAAAATTGGGAATTTGAGAAAGAATAGGAAAAAATCCTATAATTCTCACACAGAGGCAGGTATTAAATGTGCTTGCTTTTCCTACTAGCATTTTTTCCTTTGCATTCATTTTTTTTACGTAGTTGTGATCATGAAAACAGGGGAATTTTCATCCTGAGTTTTCATTTAACGTTGTAAGCGCCATTTTAGAAAGTGGCTTATAGTGATGCTTTGGGCCACTTCATTGCTATTATTCCTTTTTACTTACATGTAATATTAGGAAAAGAAAACCTCTTAGTGGGTATTGGGACAGGGAGAGTGGGCCCTAGAAAGACAAATGAACCAAATCTGTATGTGGAAGGAAATCTGACTTAATACAATAATAGTAATAATAATAATAATAAAATTTAAAAAGAAAGAAAAAAGAAAAAAACAATTGGGAAGAAAAGGAAGCAGAAACAAACAGTAGGATATGAGGTTCATATTTCTCAACCTAGAAGACACAGACCTTTCATGCCTACAGAAAGACCAAGAGGGAGAAACAAAGCTCCCCAGCCTTCCCACAAGAAGTGCAAGAGAAGCATCAGCAAAGGGAAATTAGCAGTAAATGATTGGAAGGTCCAAAGGGACAGCTCCTCTAAAACAAAGTGTTAGGCAATTTATAAATAGGTTTTCAAGGTCTCCATTTTAGGGCATATCTGGCACTGTGAACTGGGTGGAGACAGTGCAGTCAATACTGCTGGTTTGGTAGACAACCAAATAAATAGAACTAATTAGGTCAGTTTCTTTATTCTTATATTAACTGAAAGTATGGAAATGGAATTAATGTTACTAAGCTGTCAGTACTTAGAAAACAGCACTTTAGAGTTGCCTGTGAAAAGAAAGTTTTGAGATGGTTTTAAAGAGGATCTTAAGCCTGGAATCTCAAGAGCTGGGATCCGTGTCAGTGGAAGCTGACTCTCTGTTGGCTGTTATGTAATAACACATACATATCTCTGTTGAAACCTCAAGAATATTGCATGAAACATGAAGGAAGTAAAAAAGGGGGAGGGAGGAGGAAACTTAGCAGAGCTCTTACCCTTCTGTAAAAATATTTATTTTCAAGCCAAACTTTCGGCAGCTCTCTCTGTGCCCCAGGCTACAAAGCTTGTGTGAATTACTTTTTCTCTTTTCTTTTTCTTTTCTTTCTTTTCTTTTTTTTCTTTCTTTCTTTTTTTTTTTTTTTTGTGGGGTTGGGAGGGGGACACGTCTCTCTACCACAAACTAAAGCTCACCGGTGATCTGGTTTTGAAGTAAGGGGACTGGGGCTGGAGAAGTATCCCAAGAAGACCACTGAGAATGCAAAGTTATTTGTGTAAATTCTGACTCAAATTTTGTTCTTTTTATTCACTTTGATGAAATTTTCTTATTGTGGTTGTTGAGGATTTAAAAATTCTTTTTGGTAGAAAAAATTGCTGACTTATTGGAATTCTACTGAGTGTTATGAGCTCAATTTGGTTCTCTTATTGTGTTCAGCTTTTAATATTTGTGGCTTCATTGTGTGAGTGAAATTCTCCTTGTGGAATGTAAATGAAGCATTTTTTCTGTAAATGAGACATTGGAAAATCTATTGACAGACATTCATCCCATAAATTGAGAGAATGTTTGGGATTTTTAGGTTTATATATAATGTAGACTAGGAAACATGAAGAAACTAAAGCCTTGCTGGAGTTGTATAGTGTATCTTATTGTCTTTTCTTCTAATTAAAAAACTATGATAAATTTTAAGTCCCAAGTCTAGGATGCTGTCTGGTATAGTGACGGGCTAATGTTTTGCCTATGTAACATAAACAAGAGCCACATGAGGCCGGGTGAGGTGGCTCACATCTGTAATCCTAGCACTCTGGGAGGCCGAGGCAGGTGGATCGCTCTAGGTCAGGAGTTAGAGACCAGCCTGAGCAAGAGTGAGACCCCATCTCTACTAAAAATAGAAAGAAATTATCTGGACAGCAAAAAATATATATAGAAAAAAATTAGCCAGGCATGATGGTGCATGCCTGTACTCGGGAGGCTGAGGCAGAAGGATTGCTTATGCCCAGGAGTTTGAGGTTGCTGTGAGCTTGATGCCAGGGCACTCTAGCCTGGGCAACAGAGTGAGACTCTGTCTAAAAAAAAAAAAAAAAAAAGAGCCACATGAAAGTCAGTTAAGGTTAGGAGTTGCTAGTCTAAGAAACTCCATTATACATGGTTCTAAACTCTGCCTACACATTGGAATTGTCTTGGTGCTTTAAAAATACTGAAGCTCAGTCCCACCCCCAGAGAAGACTCATTTAATTGGTCTGGAATGTAGCCTGAGTTCCAAGAGAGACCCAGGTGATTCCCAGGTGTAGCCAAGGTTGAGAACCACAGTGAGAGATTCTTGAGGGAGCTCAGCAATGCTCAAATTACCCCTACTTTACTAGAATCTCACTATTTTTGGTATTGGAGAATAATGTGAACTAAAATAAAATCTTGAGACTCCTCCTCAACTGACTGACTGAATGGACCTCCTCTTGGTCAAGGGGATACCCTAAAACTGATTTGTTGGTCATGATGAGGAAGGTCAAACATTACTCACCATGCCCCTCCCTTCTTATAGACATCCTTTGTAACTCATTAACAGGCCTAAGGCTGTACAAGACTAACCTAGAGGTCCTCAATTAACACAACAAATCACTGAGTCTGGGAATATGTCCAGTGGCTTGTCTCTGATTAACAGACTTCCTTTTTTTTAATATGAAGCGGGGAGTGAGGAGGGGTGTTCAGTTTCCTTTTGTTGTTGTTGTCATCGTCGTTGTTTTTGTTGTTGAGACAGTTTCACTCTGTTGCCTTGGGTAAAGTGGTGTCAACTTAGCTCACTGCAGCCTCAAACTCCTGGGCTCAAGCGGTCCTTCTGCCTCAGCCTCCTGAGTAGCTGGGACTACAGGTGTTCCTGGCTAATTTTTCCATTTTTAGAGACGGGAGGGAGCAGAGGACATGGGGAGTGCCTCCCAGAGTGTTAGGATTACAGGCATGAGCCACCCTGCGAACCCTGACTTCTTTTATCTTAACTTAAAACATTCCAAGCCTTTAGACAAAGCTTCATTTCTTTAACCAATTACAAGTCAAAGAGTCTTGACTGAGATCCTTGAGGGAGCTCAGTAATGCTCATCTATAATCTGTAAACCCCCAACTTTGAGATGTTCCACCTTTTTGGGCCAAACCAATGTATGCCTTCTATGAATTGATTTATGACTTTATGTGTAATTCCTGCCTCCCTGAAATGTATAAAGCCAAACTATAACCCAACCACAGCGAGTCAACTTGCTCAAGGCTCCTTGGGCATGGCTCTGGGTCATGGTCCTCAAATATGGCTCAGATTAAACCTCTTTAAATTATTTTACAGAGTTTGGCTTCTTTTCCATTGACAATGAGGTTCTACTTTTATCTCAACTGATTACACTTGGTCACACAAGGAATTAATGGAAAGCCATTTGTATTAAGTTCACAGATTTTTAATGATTATCATCATTGATATCATGGATCTGTGGGAAATGTGAAGACTTTAAAAAAAAGTATTGAAAAATTTTCAACCACTTGAACTTAAATTAGATGATTAAACCTTTAAAAATTCTTATATATTCTTTTGAAAAATTTCTATTTAATGGCTAAGAAACATATGAAAAAATGTTCAACATCTCTAATCATCAGGGAAATGCAAATCAAAACCACAATGAGATATCACTTAACTCCAGTGAGAATGGCCTTTATCAAAAAGTCCCAAAACAATACATGTTGGCGTGGATGCGGAGACACAGGAACACTCATACACTGCTGGTGGGACTGCAAACTAGCACAACCCCTGTGGAAAGCAATATGGAGATTCCTTAAACAGATTCAAGTAGACCTTCCATTCGATCCAGCAATCCCATTATTGGGCATCTACCCAAAAGAACAAAAGACATTCTATGACAAAGATACCTGCACCCGAATGTTTATAGCAGCACAATTCACAATT
>CM052440.1:86682743-86704482 GCA_028533085.1 Varecia variegata
CTGGGGAATGGACATGCTTGAAGCTCAGACTCGGGGAGATGGGGGGGCATGGGCAATATATATAACCAGAACTTTTGTACCCCCATAATAAGCTGAAATAAAAAAATAAATAAATAAATAAAAATAAAAAACACCTTTAAAAATTAATTATTTTTGAACATTAAAAAGGAATCAAGTGACTGTAATTTGCTATCACAGAGCCATTTGAGGGGCACAGAATGGGATGACGAAGGGAGTGAGCTGATATTTACACTGAAGTCATAAGAGCATTACAAGGATGCCTGATGTTTGGCATTAGTACTAACCTACCTCTATTACATTCTAAATTGCCTCACTTTTTCTTCTTACAGGCCAACTTAATTTCTGAAATGTAATTAAGGGAGTGAAAAAATGGCAGTACTTTCTGTTAGTTTTACATAGAGTGTATAGGTCATAATACTTAAACAAGTGATCATAAAGCCTGTCAAACAAAAGCCGCAGGAATCTGGAGAGTCCGAGGTTGTAAATCTAACTCCTCCGACCACAGACAGCTGCAGACCCTGGCATTCCTATCCGGTCTCATAAGGACGAAGCTACCTCCCTCCCCTATCTCTGAAGTTGTTGCTCACTCCCCACCGGAAAAACCCTCTATAAAACCCAAGGATTTCCCCTCCCTTGGGGTGGGCAATCTTTTGGCCTCCACCCATCTTCACCCAGATGCTCAAAATAAACAGCATTCTGCTACACCTGAGGCTTCATGTGTCTCCTTCTTGGCTATGGACCTAACACTGTCTCTGAACTCTAAATTTTTCCTTCTCCAAAATAAGATCCTCATCCACAAATAAACCAGGTTAGTGAATAAGTAAATTCCATAGTTTTCATCCCTAAAGATTCCTTTATTTTCATGTTTAAATCAAATAATTAGATTATGCATTTCAAACAAGTATAAACTTAAGGAAACAAAAGCTAATTTATAAACCATGAAACAAATGAAAACTATGAAACATTTTCTGGAAATGGAAAATAAAATTTGTCTTATGGAAAGTTAAAATGACACCCAGGGATTTCTTCCCCTTTTCTTCTGTTGAAACACTTCAGAATACCTGGGTGTACAGGCACTTCCAAGTGAATTACACCCATGGAGAGCTCAATGGGGAGCAGGCTTGACTGCAACGTGTTCGTGTGAGTTTATGCTTGTTTTTTCTACTGAGTATCCAGTGGCTAATCCTTGAAAGGACTTTAGGGCAATTAAGATTCTGGTTAACTTTTGTTCTAGGAAGTACAAACCCTAACAATTTATTGGGACAATTTTGTTACCAAAAGCTGGGCACTTGTCCCCGAGGCCACATCAGAAGAATGAGGACAAGTGGTTTGAGCAGGAAAGAGTAGTTTGTTAATTTGCTGGCAAATGAGAAGGATGGAGACTATTGTCTGAAAAATGCCATTGTCCCCCTAATAAGCAGAAATACAGAGCTTCAGGTAATTGCTGTTCAATTGTGGTCGTCCCATCTCTGGGGAAGACAATCTTGTGACCTCACTCCACCTACTCTGGGAGAGGCTGAGCCATCTTCTATAGCACAAAGAACAAAAGACCTTACCCTGCCCCTCCCAACTCCTGGCCTGAGGCAGGGATGTAGGTTTTAGTTCCCAATAAAGAGTAGGGGATTAAAGAGACAAAATATTTTCTGATTTTTTTTCCCTCAGACCATTCCTTCTGGTATATATGCCCCACTGTCAATATTACCCTTCCCTATCTACAGGAGGAGGGGTGACTACTCTGTTACAATTTGCTTTAACTTTTAGAGTGGCTAATTTGGAGGCCATTTTTATGAAACATGGCCCCTTACTTCAGGCATGGGTAAGAAAGCTAACAGAATTTGCTTTTGTTTTTTTGTTTTTTTATTTCAACTTATCATGGGGGTACAAAAGTTCAGGTTATATATATTGCCCATGTCCCGCCCATCCCCCTGAGTTTTGTTTTATTTTTTCCTTTACTATTTATTGTTTTATTTCTACCACAATCAGTAAATGGTAGGAATTCGTTTATTTTTTTTAACATCACCAAATAATTTATTTGGAATCAGAATTAAAAGAACATTTGACAGCTGTGAAATGTATGCTTATTCTAATACTTCTGATTGGTTGTGCAACTAATCTATGACAGATTACCAGATTGATTTTACTTTATTTCTTTAGGACTGGCTCTTTTCAATGGTTTTAAATTTCAGATCTTCAAATTTGAAGTCAGGGAATGTATTCATGTCCCTCTCCTGCTCTTGCTGATACTGTGGGCCAGTACCAACAAGCCCTCCAGATGCCTGTTGCTTAGATTTTTATTCTCTAATCTTGTCCACAGAGAATTTCTGTACATGGTCAAGTTCTTTATTAAACGCCACTGTTGAAACACCAGTCTTCCTCTACAAACAGACTGAGAGCCTGAAGAGCCTCTGGAGCATTGTGGCAGTTCTACGCCCAAGCCATCACTCTCCAAAGTGATTCTTTACATTCTGCGATTCAGCGGAGAAGATATGTAGTTGAAGTATAGGGAGAAATGATGCAATCAGAGGTCATAGGAGACCCACAAGGAAACAGGCTGCTGTGTCTTCATAATATTTAAAATAACAAAAAATCAGAATAATGAGTGAAGCTGAAGGTGTCTAGAACTTGAGAAGAAAACTTCCAGTGAGCTTAGGTGGCTTCATCCAAGTTTTTGAGATTTGTCTGCCAGTAAAATTTCAGCTGATCTGACTGAGACAGAGCCACCTACCCCACAGGTTCCAAATGGGAACTTCTTAGGGGGTTAACTCTTAGGACCATATTAACCCAAAGCGACATTATTTGTTTCTAATAAATTAGAATTATTTTTAGTACATAATATTTTAATGTCTAATGAATTCCCTCAAAGTTAAATGGTAACTTTCACATAATAAGAACTTAAACCAAAGTTACTGGAGTCTAATGCTTGGCTTGAATTCTACATAACTGAATAGTGGTGCAAACATTCTTTTAGCATTAGTTCCACAAATATTTGGTTAACATAGATTCTGTACTTTTTGCTCCCATTCTTTAAAATTTTTTAAATAAATTTTATTTATTAGAACAATTTGAGATTTGCATACTTTATTTACATTTCCTTACTTTTTACCTAATTTCCTTTTCCTGTTCCAGGATCCCATTCAGGATACTATAAGTACTGGTCAGGTATTTTGTATAATGTCCCTTGGTTGGTAGTTTTCTGATGTTTTTGCCATCAGTAAACTTAGGTTATGGGTTTTGGGAGGAAGACCACAAAGATAAAGTGCCATTTTCATCACATCATATCAAGAGTATATACTATCAACATTAATTATCACTGTTGATATTGACCTTGATTACCCAGTTGAAGTAGTGTTTGGTTTCTCCCCTGTAAAGTTACTCTTCCTCGCTACCCTTTCCATATTGTACTCTTTGGAAGGAAGTCACCATGTGCAGACCATACTTAAGGAGTGGGGAGTTACCTGTATACATCTTTGTAGGTGGAGTATCTACATAAATTACCTTGAATTCTTTTACATGGGAGATTTGTATCACCCTCTCCCCTAATTACTTATTCAATCATTTATTTATGTCTGTATAGAGTCATCGATATTTATTTTACACTTTGGGTAATAATCTAATACTACTTTATTTGTTAAAGTGTTTCAGCTTTGGTAGTTGGGAACTGTTTTAGTTGGCGCTTGTATCCTTTTTACATGTCCTCATCATTGAGTGTTTACTTTTTTTTTTAGGGAAGTGACTCTTTAATTGTGGATTCTTTAATTGTAGATATATGACACTATGCATTTGTCAAAACCCATAGAATTTTATAGCACACAGAATAAAACTTAATGAATGCCACCCCCCCCCAAAAAAAGAAGAGGCTGGAGTATCCTAGGATGGAATGCAGAATGTGACAAAACACTATAATTGTACTATAAATGTATGAAACACCCTTACTGAAGGGGGTTTTTGGTGGGAGGGGAAGTACAGACCTATTAACTCTGAAAATAACTGAAGTCTAAGAGTAAAGGCAAATGAAACTATACCTAAGTGCTGTGCTCTAGTTGATAAAGTATTTTCTCACAGGGTACACTTTAACAATTTTGATAGCACTCTACACATATCCTGGAATTAAACAATTAAGTAATAGGTGCCAGATTTCTCACTATTGAAGTGGTAGCTTACATATAGCAAGGGGAAGAGGCTAGAATGTTCCATGTAGTATTAGATTACAGTTGTAGATATCAGTATACATTCATGTTTAGTTAATAAAGATATACATGGTTACAGATAGAAATATTAGTAGATATATGTATATACACAGCTGAGGACACACATACTTATTTTCTTGCTCTGTCAGTTGAAAGTTCCTAGAAGCAAAACCCCAGTAGCCTATACACGATGAACCTGCCATTAAAAATAAGTGTTATTCATCACATTTCATTTGAATTTTAGCTTCGAAACTATGGAATTAATAGTTTAGAATTTATGTTAAAATTATTTAAACTGTTTGCTCATTTGATACTTTATAGTTAACTTATTTAACCATGAATAACAATATAAAAGTCTGTAGAACATTAAGTTGAACTTTGAATTTTACTATTTACTTTTCTTTTTTTTTTTTTGAGACAGAGTCTCGCTTTATTGCCCAGGCTACAGTGAGTGCCGTGGTGTCAGCCTAGCTCACAGCAACCTCAAACTCCTGGGCTTAAGCAATCCTGCTGCCTCAGCCTCCCAAGTAGCTGGGACTACAGGCATGTGCCACCATGCCCGGCTAATTTTTTCTATATATATTTTAGTTGGCCAGATAATTTCTTTCTATTTTTAGTAGAGATGGGGTCTCAGCTCTTGCTCAGGCTGGTCTCGAACTCCTGACCTTGAGCGATCCACCCGCCTCGGCCTCCCAGAGTGCTAGGATTACAGGCGTGAGCCACCGCGCCCGGCCTGAACTTTGAATTTTAAAATTGATAAAAAAAATAAGTGTGTACATAGGTCTATGACATGTAAAAGACTTTCTTTTATCTTTTTATCTTTTTTTTTACCCAGTTCATGATGGGCAGGTAGAAGACTTTCTTTGAAGATTTGGGAAAATTGGAATTGGAACATTATTTGAAAAAAACTTAAAATGTAATTTTAGATGTTGCTCTCTCTAAATCCATGGGTTCTTCTATTATGAGGGGTTTCTTTCTCCTTAGGCCATAACAAGAAACCTCCCTGCCCCCCGACCCTTCCTCTGCCCACACTCAGTTCACATCCTTGCTCCTCTAACGTCCAGCACCCCTCACATCCACTATCCACGCTGCCTCTGCAAGATCAATTCAAAATCCCCCATGATTTGTTATTCAGAACAAGTTTGCAAGTTTGTCCTAATTCTTTTAAGTTATGCTCAAAAACCTCAATGTTTAAAACAAAAAGAGGTCCACCAAGGTGTTTTCTGTGTTTTTTCTTAAGTGAATCATCTAAATAGAACTTGTATCTATAGCCATATAAAGCACTGGTAGAAGCTTTGACAATATAATTCTTTAATATGTTGCTTCAGTCGGGAAATCTATTATTTTTCCACCCTGAAGTGTTTTAAGTATTTTCTTTTTTTTATTACACGTAGATCTGTCATAATACAAGCAATTTTTTCTTGTTGGGCTTCTAGGTTGTATTCATTTTCTTTTCCTTAGAGAATATGGTGATGTAAAGGGGAATATCAGAACCTCTGTAGGTACATGTATATTTTTTGTTCAAATAAATAAAGGTAGTAAAGGTCCACAAATTATTTTTTAAATAAGATGGTATTATGGATGGTGGCATCAGGGGATTCCAATTTATGATAACAGTGGTTCTACAATGCCCCCTATTCATGTCTATTTTATGTGAATTCAATTTTATGGGCTGTGTAAAAAAAAAAAAAAGGAAAAAAAGGGGGTGGGGAGCACGGGAGGTAGGGAGAAAAAGAATAATTTAAACTTCAGGGTGGCTCCACCCATCATTCCATCTGTGAGTATGACATCTATGCATGAGTGTCACACTGGAGATGTGAATATGCTGTTCCCACCATGTGTCTCAGAGTGAGAGCATCTTGGCACAGGGATGAGAACATGTTTGTAAATATCCTCATTTTCTCTGTCACATGACCTCTCAGTGAAGGCCAATCATTTCACTTGGTGCCCAAATAATGATGATTATCTCCAACAGAAGAACTGCTCGTGTTGAACTTGCTGAGGTATGACATGGTGGCTCCTAAAGGTTTTTTGAGGAAGTCTGACCATCCTTGATTTTCACCTAATGCTAGAAGTTAAGGCTAGGTATGATGAAAAACATATCAAAATTGTTACTGCACTGGCTCAAGTCACCCAGGGAAGGCTTATCCTGGCCTCAGGGGCCTTTCCTCCTTTTGTCCGGATATTTTTTGTAACTTCCCAGGAATGATGTCTAGCAGGGTTAGAAACTGTGGTTTCTGGTGGCCTAACAAAGGAGCAGAAAAGCAAAGCAAATATTCCTCCTTCTCCTTTTCCTCTTCCTCCTCTTCCTCCTCCTTCTCCTTCTCTGTCTTAGTATCATTTTCTTGGTGCTCCTTTTCACATTGCCATGCCTAAGTTTTGAAAATTAAACAATTACTCCTGAGGTCAAGATAAGAATACTTTAGTGTCTATAATATAAAAGAGAACTATAATAAAAGGGAAGCTTTATTTACATTTAATATTTAAAGCTTGTTGAAAATCTACTTGTATTAAGTCTTTTACTGTTATAATCTCATTGATCCTCACAGTAACCCTCTGAAGTATAGATGTGATGATCCCATTTTATATGAGGCAATTAAGGTTCAGAAAGTATGAGTGACTTGGTTAGGGACGCTAAGTAAGTGACAGAGCCTCTGTTTGAGCCCAGACACATCTCCAAAACCTGTGATTTTTCTTGTTAGCTTGTGGCTCCTTAAAAGTATGAGTAAGACACAGCTTTTGCCCTCAGGGAATTTGGGGACCCATTGTAGGGTGCAAAAACTGTACAAAGATTGTAATTCAAGTCAAAATATTAATATAAATACTCCTTTGAAGAGATTTGAGATTTATTTATTTATTTATTTCAGAGTATTATGGGGGTACAAACACTTTGGTTACATAAATTGCCTTTGCACTGCCCAACAAGCATGGCTATCCTCAGTGCTCACTGCATCCATTAGGTGTGGAGATTTAATTTTAATCACGGTTGAAAGGCAGGTTACATGTCTAAATGAGGAGGCTCAGGTAAAGTTTCCTTTCTGTATAGATCTTTTAGAAAGCTGAAACTTCAAGGCAGCAGCACCTGCCCAGGATGATTATAACCTCATGGAGGTTATTGTCTAAGTAAAGGATTTTCTTTTCTTTTTTTCTTTTTTTTTTTTGAGACAGAGTCTCACTCTGGTGCCCGGGCTAGAGTGCTGTGGTGTCAGCCTAGCTCACAGTAACCTCAAACTCCTGGGTTCAAGCGATCCTTCTGCCTCAGCCTCCCGCGTAGCTAGGACTACAGGCATGTGCCACCATGCCCGGCTAATTTTTCTCTATATATTTTTAGCATTCCATATAATTTCTTTCTATTTTTAGTAGAGACGGGGTCTCGCTCTTGCTCAGGCTGGTTTCAAACTCCTGAGCTCAAAAAATCCACCTGCCTCGGCCTCCCAGATTGCTAGGATTACAGGCGTGAGCCACTGCGCCTGGCCAAGGATTTTCTAATTAAAGGAACCAGTAAGGTGAAGGTATCTCCCATGAAGTCATTTGTACTCTTACACTGTAATGGTTGTAGGATATCTAATGAAAAGTGGCTTGGGAGGTGTATCATTGAATTCTGCCAACTGCAATTGCAATCAGCCAGTCTTATTTGTTCATTCAATATGAATGAGATGTAAATAACATCTTGAATTAATTCAAATGCAATTATATTGACAAAATTACAAGAAAAAACCAACCCAATTACTATAGAAAATAAGGAGGATAAATGACCTATATTCAGAAGAAATTCTTTGGTAAGCAAGGAAGTGATCTGGCCTAAAAATAAAAATGACTGTGTAAACAATATTTTATGGCCAGGCGCGGTGGCTCATGCCTGTAATCCCAGCACTCTGGGAGGCCGAGGTGGGTGGATTGCTCAAGGTCAGGAGTTCAAGACCAGCCTGAGCAAGAGCCGAGACCCCATCTCTACTAAAAATAGAAAGAAATTATTTGGCCAACTAAAATATATATAGAAAAAATTAGCCAGGCATGGTGGCGCATGCCTGTAGTCCCAGCTACCCGGGAGGTTGAGGCAGTAGGATCGCTTAAGCCCAGGAGTTTGAGGTTGCTGTGAGCTAGGCTGATGCCACTCTAGCCCGGACAACAAAGCGAGACTCTGTCTCAAAAAAAAAAAAAAACACACACACAAAAAAAACAATATTTTCTACTTCATTTTATACATTGTGCATGGCTGATCAGTGGAGATCATTTCACTCTTTAAAAAATATTGATAAATAGTAAGGCAAATGTGGAGACTGGAAAGTCTCTTGAGATCTGAGATGTTGCACACATATTGGTTGTTGTCTTACATGTATTGATTGAGTAGTTCTGGTAGTTTTATTGTCAGAATAATTTGTATATCAATGATCATTTGATATGTAATTGGTCAATAAGTACTGTGCTTTTGGAAAAATTAGATTTAGATGAATCTCTCTGGCATCCCAACTAATAGAAATGCTTTTTACGAAGTTTTTTCATATCTCTCTTTCGCTGTCTACATTGCCCTGAAGTTCTAATCTATCAATGCTGGTTGAGAGAGGAGCCTGCATGTTGACCTGGGGTTTATCTAGCTCCTAGTTAGGTAGCTCTAAGGAGCGTAATAATTGCCTGAGATTGGGGGGGGGGTACTTGTAAGTGCATGATCCTGGACTACCCTCAGATGGATTCAACTGGTCTGGAATGGGAATTTCATAATCTACATTTTAAATGAACAGTCATCCCCAGACCCCACCCAAATTTTGATCCCAGCTGAGAAATTCTGCCCTGAACTCTGCTGTCTCTGCAGTGTAGCCTCCTGAACACTTTGTCCCATTTCTGACCAACTTAGTAAGACCAGTTAAGGAGACTCCATGGTTCGTATTACTTTGTTCTGTGTGTAATTTAATAAAAAAACTCCCTCTTTCCATAGTACCAATAAAATATAATAAGCATAGCATCTCGGTACCTTGGTGGACTAAGCTTAGAGCTAAAAACCTTCCCCCACCAATTCAGAATGTGGACTTTAGTAGTTCTGACTTCCTTGGAAATTTTGCATTTCAAATGATTATTTAACACTAGGTATAGTTGAAGAAAGATAATAGTATCTCCTGATCCAAGATGTTTATTTCAGTGTGCTGATAGTCCACACTAATACAGACCTCCTTTCTTTGGTCTGCACACATTGAGGCAGCCACGGGACCTATCCACACTCCCGGTATTGTTTGGAGTCTCAGAAGAATGGGTTTTCTCTACCCAAAAGTACTGTTCTTTACAAATGTAGACACTGTGGTAATAAATACAAATATATTGTAAAATATTTTATAAAAATTCTCATAGCTTTTTTGTCAAGATATGTTTTTAATCAGCAGATGCTAAAAAATACTATAGTTGTCATGTAAATGTTCTTCATCTACTGGGTGAAAATCATTTACTCAGGAGATCTACTACTGTAAATCCTTCATTCATTTAGCAAATGCCATCAATGCCCCAGGCACTATTCTGTGCTCCAAAATTGAGACTGAATATAAACCCTCTCCCACAAGATATTTTATATTTTCTTATTAAAGATCCATATGGACTAAAACTCTTACCTGATGTAAGAGTTGAGAGTTATTTATCCTTATAATTGTACCCATCTGATTAGGAAACATATGTAATTATTCCTCAAATAAAAAGCCATAGAGTAGAACATGTATCCATATTTCTTTTCACTTAGTTGCAATGCTTGCAACTATACTCTAGTTGTATTTTGTTTTAGTTGTATGTTTATGTGGCAAGTCATATAAAAGCACAGCAATGATTTATTAACATGTAATTCTGATTTGCTTAAATTTGAAATTAAGTGTTCTCTCCCTTTTTTCCTCTTCTATCTGTGCCCTTCACTCAACCCCTACCCAATCAGACAGGATTAGCTGTAACAAAGCAGGCTATGCAGCTATTTTCTTACACAGGGTGGTATAGTACCAACACTTTGGTAAATAACTGAAGTAAAGAGATTAATGGTCATTAAGACACATATTGTCATGTTCCAAATCTGCAGAATGGAATGGATCCTTGTATTATTTCCAACATCCTTTAGTTTATTTGGGCATCAGATGACTCACAAAATGAAACAAAACACAATGATTTTTATTGTTCTTATTGAAAGAGATGCTTTAAAGAGACTCCTCTGTGAGACTTGGGATAGACTTTTCTCCACTGCAGAGCTTGAGTGCTGTGCTTGAGCTTATTTGGCGCATGCCTATCTATGTGCCTATGGAAGTGGAGAAGGGAGTTTGAGCAGTGTCAAGATTAATGGGGAGGCAGTAATGAGCCTCTACTGAATGCTAATTACTGGAAAGTTGCTCAGGGAGGCTGCACAAGAACTGTTGGTTTGTGGTAAATTAGTCACTAGCCCTATTGATATGGACTGAAAGTTTAGATCAGAGCCATAAAGGCACCAACATCCTGATGATTGATGGCAAAATTTGGTGACGATTTAGGAAAATGCCCCAGTTATGCTAAACAGTAGTAGATGACTTTACATGAATCTAATGAGATGGGTGCCATTCTATATAAGAGTTAAAGTTTACTCCCTATACCCTTTAGAATAAGTGGACTGCAATGTTTTAGCAAGACTCTTGGCTCTTCCTTCCCTCTTTTACTTCCCTAATTGGACTTTAATATTTACAGCCTCCTTGTCTGTCTATTTCTCTGAGCACCTGAAGGAAGTAAGATACTTATTGCCTCTTTCTCCCTGGTGTTCAGAGCTGTTTCATCCAGCCTCATTCCTTCTTTTGACATCACACAAGGGACTTGCCTCCTGGCTGGGGACTCCCTGGAGTGCTTCCTGAATCTGTACTGTTTAATCAGTTGATTTCACCAAAACAGAAAGATGGATTCTAACTAGGGAAATATGTAGATCTGAGTAAAGGGTATATACTCAGGTGTTCTTTGTGCTGTTCGTATTCTTTCGGCTTTTCTGTAATTTTGAAATTATTCCTAAATAGTAAATTTAAAAAAACCTTTAAATTACTTCTGAGCAGGAAGATACACTAAGTCACTAATACTTTGGAGTGAATATTATTAGTTCTGGTACACTGAGAGCTTCCTGAGGGCAGGAACCATCCTGTGAGATGCCAAACCTCTGTGCTAATTCTAACCTACTTAAATTTGGAGAGTAATCTGCTTTATTTATTTTTGTATTTATCTGGTCCAACTGACTGACTAGTTGACTATGTTGCAGGGTCCTGGGCAGTTTAATAATCTGGAGAGATGTGGGATTAATTTCTAGGATACCAGTGGAGAACCTTGAGAGTCCTTTGCACCTATAGGGAATGCATTTATCACACTCTTGTTTTAAATCCAAAGTTGGAGCACAACCAGTATGAGATACAACAGAAAGTGATAACATAGCATGTATAAATTAAACCCGATTCAAGTGAAACAGGTAACTGGGATATGAAAATGATTAACTATTTGCTACTAATAAAGAAAAGACAAGTGAAAATAATGTTGGTAGCAGAGAGTTGGGGATTGTTAGACCATGATCCATGCTTTCTTTCTTTATGGAAATGGTGGCAGCATATTTGTGAAGAGCGGGTTTGGTCACACTGTAATGCTAACTGGACGGAGTCTCAGACCCATACACCCTTAGAGCCAAAAGGGCCCTCGAAATGACGTGCTCCAACCATCTCATTTTATAGATGAGGACAATGGAACCCAAAGAGGTGTTGTGATGGGAAATTATTCATATGTTTAACAAGCTTTTCTGGGGTGCCAGGCACTGTCCCAGAGGCTGGGTGAAGTGCTGACCCTGACAAAAGCTGTTCCTGCTTACTGGGATCTTAGCATCGGGACTGATCTCCCAGGACATGCCACCTCCACACAGTGGAAGAAATACCAGGTAACCTGATTTTTCAGCTTGATGGCCAATTTGTGAAGAACTATGCTCCTTTGTCTCTTAGAGGATGATGTAAATTTTAGTCAGTCTTCAAAACTAAGGTGGCTTAAATTTCTTCCTCATTATCTCCTTCCTTCTAATCATCACCAGCATCATTTTCAGACATAGGCTCAAGACACCTGGGAAATCATGAAGGAGGTTTTGAGGTCTTATAATTTCTGGTTTATTGGCAAACCTCTCTTGCATTTGGTGAGAACTATTCTCTTTTATTCTCTCTTATTCTTCCCCTCGCCTGAACACCACCCCCAGGCCAACTTGCTAGTATTCCCTTTGTTTTAATATCCCCTACTGTTTTTTTTTTCACTGTTCTTTGACAGACACTGAGACACATACACATTACTGTCTTGTTTAGGGACTGATGTGAAAATTTAGAGGATTTGATAATAAGAGGAAAACTGTATTAGCAGAAACCCATTAATACCATATTTCAACTAAAAAGTATACCTAGTACTTTCTTATTCTCATGCCTTCAGAGAGAAGAGAAAAGCATGTAACTTAAAGAAGTGACCTTGGAAATGACTGGTGTCTAGAAGAGGAAGCATGGCAAAAGCAATTATTAATAAAACCAAGCTGCTCAATCAATATATACTCCTGAGGCTCTCAAAAGTTGGCTTAGTCATTTCATAGGCAGCTCTAGGATAGGTTGTACTGGGAGCTTAGTGGCTAAAGACTGGAGTGGGTCAGAATCCACTCCTGTTCTACTTTAAGGGCTCCAGGAATGCCTGTATTTTTGTTTTGTTGTTTTCAGTAGAAGATTCAACTAAGAAATTTAATGTTTATTAAACAAAGATTGAAAAATATAGGGATTAGACCTTACCTGAGGTTCTCATAATTATTATTCTATTAATGTCTTTAAAATGCATACTTTAGTACAAATCATCAGGCCCCAGGAAATGTTGAAATGTTCTTTTCTTTGTGCCTTTGTCCACTTATGCAACATCTATCATTCTCTCCCACCCCAGCTTATATCATATGCCTTTCTAATGACACATAGTGTGAAGAACTACTTTTTCCCCCCTTTTCTCTTTTTGCTGGTGTAAAACCAGTCTACAGTTGCTAAAGGAGGCAATGCATATCGGAAAACTTGACAACCTTTGAGAGATTAGCATTAAATTTTCTGTAGTCACAGTCCAAATAATGAATATTTATGTGATACTTTATTAACTACTGTTTACTAAGCTATAGGAAGTACTTTACATATATGATACCTGATTCTCAAAATAACTCTGTGATACAGATATCATTTCTGTTTTACAGGTGAAGAAACTGAGGCTTAGAGAGTTTTAAAGTTATTCCCAAGGCCATACCAGAAAATTCAGGGAATGATAACCTTAGTAGAATAAAGAAGGAGAATAGCATTTGAATAAAGTGTTATTCATATGTGTTGTCTTATAAAAGACCTGCATGTTAGATGTGATTATCATCTTTGTTCATTAGTTGGGGACTCTGAGGCTCAGAAAGGAGAAATGAGTTGCCTAAGATCAAAGTTGATAAATAGCAGAGCCAGGCCAAGAACCAAGACCCTTGAATTGAGACGTTTTTCTCTTTCTGGTATGTTTTACCACCTCCTAGTAGAGGTGAGGGATGGTGAACTTCAACGGATAGCTTTCCTCGGGTTCCAAAAGTGCCATTGTGCCTCACCATCTTAGCTTCTCCCTCTCTTTTCTAGGAGCGGTGACAGGGAGACTCTGGAGGAGCAAGATGGGAGGGCTGTTCTTACGTCTTGATACCTTCCCCTACACATGGACAGAGAACTTGCTCACATCATTGGGTTGGGTGGGGAAGAGATGCACAGATGCCTGGAATACTGGTTGGTTGGCTTAGGAGAGGAAGAGGCAGGATGAATTGAGAAAAGGGTGGAGTGAGAGAGCTTTCAGTGTATCCTAGAAAATTCACAGGTTTGTCCCAGACAGAGAGAGATACATTTAGAGAGACTGGGCATGCTGAGAATGCAGATGAGGGTAGTGAGGTCACAGTTTTGGCCTTTTTCATGAGGGAAGGTTCCTAATCTGAAAAATAGTCCTTGACACAGTAAGTATTTAGAGGCATGATGACACTTCAGAAGTTTTAATGATAGTTTTTAAAGGTGAGTTACTTTTATCTCGTGGGCTTTCTTGTTCTTTCCTCTTTGCCTTCCTCCCTTTCATTAAGTTTCATTCAATATACATATGCACACGCATGTGTGCATATTCACTCTAGAAACTCCTCAAAGAATGCCTGAATACCATAAGAGAAATAAGTCACTACAGAAATCTTTATTAAGGAAGAGAAACATTTTCCTAAAGGTAACATAGCCAGCTAAGATTTCTTTGGCTCTCAGTGAAGATAAATGTTTAACTTCATACAGAGTCATTTCAATTTCAGACTCTGCCTAGAGTTATGCCTTTGTCAGCAGAGGAAGGGAGGCCCATTGCAAATCCTTTGCCAAGCAACAAGCTACACACTGTTCATGGCTCCCTTTAGTTAAACAAATACTTTGCCAAATTTTTGAAAGTGATTTTTTTCTTTATTTTTGGCTAGCTCAAATTCTTGGGCAAGGAATCTCTCCACTAATCTCTGTAGGTGGGAGATGGTATTAAAATGTATTAATTTTTTGTTCAAGGGACTCCTCCCCAGAACTCCCAGTTTGGGGGAGGGACTAATGGTTGTTTATTTAGATACATTAATTAATTGAGGTAGAAAGTGGTAAGTCCCTTAGGAGTGATCAGGATGAATTACTGTAAAAGTTCAAGGCAAAGAGATGAGTTCAAGATGGGAGCATCATGCGAGGGATGTCATTTCAATAACCTGTGGTGAGCTGGTTGGGGTTTAACATGCAGGCTGTTCCCTTTAAGCAAATGGGCAGAGTCAGATGTACATAGAACGTATGTGACAGAAAGTAGTCTAGTCTTGTGGACTGTTGATTCATGGGGATATGGAAATGTAGAGTGGTGCAATGGTTAGCTTTGTCTGATTAGTGTCTTTCGTCCCTTTGCTGAACAGCACTCATGTTCGTTAGAGGGTGGCTCCTGGCAACGGGTCCAAATGGTGCTGCCCACTTCTCATGTGACCTTTCCTTCCTGGGTGCAGTGGGACGGGCATCTCATCTAGACTGGGCCAATCACAGCACTCCTACTTCCTGGCCACAGTTATGGGTCCAGGATGTGCTCATTATCCAAGCATGGCCCATCAGAATACTTCCTTGGGATTTTTCATACTGGAGCTTGGAGGAAGATGTCTTCCTTCTTGGGTGGAAGTGCTGGAGAGATTGGAATGGAAACCATTAATTGAAAGAAACTAGTCTGTAATAGGAGGAAAACCTACAAACATGTAAAGAGAAGTAAATGAGTGATAGGGTCCTGCTTAGGTTCCTACCTTTCAAGACTTGAATGTTAAATTCTTTTAGTTCTATGACCTGCCATCATATACCTTAAATGAATCTCCTCCCTTCTTCTTATTTTGTTTTAGCAAATTCAGGTGAATATTTCTTCCACTTCCAACTAGAAATCTCCAATTTGTACTACAAGATGCAGCTTGAGGGTCCCCACTTCAGGAGGTCTTCCCTGAATTCCCTCAAAGTTCAGCATTATACACTTTGTGCCACTCTGCCTTGTGTATATTTTTATGATAGTCTCTCTCATTACTGTATCACAGATACTGTTTAACATCTGTACCCAAAGACACTGAATTCCTTGAAAATGGAGACTGGCTGACCTGTTGTCACATCTCCAGTTCCTGGATCACAGAAAGTAGGCAGTAAATATTGAAAATGTGTACTGTGGCACAAATTTGACCACTGTACACCCAGATACTCCTCTTCCTTGCCAATCTGATGTTGAATGTGATTTCTTGGAGAGGATGAAGAGCAGTTAGTGGCAGGGAGGGGGAGCCATGATCCTGGAATCCACATCATCCCTTTTGGGTCCTCCTGGGCTCTGCTGTGGATTGACTGGCCTGGGAGTTTCACTGAGTCATGCCTGCCTTATTACTGGGTATTCTGAAATCTGTGACTGAGGCTAAAATCCTGTAGTTGGTCAAGACCTGGCAGTTTCCCTTCTGGACTCACCCTGACTTGGCCTTGTCCTGGCTCTTGTACTACAGAAACCTTGGCTGCTAGCCCATATGCTTCCCCCATAAACATCATAGGGTCACATTCCTTTGCACACTGGTGGGCCCAAAAGCAGGCCCTGAGTGCTCAACTCAGCCACTTCCTGTTCTTCTCAGAGGCCTTGGGGTCTTAGGGACCCAAAGGGTCTTCTCACCACAGGCAACTAAGAGCAGCCCAGGAAGGTTACATCTGGCCCTGCTGCCTGAACTTGCCCTGGCACCCAGTGTACTTGGTGGGGCTTACCTTCATGATGGTGTGGGATACCCTACAAGGTGATCTTTAGAGCCTCCAACTTATCTTATACTGTTGCCCACAGGCAGGGAAATCAATTACCTCACCCATTTTATCTCTAGTATCCCTGACAATGGAAAGTCCTGGTTATGAATTTTAACCAATCTCATAACCAGCTCTCATTCATCTCCACCTCCCAGAGGTATCTCAGAATCACCTAGGATAATGAAACAGGAGAGTTTCTGAACCATAGAACACCAAGAACAATTTGGAGGAATGCCAGAATACTGGGCTTTCATCATTCATTCATCCACCCAATTATTTATTAATTCAAAATGTTTTCGTTGAGGACACATAAAAAATAAAAAATAACTGAATGAAATTACATTTTAATGGAGAATTTTCTATATTGCTAGAATAGTTCTTTGCTTCTACTATAACTCAATTACTTTTAAGGATATTAGGTGGATGACCACGTGGCTCTATATATGGGCACTGGAGAGTTAGAGGTACTCCTGAATTTTGAAATGAACAAAATTATTTTTGTTTGCCAATGACTTTCTTATGGATTATGCAGGATTTTTCCAGTTTTTGTTTGTTTGTTTATCTGTTTTTTCTTAGGATTTCTTTGGCTATTTGGGATCTTTACTGGTTTGAAATGAAGTGTAGAATTATATTTTCTAGTTCTGTGAAATACGCTGTTGGTATTTTGATGGAAAGTGCATTGAATCTGTAAATCTCTTTGGGTAGCATGGACATTTTAACAAGGTTGATTCTACCAATCCATGAGCAGGATATATTTCTCCATTTATTTGTATCATCTGCAATTTCTTTCCTCAGTGTTTCATAGTTCACTTTGTAGAGATTTTTCACCTCCTTGGTTAAGTATATTCCTGTGTATTTTATTTATTTGTAGCTATTGTGAATGTTATTGAGACTTTGATTTGACTCTCAGCTTGACTGTTATTGTTACGTAGAAATGCTACTGATTTTTGTACATCAATTTTATAACCTGAGACTTTGATTAATTTATTTATTAATTCCAGGAGTCTCTTGGTGGCGTCTTTGGGGTTTTCTAGATAAAAGATCATATCATCAGCAAACAGTGATAGTTTGACGTCCTCTTTCCCAATTTGGATATTCTTTATTTCTTTCTCTTGCCTGATTGTACTGGCTAGGCCTTCCTGTACTACGTTGAATAAAAGTGGTGGTAATGGGCATACTTGTCTTGTTCCAGTTCTTAGCAGGAATGTTTTTAACATTTCCCCATTTATTAGGATATTGGCTGTGGGTTTGGCATATGTAGCTTTTATAATTTTGAGATATGTTCCTTCTATGCCTAGTTTGTTGATGGTTTTTATTATGAAAGCGTGCTGAATTTTGTTGAATGCTCTTTCTGTATCTATTGAGATGACCATATAGTCTTTGTTTTTGCTTCTATTTATGTGGTGAATCAGATTTATTGATTTACCTATGTTGAGCCATCCTTGTATCCCTGGAATGAAGCCCACCTGATGATGATGGATTATTCTTTTGAAGTGTTGCTAAACTTGGTTTGCTAGTTTTTTATTGAGGATTTTTGCATCTATATTCATAAAGGGTATTGGTCTGTAGTTTTCTTTTTTTGTTGTGTCCTTTCCTCGATATGGTATAAAGGTCATACTGGCTTCATAGAATGAGTCAGGGAGGTTTCCTTCCTTTTAAATGCTATGGAATAATTTCTGCAGTATGGATACCAGTTCTTCTTTATAGATCTGGTAGAATTAGGCTGTGAATCCATCTGGTCCAGGTATTTTTTTATTGGAAGACTTTTTATTAGTGCTTCAATGTCACTGCTTGTTATTGGTCTGTTCAGGAGTTCTGTTCCTTCCTGATTGAGTCTTGGGAGGTTGTGTGTTTCCAGAAATTTGGCCATTTCCGCTGTGTTTTCTAGTTTATGTGTGTAGAGATTTTTGTAGTATTCATAGATGATTTTTTATCTCTGTGCTATCAGTTGTAATATCCCCTTTTTCATTTTTGATTAAGCTTATTTGAGTCTTTTCTATTCTATTCCCAGTTAATCTTATAAGATTTCTACCAATTTTGTTTACCTTTTCAAAGAACCATGTTCCCAGACTTCAAACTAAACTATAAAGCTATTGTAACCCAAACAGCATGGTATTGGCAGAAAAATAGAGACAAATACCAAGGAACAGAATAGAAAACCCAGATATAAAATTATATACCTACAGTCAACTGATATTTGACAAATCAGACAACAATGCACACCGGGAAAAAGAAACGCTATTCAATAAATGGTGCTAGGAAAATTGGATAGCCACATTCAGAAGAATAAAACAGGACCTCTGTCTCTCACAACTCACAGAAATTAATTCAAGATGGAGAGAAGACTTAAATGTAAGGCATGAAACCATAAGAATTATAGAAGAAAATGTAGGGAAACTCTTCTAGACACAGGTCTAGGCAAAGAATTTATGACTAAGACCTCAATGACAATTACAGCATCAACAAAAATAAATTAATGATTAAATTAAAAAAGCTTCTGCACAGCTAAGGAAATAATCAACAGAGCAAATAGACCACCTATGGAATGGGAAGAAATATTTGCAACTTATACATCCAATACAGGGCTAATAACCAGAATCTATAAAGGAAGACAAAGCAGCAAGAAAAAAACAAACAACCTCATTAAAAAGTGGTCAAAAGACATGAACAGAAGTTTTTAAAAGAAAATAGATAAATGGTCAACATACATATGAAAAAATGCTCAACATCACCAATCATCAGGGAAATGCAGTTTAAAACCATCATGCCCTAAATAAATAATACTTATTTAAAAAGAACATAATGAGATGTCACCTTACTCCTGTTAGGATGGCTTTTAATAAAAAGTCCAAAAACAATAGATGCCAGTGTGGATGCAGAGAGAAAGGAACATTTATACACTGTTGGCAGGACTGCAAATTAATAGAACCCCTGTGGAAAACAGTATGGAGATTTCTCAAAGAAGTGAAAGTAGACCTACCTTTCTGCCAGCAATAGCACCACTGGATGTCTACCCAAAACATAAAAAAGCATTTTATCAAAAAGACACCTGAACTAGAATGTTTATTGCAGCACAATTTAAAACTGCAAAGATGTGGAATCAAACCAAGTGCCAACTGATTCATGAGTAGATTAACAAAATGTGGTGTATACACATACACACACTCCCCGTGGCATACTACTCGGCCATAAAAAAAGGATGAATTAAGGATGAATTAATGCCTTTTGTAGCAATATGGAAGGGACTAGATACCATTATCCTAAGTAAAATATCTCAAGAATGGAAAAACAAGCACCACCTGTACTCTCTAATAAATTAGAACTAATTGATGGGCACACAAGCGCACAGACAGAAGTAAAAGTCATTGGAAATCAAGCAGGGGAGAGGTGGGAGAAGGGGAGGTTCAAAAACCCACCTAATTGTTACAATGAACATTATTTAGGGGATGGGAACATCTATAGCCTGGACTCAAGGCATGTATCAAAAACATTTGTGGAGAAGCTTGGAGTCAAGATGGCGGAGAGGAGATGACCTCTTGGATCCGTGCTCCCGGAGTGGAAGATTTGGATTTCGGTCTGCCACAACGCTAGAGGATTGCTCTCCCGCAAGAACAACAGTGTGAATCCACGGAGAATCAACGTGGACAAAGAGAACAAGAAAAATCTGAGGTGAATAGGAATCCGTGAAAATCTGGAGAGTGCAGGATGACAATAGACAGCGGTGTGCGGGAGGGCTGTCTCCACCTCGCCAGCGAGTGAGGTGGGTTCAGCCCGACAGGAAAGCGGCTTGTTTCCCCACTGTCCTCCACACCCATGCAATTAGGGATCTGCCTGAAGCCGGTGCAGAATTGCCGTGAGAGACGTGGGGCTCTGTGGAGAGGAGACATTAGCGGGGAAAAAGTTTGGACTGCAGGATATTTGTGCCAGGTCGCCGCTTGTTGGTGGTAGGGTCGGAACTGTGCTAAGGCGAAATACAGTGAACAGACACCGAATTAAAGCTGTCCCTCGGCCGCTCTCTAGCCGGGGAGCTACTGTGGGCTCCTGAGCTCGCCAGACCTCCGGCTCTGGCACCTGCCGGACCCTGAACATTCACCCCCAGCGCCGGCGATCTATGGACGGGTAGTCGCCATCTTGGGGCCCACAGCCTTGCCGCTGCAGAGCGATTGGGTGTCGGACGGCTCTCTAGGTGGCTCCCTCCCCTGGTCCGTGGACCACCACTGGGAGCTCTGCCTTTGCGTGAACACTGAGTGCTTCCCCAGTCCTGACAGAGGGGTGTGTGAACCACGCGGTCATAGGAGTGGGCCAGGCGTGTACCCACGGGAGCGGCAGCAGCGGGGGTGCTGGGTGAGTGAGGGCTCCACCCCCTACCACCTAGCCACTGTCTTTCACACAGAGAGAGAGGCAGAACCCATCTCCAGAGAGGAAGAGACAAGAAAGAGAAGCTTTCAGCTGCAACCAGCACAACCCAGTGACTTAACTCGTCAAACCGGTATTAGGTCAAATTAATTCTCTGGGGCTGGACCCAACAGGAGCAGCCTCCCAGCTGAGGTAGTAAAATCCTAAACAACACACAACAGGCTCCCCCTAGTGGTGAAGGAAGCAACACATCTAGGCCGCTACACAGCCTAAGACCAGCATGCACGCGTGCCTCTATCCAGACTAAAGCTGTAAGAAGAGATCTAACCATTGGTCCAGATGGGAAGGCCACAGCGAAAGAACTCTGGGGGTGTAAAGAATCAAACTGAAATGTTGCCCCCAAAGAGGAATTCCAGCTCTCTACCAATGGACACAAACCAGATTCAAAGTAGCAACATGTCTCAGGAAGAATTTCAATCATGGATCATGAACAAGCTGAATCTTATGCAAGAAATAATCAACAACTATCACAAAGAAACTACAAAGAAAATCCAGGACATGGAAGAAAAATTCACTAAAGAAATAGAATTATTGAAGAAAAATCAAACTGAACTCCTGGAAATGAAGAATTTATTCAGGGGGGTACAAAACACAGTGGAAAGTCTCAAGAGTAAGGTAGATGAAACAGAAGAAAGAATCTCGGAGATAGAAGATCACACTTTCCAATTAAATAAGTCAATTACAGAGATAGAGCAAAGAAATAAGAGAAAAGACCAGAGTCTACAAGAAATGTGGGATTATGTGAATAAGCCTAACGTGAGAGTTATCGGCATTCCTGAGGCTGAAGAAGACAATATGCAAGGGTTG